>JAPQNM010000045.1:1882657-1895157 GCA_029783475.1 Metacarcinus magister | reverse complement strand
TTATAAAGTAAAAGTATAAAAAAAAAAATTTAAAAAAATAAAAAAAAGTGGTTTTAAGGTAAGTGTAAAAGAGCTAAAAAGAAAAGGGATGAAGCATGGAAGAGAATAAAGAGAAAACCATTTTAGAGAATGACAATATAAACTAACAAGGAATGAAAATGTAAGGGTAAGAAGAGATGAAAAGACATGAAAAGATATATTTGACAAATGTAAAGAAACAAAGAGCCCCAGTGTTTGTGTTCTTTGTAGCCACGGGGGTGTGATCCCATGACATAGATGCCGCCACTCCAGGACACTGGAATGTTGTTGTTGTTGTTGCTTGGTTCACTTTACAACAGCACCGTTTTATTATTTTCTAACCTAACCTAACCAAACTAAAACAGTAAAGATTTGTATGAACTACATTGGCTATTTTTGGACGAAAGAATGATTTTCATAGATTTTTTGTGTTTTGAATGAATCTGACAATTTTTTTCTTGCTTAACACTATTTTTTTACAATCCCTCCCCAGACAGCGAAAAAAATAGTGATTTCCTAGGAAAACAGACAGCTGATTATTACAAAACAAAAAATATTCTAAATATAACAGTTTATTCTTTGTAAATAACAAACTAATGCTACAGAATACTAGCAACCAGCAGTGAAGTTTGAGGTGGGGCCTCCCACTGGCTCCCCACCAACATATTTTCTAACCTAACCAGAAACTTATAGGCATTTCCTAATTTAACCAAATGACATGCAAAACCTATTAATCTACAGTTGCTCAGGGTTAACAGATGAAAACTTAGGTACCTTATTGTAGAGAATGTTTGTTGTGAGTTTTTTGCAAAAAAATAACCTATTATATGGCCTAAATCTGCATTCTCCATGACAGATGGGGCCAGAACCCTAGAGTATTTGTAAAAAAATTGATTATAATCACAAGTAATTTGCTTCTCAACTATAGCATGACACATTCAAACTGATGGCGAGCCTTGTGGGGTGAGGTGCTAATGCAGGAGCTCTAAGTATGATTGGCTGAAAACAATGTCAACACATTCTAATTGGTCTATTTGTTATTGTTTCACGTTTCCTCTACGGAGGGGAGCGAGAAAAGCCTCTGATCAGGCTAATGGGGCCACAAAAATTTTTTTTTTTTCATTTCTGTTAAAAAATTTTTTGTGGTTTTGACAAAGGAAACCATTTTGCAAGAGGGTTGAATCTTAATGGAGAGACATATATGAAAAAAGATAAGTATTACGTAAGAAAGGAAAGGAGATGTGACAGCATAGTCAACACGGATCTTAACCAATAAGCCTAACTTAATATAACCTAAACTCACGTGCCTATAAAAATTAAGATGTTTAAGGACTCCTCATCAGAATGGTGCACCAGTGTGAACTGATGATCTTTTCATTCTTAAAATTACTATTGCTTCCTGCACATTACTTTCTTTACAAACTTACTTTTAATAATGTTGCACATTTGGGTATTTCTGTATAACTACTGCTCAGACGATATTGATATAAATATGAAGTCGTACATACTATACATAGTGTACTCAACACATCTGTGAAGATTTCAGGCTGTGCTCGACATTATTTACCTCGCAAAGCGTCTTTGAAGTTAGGTGCCTCAAAAAATTTTCTAAGTTCACGCGACCGAGTCCAGTCTACCCACTGCGCTTCTTCTTCCTCTTGGGAATTTGATGGGGTTGTGCGCTTCCTTAACTTTGAATGTTTATACGCCACTATGAAAGAATTTTTAGCCAAAGAGAATTCTTGATGTGGTTTTCTTCCAGAGGTAGGTAGATGACAGGTCATATCATCAGTTTGTTGAGAGTGGCCATTGATCTCCAGGATGTTGGTCACCACTTTTCCTCTCGGTGAGTAGTTTACATATTTGAACACTACATTATTATATTATTCAAAATGTGCCCATCTCCACTAGTTAGGAGGTTCGGTTACCTAATCTTACTTAATCCCCATCTAGGAGGTTATTAAGTGATTTCATTATGATTATTACGTGATAGGTTGGGGGTCTGGAGGGGCTTGCCCCCAGCTAAGAGGATTTTACGTGAGTTCAGTTTAGGTTAGGTTGGGGGGCTTGCCTCCCCATTTAAGAATTTATTACGTGAGTTCTGTTTAGGTTATATTAGGTTGGGAGTCTGGGGGGCTTGCCCCCCCCAGCTAAAAGTTGTTTAACATGAATTCAGTTTAGGTTAGGGTTGTGTCGTTGGGGGGATCTGGTTCGGTTAAATAAGCTTTTTTTTTTATATATTTTTTACCCAAAAAAAATTGGTTTTCCACTATAGATTTTTTTGGAGGGTATTTCTGCATAACTACTGATCGGACACTATCGATATAAATATGAAGTTGTACATACTATACATAGTGTACTCAACACATCTGTGAAGGTTTCAGGCGGTGCTCATTATTATTTACCTGGTGAAGCATCTTCCAAGTTATGTTAGGTTGATTATGTTATGTTAGGTTATGGGTAGGTTGTTAGATTATGGTTAGGTTAAGGTTAGATTAGGTTATGTTAGGTTTGGTTAGGTACGGTTAGGTTCGGTTATATATGCTTTCTATATTATATTACCCAAAAGTTAAGTATTTCACCCTAGATTTTTTTTCCGGTTACCATATATGGCCTATATTTGTTTATAATGACGAGCACCGCCTGAAACCTTCACAAATGTGTTGAGTACACTATGTATAGTATGTACGACTTCACATTTATATCCAGATCGTCCGAGCAGTAGGTATGCAGATTTACCGCTTGTTGGCTGTAGGAAGAAGATAGGGGACGAGCAGTAGTTATGCAGATTTACCCGCATTTGTGTATACCACTAGTTTTGCTTGAACTGCGCACGGCATTATTACAAAGATTTTCCGACATCTGTCTTCATATAATACCTTAAGTGAGAATCCTGTCAACATGACACTTAATGAAACAATCGATCCCGTGACTACGACAAACACTCGGTAACTGTTGTACCTTGTTTCTGACCATTCAGCCACTTATCAATTGAAACTACGCTTGACTATGGAGCCCTTGGTGTTTATCTGACAAGGAGTATGCCAATCACATAAGCCAGCGGCATTACTTACTTGACAAGGTGACGAGGAGGCGTAACACCTCCATGTTGTTGTCTTCTGCTGCTGCCGCCTCGACGTAACGATGGACAGTCTTCACTTGGGGACAATAATCTATCTTCAAATTATTACTGATGAACTGAATCTTATTGTATGAATTTTCAGATCTCAAGTAGATTAATGAATCTATCATTAATGCAAATACATGGAGAGAGAGAGAGAGAGAGAGAGAGAGAGAGAGAGAGAGAGAGAGAGAGAGAGAGAGAGAGGAGAGAGAGAGAGAGAGAGAGAGAGAGGAGAGAGAGAGAGAGAGAGAGAGGACGAGAGAGAGAGAGAGAGGAGAGAGAGAGAGAGAGAGAGGAGAGAGAGGAGAGAGTGTGTGTGGTGTGTGTGTGTGTGTGTGTGTGTGTGTGTGTGTGTGTTTTCCTCACAAACATGTGGCACCGATAGGCTTTATAAAGGCTAAGATTGACGGCCCCTGTTGCCCGTTATTGGCGCAGGTTTAGATTTTTTTATAGTGACGCCTTGATTTCTTACGTTCTCTCCTGATGATGTTGAGAATGAGAGCTGCTAAAGCCTCAGATGCATATAACATTGTAAGTCCCGTCTGAGAACAGTATGGCAGCAATTTGGGTAATCTTTGGTCACTTTATCTACTACTTTAAAGTTTCCCTTTCTTGCACTAGCGAAATGGCTATAGTAAAGAACCAAAATAACCCAACGAAATGATAAAAAAAAACTAATGAGAAGAATCTAAGAATGTTCTGATTACGAATCCGCTGACCCGAGTCCGATCCCGGACATGCATCCCGAACGAGGGCAGTCGGTGCACGGTTCACCCAGGTGTTCATCCTCCCAAACGAGTTAGTCGATAAATGGGTATCTACTATCTAGGGAAACCTGGGGAAGGTAAACTGCGGAAACTCGCTAATCTTTACCTTCTACTTATTGAAGGAGGAAAAAAATATGGCTGCAAGGCATGACAAACAAACATCAGATTAATTCAAAACACATCAAAATCTATCAGGAAACAATAGCTTTGTCCAAAATAGTGAGTGGTTCAAGAAACGAATTTGGAAACCACTGAAACGGGCTTCTTGTCTAGCTTCTTTGAGTGTTAATTAAGGAATTACCTGAAGCACCTCATCCACTCATTCTTTATCTCGTCATCATCATTATCAGTTTTTTTTGTTTCCACTGCAGAACAAAGGCCTCCTCCAATATAACAGACACCATTGTCATAAAGTAAAAATTCTATAATTTATTTACAAAGGTAACAATGTACATGTATACAAGAGCTTAACATTATTTACAGCTCAATAAAGATAAAATTTGAACTCCATTAAATAAACCTGTACTCTGCATTAAAATATCTTTCAGCATAAAAATGATGATAAACAGCAAGTAGATACACTACTTTTTGAAAACAACTTTGAGATTATAATTACAAAACAAGAGTGAATTGTAAATATCTAATAGGACATCAAACATGGGAGGGTGTAGGACACGGATGTGTGGGAGTGCACATTCTACTTAGAACTCAAGTGAAGATGAGTGAGGTGAGGAAGATGCCAGTGGGTGAAGTGTATAAAGGAAGTTCTTTACACCAATTACAGGGTGCAGGATGAGAGCATGATGGGGTGAGGGTGCACAATACTCCCACTCACAGCTGACAGTAGTGGGAGATGCATGGTGAGGGTCAACATGTGGGGCTGTATTGAGTTAACAACGTGGCTAAGTCAGTACAAGGAATTGGGATCCAAGTAAAAATGATATGCAAGGAAAAGTATTGGGATTGCAAGGATGTAAAAGGTTTTAATATGTTAGGAAATCCTTCACAAGTTCCTAAACTTAAAGCTGAGTAATGTAGATGTTTGAGTATTGTGTACGTAAAACACTGTTCACAAGGAGCTACACGAGTACACTACAGCAATACCGTATGCCTTACAACCATGAAAGCTTGGGTGTCAAACAATGGGATAATGGTAAGTCACTTACAAAGAGTCAACATGGGTTCACAGCACGAGTGAAAGCTGAAGTCAATGCACAATCATTCTCAGGAGTGAGTCATTGTAAGTGTCAATAACAATCCTTCAGCTTTGCCACTTTTTTTGTTTACTGCTTTACAGCCACAGTATGCAACTCATAATGTAGTCATACACTTTAGATGCCATGAAGAGCAAAAGCAAACTCTTGCTGGATTACCCAACGGGGCCAATCAAGGTTGCTTTTTAAGTCACAAAGATCACCATGTAGGCACTCAGGAGGTCACATGGCTGACCTGACTATGTCACCAAAAGCTTTTTTCGCACTTTATGGTCCTTGGCAGGGTTTCTCCTGATAATAGTTGTTTCATCACCGTGCCGCCGCCGCCGTAGCACAAAGTTAAGGTCATGCTGTGTGTTGATGGCATAATACACATTGGCTGAAGAAGGCAGCAACATCTCTGGAGGAGGAAAATTTGATTATCAGTATGAAAACTGATTGCCATACGATGAACAGTCAACATAAAATTGATGATATGCATTGAACAGGTTAAACACTGAAAAATCGTCATAAACATTTTCAGAATTCTATCCTTCCTATTCTAATTATGATAAAAAGAAGGCCATTTTAGACACTTCTTGGCCAGATTAGCAACAGGTAAATTGTGTTGGTTAGGTCATTTGATGATTCATGTTTCATTGCTTACATCCAAGGTTCTGAATCTTCATACTACATGTTGCTATGGTACAGAGGCAAGATGCTGTTTTACTGTGACATATATTACCCAACATATTTAAAGACAATCACAGCATTCCTTATGATCAAAACTAAGTAATGCAGCAAATTAACTTACAGGCTAGTAATAAAATGATGATTAGCTTACCTCCATCCGGCAAAAACTGTGCTAGGGTATATTCCTCTGGGTTGCCCTCAAAGCCATGCTTTTCCATTGCTTTGCGTATGACAGAGATGGTGCGCTCAGAGTTACTCAACATGATGCTCTTGTATAAATTCACTCCTGTAACAATAATTTCAGGAATTAACATACATCAACCATTACCTTAATTTATTTTCTGTTCCAAACACATCTATATCCATACCCAAAACTATCTATTGGATGCCTGTTCCAAAGAACTCCCTTAAGGAAATGACCAAAGCAGAAGTCTACATTTATTTCTAACCTTACATTCCTTCCTTGCATGCTCCAATCCTCTCATTCTCTTTTCTTCCCTTTCTCTTACCTACTCTAGCTCTTTGTTCTCCCACTCACCGCACCTATCATACTCACACACAATCTCTCTTTACCATTTCCCATTCTGGTACGTATTCTTTCTATGTAGCCAAACTATCTTAGGGGGATGTGATTGATTCTTTCAATCACAAAATTTTTAGCCCTCGGGTTGTAACTGCAAGAATACTACCACCATACTCCTTGTGGATCATAAAAGACAAGCAAAAGGGAAAGTGAGGGATCTGGGAAGCCCCTCCTCTTTATTCTCTCCTACAAAAAGATAAAGCACTCACTAAATCTTAATTGCATTATCTTGGCTCTCTTTAAAGGGATTATAAGCCAGATATATAGATACATATACATTTAAATATCCATTGATGTTAAAAGACCTACAATTTCAAGACTATTGGTCCATTTCAAAACCTACAACTCACCTTCTATTTCATGGGCACTGCTTTCAATGGACACTCTGATGATGTAAAAGTCAGGTGTGATATAAGGAGAAGCTTGGTTAGACTGATGGAGCTGTGTGGTGGAAACAGAACGGTCTGGGGTGCGGCCTGAGGTTGTGGTGCCACCAGAGTGGACAGACACATCCAGAGAGGGAAGGGAAGAGCTGCTGGATGAAGTAGACATCTAAAACAAGGAAAGGCAGAGATTATTTGGGTGTACCTTACCAATATGGTGAAGCTTTATCAGTATATTTGACAACATTTATATGCAAATCAATAATATATTTTTCTTATATACATCTGGCCTTCTCCCAAAAAAGTGGGGTGGCACACATGAAAAAGCAGTATGCATAAGAACACTCAATTTTATACAAAATAACAATATTTTTTTTTGCACATTCTTTTTTGATTAAATCGAAAATTTTACACCATTAAAATGTTATTCAAATCCTCTAAAAAGTCATTTCATACTTACACTCTCCTCTTTCACACATTCACCAAGTAAGTAATCAAAATCTCAGCTATCAAAGATAACAGGCTTACCTTTCTCTCCAAGGAGCAAGAGTCGTTGTGGCTGAGTGGGCTGCTCAAAGAGTCATTGTCTAAAAAGAACTGGCTGCTGGAGGACCCTGAAGAAGTGCTGGCAATACTGTCATTTTTGCGGTGACCATATCTGAAAAGACAACCAAGAGTCATGTACTTGTAAAAGAGCTGCCTTGCCTATCAACAAACAATGGATGGGAAAGAGAACAATATAACTACAGAAAGTAAATTTGGATTCAAAACAGGAAAGTCATGTTACAAACTTATTCAGTTTTTATTGAAGAGTAATAGATATAACACAAGAAAGATGTGGATGGGCAGATTGCATATTTTTAGAGACAAGACCACACAAGAGTAACTCAGGCCCTGTATACAACAACTAGGTAAATATAACTAGGTATATATATATATATATATATATATATATATATATATATATATATATATATATATATATATATATATATATATATAAACATAAATAACAACAACTTACTGCGCTCGCTTTCTTATTTTCCCTTCTCTGGTAGAGGAGGAGCCTTGGGGTTCTATCTGACAGGACAGCCTCCATGCTTCCTTGTCATCTAGCACAAGTACTGATTCCCACCATTGCTCAAACTGCTCTTCTCTCTCCATCTGGTAGGCATTGGCTGCTCCTTGCAGCAACCGGATCTGCAGAAATAATATATAAACATAAATCATCAATTTAGAAAACAAATGGTTATTTTAAATTTTGCTGTTTACTCTGTGGAGCCTTTTCAGTTTTACAAATTACTTAGTTTTCTTTTATTTAATAATTCGCTCACATCTTCATATTTTAAAAACAATTATCCACATTCAAATGGAACATATAAAAGAGGAAAATAACTAAAAGTATTATCATCATAATTTCAAATAAATATATTCATATTTGCTATGCAATTTGATGGAAGATATTATCTTACATTATATCTAATTTTAACTAAGGAAGATATATCCACTGCAACCTGAAATCAAACCAAGATTTCTATCTCCCTTTTACCTGAGCCAAGACTTCAAATTCCTTGCGTTTCTTGTCAAAATTGATAAGCCCATCAGCCACAGTGTCAGGAATGGCAGTATCAATCATAGTGAGGTCAGTGAGGAATGTGCCAAGGTAGGGAATGGTACCATAACTTATGGCCTGAAAAGTAACACCATCGTTTAGTTGTCTATTCTTGCTTAGTGTTGTCCTATGCTCATATTTGTCACACATTGTATGGCATAATTTGTGGTATGAGCTGAATTCAACTTACCAATGGATTAGTAGCCAGCTTCTCCATAGCCTTGTGCATGTGGCGATCACTGGCATGGGTGGTCTGAGCATGCTTGGCCGTTCCTTCTTTCATCAGTAACTCCCGCTGGTTCAACTGATTATTATCCTCACTGAATATTCTGGCCAGCTCTTCAAATAGCTCTGCCTGGTTATGTCAAAAGAAATATAGAAACACATCTGATTAGTTATGAAGAAATGTAAATCTTTCAATCTATCTATAGTTTCTAACACCTCGTTCCCTCCAGAAATGTCCCTTTTGGAATGGCCATGGTAGATGAGCCTCCACCTCTCACCCCCCCCACCGTCTATCAGCACCTCTATCATGCATGTACTCCTTTGTATTGTAAATATTTACATATACCCATTATATCATCTTCAAACTTGTTTACTATTATATTGACCTGTGCAATGTTTTTTATATGATAAGGCAAGACTGCATTTAAACATGGGTTCTTTGGTATCCAGTAAGTCTAATCAGGATCTGTTCAGTGTTACACACTTTTCTCTTATATTGCAAAAGCTATCTCTAATATTACATTTTTAACCCACCACTTTGCCTTTTACTGTATTCAAGTTTTTTAAAGAAAGAAGAATGAATTAGAAAGTCAACTTCAAACGCTCCCTACAATACTCACTTATCCATAATGTGACAGTACTATAACATTAGAATGCTTACCTTGTCTTTTATTACAGCACCCCAAGTCTTTTTCAATCTGTATATAGGGTTCGATTGAAGTCCTGAGATGATGGCCTTCAAGGATGAAAAATTTTTGTGCATTCTTAATTCCTGTAACAAAAGAAGGAAGATGAAACATAAGCAAAAGAAACCATTTCCATGATCATACTAAAAGGTCGTATCTTTGCATAACAAGACTATCATTACATTAACCCACCTGAGCAATATCAATCCACTTCATGATGAGTCTAGCACGCTGTGAAGGTTTAAGTTCAGTGTCAACCAAGATAGTAGACTGGACTCTGAAGCTCACGGCATTGAACTGTTCCACTGTGGCTGCAACTGAAGCAGATGCATCTCCACGGCCTCTGTCCCGTCGTGACCAAACGGATCCCAGACACTGATGGGCAATGACTCCCTTGAACAGCACCTACACAAATGGGCAATAAAAAAAATTGTTAATATTAAGGAGAACATGGGTACATTAGCTAAATCCAAATAGTTGTGCAGAGGACGTACAAGCAATTGATAAAGGACTTACTGTGTCCATGCATGTGAGCTGTTGGGCAAAGGTGGAGTCTGGTATGTCCTGAAAGTCATAAGGTTGGTGTGTGCCATTGGTCATAGGTGAAGGACAATGGACACGCATCTCCTCCCCACACGACAGTATCTTCTCCAGCATGGGAGAACCTGCCAACATCATAACACATTCATTTATAAACAATACATAATCATATTCAACAAAATGTACAAAATACAGTTTGCATCACTAATCCAAAGTACTATTATTCTATTCTGATAACTGATTGGTGAACCCTATTTCCTTCCTCCTAATGACCTGATACAATGTGCATTTTTCCTGAAGCATTCCCTTTCAGTAGAGATAACAATTAGACAGATCTTCCATTAGTTGATACCCTGTGGTTTCCTCACTAAAGGGTAGGGAAGGAGGGTATCATACAACAGTCAAGTTAATCTGAAAATATTGCATCATATTCAGCTCCTCTCTCTCTCTCTCTCTCTCTCTCTCTCTCTCTCTCTCTCTCTCTCTCTCTCTCTCTCTCTCTCTCTCTCTCTCTCTCTCTCTCTCTCTCTCTCTCTCATTGAGTCATTCTCCTGTGTTCTCACCCTTAATATCATGTTCTCGCTTCATTTTTTCCATCTTGTAGGAAACCTTAATGTGAAGGTCAGAATCTGGCAAGTTTTCAGAAGTGAATTCCTTCAGCTGCATCAGACATGGAAAATCTGGAGGGTCTCGGAAGTCCTCTGGGTATCCATCCAGCCAAACCTGTAGCGTCAACCTCAGGGCTCTGCAAGGACAAATTAAAACAATTTGATGTATTAGAAAATTATGAATAAGTGTAATAATAATAATAATAGTAATAATAATAATCTTATATAATAATAATAATAATAATAACGACAATAATAATAATAATAATAATAATATTATAAAAACAATGAGAAAAGTATTAAATGAATACTTAATATGATGTTGCAGTTATCAGTACAAGGGAAAACTTAATGAGTATCTGCTTGAAAACATGATCCAACTCACTTCATATGATCCTCGCAGAGATGAGGTGGTACATTGACCTTCTTATTGCATTTGGAGGAAGGTGATGAGGATGATGAAGAGGATGCGACGGCCTGGAGAGCGAGGTAGCGGTCAATGATGAGATTGAGCACCTGTCTCGTTGAGGAGAAGGTGCGGTAGGTGGCCAGGAACACATTGACAAAGGTTGACTCCAGTTCCCCCGTGTCCGAGGCGAGGGATTCCACCAAACGCTCCAGAGTCCCGGCCTTGAGAAACCGAACCCGCACCGTCTCCCACTCCAGGTGAGAGATTTCATCGTCATCGCTCTCCTGTCAACCAAACAACCAAACACCCTCGTCAACAAAGTAATTACGGTGTCGCATTCTAGTACTGTAATACTGGAGCCATTCATGTCAACTTTCAACACAAATCACTCTCCCATTTTGATAATAACCATGATCTTCACCACATTGAAGAAGAAAAAAACCCACCCAGCTTACCTGTGCTATGCTTCGCGAGGGGTGATGGTAGCGCACCTTCTTCAGGTACACTGTGAAGATGGCACCGTTGCATTTTTCCTCGCCCCATAATCGCCACGTCGGCGCCTGCGGAGTCAGAAAACAAGTTATTGCTAGGACAAGTTACACCTCACATAGACAAGTACGTACGATGTGTTTCCGGTCACGATCTATCAACTACTACTAAACGGAAACATAATTTATCAAGAAAAAGCATGTGTTGAAATAGGAAAGGATACAGATGCATCTAAGGTGGTGCCAGAATTGGAAAACCTAACATATGAGGAAAGACTAAAAGAAATGCATCTAACAACACTAAAAGAAAGAAGAGAATGAGGAGACGTTATAACAGTATATAAATTGATGAAGAACCTGGAGGAAACAGATATAAAAGACCTAGTATTGAGAAGAAAAGGAGAGGCTAGATATTTGAGGACAAGAAAAAAATTGCAAAACGGAATTTGCTTGAACGATACAAAAAAAGTATAAAATTTCGCAAAAAAGTATAGATACTTGGAATGGACTGAAGGAAGAGGTGATAATGGCAAAAAATGTACATCAAATAAAGAAAAAACTGGACAAATATAAATACGGAGACAGGACCACACGTGTGTAGCTCAGGCCCTGTATACTACAACTATGTAAACACACACACACACACACACACACACATGAATAAGAAGCATGTGATAGCATAATGAATAAACAGTTGCTCTGTTTCCTCTCAAGGTCAAGGGGTCGCTTGGAAGGAGCTGGGAGATAGAGGTTCTGTAGGGGTCAGGTGTCAACTAAGTGAGAGCAGCTTTCTAAATAATTGCAACGTTCAACATCAACATCATTCTCTCTCATCTATTTAATATTTAAGTTTCCTTCTCCGTCCCTTGCCCTCCTTTTTTTTCGCTCAATATTTTTTTCCTTCCTCCAGCTACTTCTTGTCGCAGCTGGGCATGGGACTGTAACGATATTTTAAGATGGGAAACCTCTGACAAAAATCTTAATTTATTTTCAATACCAAATATATTAATGGAAAAAAAAACGGTAGCAGAATTCATAGAATCACCTAGTGTGAAAGTGCGTCTCTCTCTCTCTCTCTCTCTCTCTCTCTCTCTCTCTCTCTCTCTCTCTCTCTCTCTCTCTCTCTCTCTCTCTCTCTCTCTCTCTCTCTCTCTCTCTCTCTCTCTCTCTC
>JAPQNM010000045.1:1857657-1877657 GCA_029783475.1 Metacarcinus magister | reverse complement strand
ATCAGATTTCTCTTAGAAATTTTCATGAACGATTCTGACACATTTGATTTCTTGTACTGTCACTTGGGATCTAGTGAGGTAAGGGGAGGGGAGGGGAGAAGTGACAGGAATCAATATTTTTTTCTAGTGGCAACCTTATCGTCATAATGTCCTCTTCTCTCTCTCTCTCTCTCTGAGAATTCCTTCACCTGTATATGTCTAGCTACGTTCGTCTAATTCTTCCCCGCTTTAGCTAGCTTTTTATTTTTATTTTTTCCACGCCACGTGTTTCTCTTGGCGACTATGATTATCATTTCTTTATTATTATCTTCTTTCCTCATGTCCCTGTTGTAAGAGATGAACTTCGTAGTTATTTAGTGGTCAAAGGAGTGGGAGACGAGAAGAGGGGATGTGAAGAAAGGTGGAGGCGAGGGAATGATGGTGTATGGCAATGATACTAAACGTCGGCGAGGCACCCCCTCGACGCGTCTGTCCTCCACATGTGTGTGGTGGTGACACTGACTGACACTCGTTTACACTTCCACGAGTTATTTACACCCGCACTAATCCCTTCTATGACCCTGTATACCCATCCTCCCTTCCACGTGACGCTCCCCCACACCCTGTCCTCGCACCAAAACACTGCAACACTCACCAATTCAAGGTCACACCAACACAAACATATCAACTGTACAAAATTAAAGTATCAAAATATTCAATGGTGTTTCATTAGAAGGTTGTCTTATTTAACCTTTCTCAATGTTAATTTACAGCCACACTTGTTCCCCTTCAAGGCTTCCTAGGACATCCGCCACACCAATACAGTAGCCAAGTTCATAATAATAGGTTACAAGAGAAAATCACTCTAGACTCCATGAACAAGACACCTCCCCCTACCACCCCCTCCCCCAACCCAGGTGGAGCCAACCTTTGCCGGGGGGAGTCAGGAGGTACAGGGACACCCTCTTGGCACACCTCCTCCCCACTCACCTTGTAGTTAACACACCCGAACCGCCACCCGTTGATATGCACCATCTGCTCCTCACTCTTCCTCAGTCCATTACAACGTTCAAAGTTATCCTTCAAATCTGACAGTCTTTCCGAGGCGTTCGTTTTGATTTTCACTTCTATATTTCTTATTTTTTCAGCTTATTTCTTGTTCGGGTTGTTTGGATCCCTAACGACTCTTTCATATGTTTTTGTTTTCTTCACGTAGTTAATGGCAACACATTAAGTTTATTTCATGGTATTTATTCCATGACTTGTGTAGCGTATGTGTTTGCACTTCTTCAATTGTGTTTTTTTGTATTACACCGTAACTTTATTATTGCACTAGTATCTGCTTTGGCCACTGTTAAGATGGCTGTGCTGTGTTGTTGAATAATAATCAATTGGAGTCAGTGCATGAGTCTCCGCGACGCCCCTGAGTCACAGCCAAACACCATCACCGCGTCCATGATCATTAAGGGCTACGACCGAGTAACTATACAAGTTGTTATACGTTATAATCGAATGTCCGTATTCACCAACAACCAAGTTATGACACTGTACATATGTCAGTGTACGTTGCATGTGAGTCGCCTCACCACTGCGGTACCATCGCCACGCGGCCTTCCTCTTACCCGGTCCGTTGTCAACTGAGGGGAGGCAGCAAGGCACTGGCCCGCCGCAGGCTAGTAGCATGAAAGAAGCGCGAGGCACCATTCCCACTACCAGTGCACTCACCATTCCTTATTATTTTCACTTGAGCCATTCTTCCTTATTTATAAATATCGTATACCATCAACACAGTGTTGCTCTTGTTGTCTATCAATATATTGAATTACGTGATTAAAACACCAGTAACTGCACGTCATCCCACCAAAACAGGATACATCAACCTCCAGCAACTTGTGTGTGACGTGTCAGGAGGCTACGTCATGCGAGAGGATGTGACAGACTCATGCTGGTGAGTAAGGAGAAAATGTTTTCGTGCCATGATTCTAGAAAATGTTAACTTACCACATGGCTTCCTTTGTCATAGGGAATACGTAGGTACGAAAGTTAAATTACATTATGATACGTGTTTTGTTCACACTGTAATTAGAGCTTGGTAACAAAAACAATTAATTCACAGTGATGGACACCGCTACTCAGAATGGAAGCGGAACTTCCCGCTTCACCCCCACCTGAAATGGGTTGGTCTGCTCCCCTCTTCGACTCCTCCCCAAAAATGGGAGCAAACGTCACCTCTCCACTCCGCTCTATATCCACTTAACGTTTCTTTTAGAAGTCTATAACTACAAAAAAAAAATTACAATGTAACCATTGTCTTGGGTTAATAAGCCATTATTCAAAAAGGTAACTCGGATTTTGAAATATATTTGTTTACATACATTATTTTTTTGTTTGAATTGACTTCATCAAAATTTCCAACAAAACACTAATTTTTTCTATAAAATATTAAAAAACTGCACTCCAATATAGTTTTCAACCACATTCATGATAAAAATAACTTGGTTATCGAAAACTCAGTTTCGTACAATATATTTTTTTTTTTTTTTATCACAATTCAAAGAGCTGGGAGCGGATATGAAGAAGGAAAATCCGCTCCGCTCGTACTTTCCGAATTTTTGTCCGCTCGTTTGCACTCGAAATGTGAGTGGAGGAACGGAGCGGAGATTGCAAGAAAGGACTAGTACACAAAACTTAATTCATAACTATACAAAGCCTCTCTAATCATCATCGTTAGCACTCCTACATCAACAATTACTACTTTACCACTATTATTACCATTAATACACATGACCTGACTCTACAGTATATTTTCAGCAACATAAGGTGCAGTAGACCACAGCAATCGTCCTGAAGTGTTTCACAATACGAATATACATCAGACTCACGGCCCCGTCAGCCTTTCCCACCCTTACTTTCATCCAACACATCCACGTCAAACTCCACCCGCCACATCCCTTATCCGCACCCGCCCATAGCTTTCCTTTTCCCGCCCTAATCGCTTCCATGCATCTGCGCTCCGCATATTACCTCCTCTTTTTCACCCCATTTCTCTCCATCCACCACTCTCGACGCAGCCACGACCCGCGGACTACTCGATCCCCTCCCCAACTGTGTGTGTGTGTGTGTGTGTGTGTGTGTGTGTGTGTGTGTGTGTGTGTGTGTGTGTGTGTGTGTGTGTGTATGTGTGTGTGTGTGTGTGTAACAGGCAGAGATGGTGCGACGGTATACAAGGGGTAGAATATGTTATCCGACCGGGCCCGCCCCCCTGGTATGAGAGAGAGAGAGAGAGAGAGAGAGAGAGAGAGAGAGAGAGAGAGAGAGAGAGAGAGAGAGAGAGAGAGAGAGAGAGCGAGAAACATTAAGCACCCAACACTCCCAGCCACTTGACTCAATTACTATGTTAACAAAGGAGGAGGAGGAAGAGGAGAGGTAGAGGAAGGATGAAACATGAGGAAGGAAGCAATATGACGAGCAGGAAATTAGGACAAAAAAATCTCTCTCTCTCTCTCTCTCTCTCTCTCTCTCTCTCTCTCTCTCTCTCTCTCTCTCTCTCTCTCTCTCTCTCTCTCTCTCTCTCTCTCTCTCTCTCTCTCTCTCTCTCTCTTTCTCAGTGCTCATGTACTTTGCCTCCAGAAGTTGATATGAGACGAGAAGAGTGAGGGAGGGAAAGAGACACGCTATACAACTGTCGCAACTTTCAGACCCCCTCCGCCCTCTCTCACGCCATCCGCTCTTAAAAGTGGCAGATGGTGATACTATTATATTCACTACTTCAATTACGAACTACTGCTACTACTACTACTACTACTACTACTAATAATAATAATAATAATAATAATTCTACTATTACTAATCTTTCACGATGGAATCAAAATTTCATCGTACAATCTAATATTTGATTAGTAACATAACAAGGTATACATAATGAAGACACCTCTAAAGTAATCAAGAGAGTGACCATAATAGTTTCACGTCATAATCACCATCGTAGCAATAAGGTATGGATATAGAGGATCATTGATATAGAGTTTGAGTGATACATCATAACAAAGTGGTTACATTCTTTATCTTCTTTGTTCATTCGTTACTTCAAACTGTTTAACTACAGCTGTCAGTTTTTAGTGTCTTGCATTTCCAAACTTTTCGCTCTTTATTAGTTTTTCTCTTTTTTTTTCCTCTGCTCAACAAAGAAGGGAAAATATACACATTTTCTCCTTCTTTCACTCGAATATAATGTTTGCTCCATTTCTTCCTTACACATTCTTTCTAATTTATTTGTTCTTTATTTCTTTCCTTATAAGTCACATACCTGCCAATCATTTTTCTTGCAATTATTTTTTTTTTCCATTTCCACACTTCCTTCATTCATTTTTTTTTTCCTTACCAGTCGTTCTATAAAAGGCGCGGCGGGAAGAGTGCAGAGGATGTAACACTCGTAGCATAGAATATAATCAAAATAATACAGGAAACAGAACGCCCGGGAAAAATATGTGGAAAAAGGGGGTGGGGGATAGAGAACCGTAGTACTATCATTACCATTAATGAATCACTATTTATGCTATCAGTGCCTGTGACAGTTTTCAAGCACAATATCCTGCGAGTTGACTGCCTTCCGGTACAGAATGGAGACGTGACATTTTCACCAACGGTTGCCTCGCTGTGAACGTGCTCTTGTACCAGTTAAAAGTGATAGCCCAGTTAAAAGTAAAGTCTCTGCCGAACCTGAGTCAATGCCTGTCTCTATAAACAACGAAGTCAATTATCCTTACTTAAAATTTACACTACACAATTTCAAGTTCTGTTGTCCTTTTCACCTATCGGCAACTCCTTTGTTATGGTAAAGTTGCTGCCAGACATACTTACATCACGTGATTCATTACATTGTGTTGATTATAACTTACACCATTATCATGTAGTTAATTCAATCGTTGAGTACGTGTTATATTGTTTGTGGTGGTCTGCCTTGCCCATATATACTGGTGCGCCTTTTCTCCATATAAGAAGTAATTGCAAATTGAACATAAGGAAAAAGCTCTCGTGGACCTGCAACTTGACGTTGATTGAAATCCCATTGACGGTAACTATTTTTTCTAGCATGATTGAGTGTTTTAGTGCAAGTCATTAATCTAACATTCTCACTCACGCACCCTGGCCACGCTTTCTCATCTTATCAAAGCGGAAATACTGAAGGATTACTGATATTCAAGGGTATTATATTTTTTCCTGCACGCGTGTAGAGTTGGAAATATTCCGCGAAGCATAGAAAGATAGTCACTAAGTTTCCTTCACTCATTTGTCCTTCACACCTTGATGGCATATCATTTTCTGGTGGAAAACTTTTCTGTCGCCCACATGGTACAGCTTGTAGCTGAAGAAATAACATGAGTTGAGAAATACCATGCACTTTAACTTCTATATGTTAGCAGACACCCAGTGTTTATCTTAGTGTTCACTGCGCTACATCACATCGGCTTTCCATTACGTTGTTATAGGCATCTCAACTGTAGCTGGGACTAGTTTTCTCATGGAATAATTCGCATATATTTGATACAACTGTGTAGAAATAGAGTAGGTAATGAAGTCATGAATTGGCAACACGTAATCTGGCTCGAGGCACGCTGTGATTGGTCCTAATTTTTTAACCAGGTTGGTGTGTTCCAGACTTGGAGACTATGCGTCCGGACGTCGTTTGGAATATCTCTCTCTCTCTCTCTCTCTCTCTCTCTCTCTCTCTCTCTCTCTCTCTCTCTCTCTCTCTCTCTCTCTCTCTCTCTCTCTCTCTCAGCACCTCAGATAACCTAAATGTTGACGCCTTGAGGCTAATGGTCCCACTAATTCAAACTTTTCAAGCAGCAGCAAAACAAGAAGAACCGGACGGAAAAAAAAGACTTTAGAACAAGATTTTTTTTAGAACGTATGTTATAAGAAAGGATAATTATCTTCCTTTGTTATAGAAGAGAAATATAGACTCAAGTTCGGACAAAAATCTCACTTGTAACTGCTGAGTGTGTTCATGTTTTCAGACCCTCTCAAACAGCGGCATGTCGAGCTACATAACACTTCCACACACACACAGCCGCCATAATCGTACTTTTCAACACCAATGACGAGGCAAACATAACAATGAATAAATATACATCATCAAATGGAAGTTAAGAATGTCAAATACTATATATATATATGCATTTTATTCGCTCGCTTATAATTGCGATGAACACAAACATGGATCAGTATTGTTTTCCGTACATGACAAGCCTTCATTCTATTCTATGTCGTTAATGGGTGTAGGATGAGGCCGTCTGCGTGGGTGTTACGGTGGGTGGTGTTCAAGATGTGACGCTTGCCAGATCACACTGATTATAGTATTGGACCAATGGAACACGGGACTATGTTAAATACTAACTGTACTACTGTTGGCCCTCAAGGGTGTGTGTGTGTGTGTGTGTGTGTGTGTGTGTGTGTGTGTGTGTGTGTGTGTGTGTGTGTGTGTGTGTGTGTGTGTGTGTGTGTTGGTAGAGGGAAAGGGCATTTCTCATCGGACCCATGTGATTGCTACCCATACACTGCTTATCATAAAAAAATATATATATAAAAAAACGAAGAAAAAAAACCGTTCTGTAAATACTAAACATTTATCAGCGCCCATCACTGTTGTCTGCTCGATAACCGACAGTTTCGACATCTGTATCCCTAACACACCGCTATCACAAACACAATCACCAATTCTACTCACTTCACTGCAACAGTTTGAAGACCTTACACTCACCTGCGAAAGATAAGATTAAATCGTTAGTATCATAAAGCTATACCATTCAAAAGTCAAGTGATGTTAAAATTTCACTGTAATATTAGAGAGAGAGAGAGAGAGAGAGAGAGAGAGAGAGAGAGAGAGAGAGAGAGAGAGAGAGAGAGAGAGAGAGAGAGAGAGAGAGAGAGCAAAAATACCACATTTTTTTCGTTACATTAGCAACCTATAATTTAAACGAGAACAGTTTACACTTATTACTTGTTCATTAATAGTGTTTAATGGCGTAATAATTAGCTGACATATGACGCAACAAAAGACGTCCTTGGTCGTAGCCACTGTGTATAAATAACGTTATCTTGCCCGAACACTGACAGGAGACCCAACCATTCTGAAAACACACACACACACACACACGCACACGCACACACACACACACACACACACACACACACACATGCACCGGAAGCACTCCTCCTCCCTGCACTGCCAGTATCAACACCCCGCCATTCATAGGCTACAGAAGGGCAACACTACGCATGTTCCTGGTTCAGAGGCGCGTCTGTGTGTATTGTGGCCGCGCAATGTTCCGTTCATGTATACCTGGTGTGGTGGCTGCCTCCTGATGGGGTCTCTCAATTGTAGTAGGATAACCATCAGGATATTACTATAGGGGTGTGCGTGTGTTTCCTCAGTGACTGTTGGGATGACACTGACATCCCGCTCCGGTGATCAGCCGTCAACGATAGACAACAGGTATCAATCAGCATCGTTATCAGTGACGGAAAACACTGCTGCGGGAATTAATGTTAAACTAACAACAATGAACTGGCACTATTTTGATTTATCTCCATCACTGATAACTATAATAAAAAGTATGATGATGACAGTAGTAGAAATTATTTATAAAAAAACAACAATAATAATAATGATAATAATAATAATAATAATAATAATAATAATAATAATTATTATTATTAGTAGTAGTATCATTATTGAGAAAATGCCTTAGATTCTCCCCTTCAGGATTTTATACTTCCATTAAAAATAAGAATAATGTAGTAGAGGTCGTCCCTCTTTTTTGTTATCAAACTCTTTCATGTAATATATTTTTTTCACTCTTTGCAAAGTAAGTTGTTTTACTGGTATGTATGTTTCTATTTGGGCAGATTTTGATATTTTTCCTGGTTCTTTCGTGCATGCCATTTGCTTATAAGGGAAAATGCAAGATGTATAAACTTGAAGCTATCAATATCATAATTGTAATATAATAATAATAATATTAGTAATAATATCAATGAAAATAACAATATAACTGACAATAACAGCAACACCCCCCAAGCCTGACCCACCCTGACCGTAGAGGTGGGCTGGCGGCAGGTTTCCGGACGGGGCTGCATCGCTGTTGCGAGGCACAAAACAACCCGTGTGCTATTGTTGCTCGGTGCTGTGCTTGATAAACAAGTCCTGACCAATAGGTGACACGTGCCAGGGATAGGCTGGCACAGTGTCACCGCTGATAACACTGCCACTGATAATCCTCCCCCAAAAGGACAACAATTAACTTGTACCTCTAAACATTTGAACCGATTTCAACCACGATAAGTTTATCTGGAATTCCCCGAGAGATATGTGACATTATTTGGAGACATTGGCGTAAACATAAAGTAAGCCACAAACAAATATAGACATGAATTGAGGTAAATTTTATTCCTCGCTATCCACTAGACTAGACAATCAGGCATCACCGTTTGTCAATGTAGCACATGGTACTACTCCTCCTACTGCTACTACTACTACAGTACGTACATCATTCCTTCTTCAATAAGCACACACTTCCAGTTCCAATACTCCAGACACTCACCTCATCTGTATTGAGCCTCATCTTGACAACAGATCCTCGCCTCTGACCAGTGGGGTCTTCTTACTGGTGTCCATGATGCCCTGGGGTTGACCAGGGTCAGGGCGGGTCAGGTGGACGGGAAGGATCGAGAGCAAAACACCAAGGCCTTACTTTCTCCTTGACCTGTATTGATTCCTTCACGGACCACTTTGTTTGCTACACGGAACAACATAACGTGATAAACAGAATGATCACACACAGAGAGAGCGATATTTTTTTTTTCTTCAAATGCGTAGTAGTGTATGTATGTACTTTAATACGCAACGAGGAGTGCACCCTGTGTATGTATGTATGTATGTATGTGTGTGTGTGTGTGTGTGTGTGTGTGTGTGTGTGTGTGTGTGTGTGTGTGTGTGTGTGTGTGTGTGTGTGTACGCATGATAAAAAACAACACCCTTCTCCCATTCACATACCACCACAACAAACACTAAACAACAACACACAAAGGCGCCATCATCAACAAGACACTTTGGTATCGTGTTTCTGTCTGCCGCTAATGGGTTCAGATGACGCTCGCTTACAACCATTGCACTCACCTAAACAACGAGGAGCGGATCGTACGACTGCGTGAGAGCTGCGAGCCATGATGAATTACGCATTGACTTGTGTTGAGCGGGTCAATAGGACACACATATACACATACACACACATTCTCTCTCTCTCTCTCTCTCTCTCTCTCTCTCTCTCTCTCTCTCTCTCTCTCTCTCTCTCTCTCTCTCTCTCTCTCTCTCTCTCTCTCTCTCTCATAGCTTGTCCTAATCTACTAAATATGAGGATTACGAAAGTCACTCAGACTAACACTTACCAAAAGAAGTAATATATATATTTTTGCAAAGATAGAACGCGTGCAAATCAGCTTAACTAAATCAAACTCTTGGTTATCACGCAACACACAACACTATTCAGAGACGCACAGCTCTATAAGTGGGTCGTTCTAACTTTACTGGTTGGACACTACACACGCAAGGAGACAGCTATGTAGTTATGGTAAGAGATCACATCACGCTCCCTTTCCTCCTCCCGAGAACAGCTGGGTGGTAGTACTTTCTTCACACTAAAATCACTGGACTGACTTTGTGACACTAACAACGTGACTATGTTAGAACTAATAATGCATCCGCCAACCAGCTCCACTTTCATCTTTAAGTAAACGGACCACATCTGAAAGCGGCACTTATTATTTTTTTTTTTTTACCACACACACACACACACACACAAGATAGGAGAGAGTAGCACAATTTCCGGCTGAGAGAAAACTGCCTCGACAGGATGGCCCTTCTGTTACCAGTGGTTGTGTTGGTGTTGGCAAAGTGTGGCATGGTTAAGGTCCTTGCTTACTGAGGCTCACGTTAATTATGAACTATACCGAGAGAGAGAGAGAGAGAGAGAGAGAGAGAGAGAGAGAGAGAGAGAGAGAGAGAGAGAGAGAGAGAGAGAGAGAGAGAGAGAGAGAGGAGGAAAAGGGGGATTGGGGTAGGGGAAAAAAAGCACAGAAATGTAATTATTCCTCTCTCTCTCTCTCTCTCTCTCTCTCCTCTCTCTCTCTCTCTTCACACATACAAGAACACTTTCACCCCTGCTCTCACCACCACAACCACCACCACTGACAAATCGTGCATCTCCGCCTCCCCCACTTTCTATTGCAACGGTAGTACTCCACCACCAATAACAACACTGCCACGGTAATGACTCCCTCTATCACCAATACCTATAATTACACGTGATATATTACGACTACTACTACTACTGCAGTTGATGATAATGATAATGATGATATTACGTAAGAACTTCTTTTTTTTTCATTACGACTTTTTAGGTTGCAAACAATCTGAACTACATCCATAATGTGATGCAAGAGAGCGAGAGAGCGAGCGAGAGAGAGAGAGAGAGAGAGAGAGAGAGAGAGAGAGAGAGAGAGAGAGAGAGAGAGAGAGAGAGAGAGAGAGAGAGAGAGAGAGCTGAGAACAAGAAAATTAAGGTTAATTAAGATATTTGAAGTTGTTAATGTTTTCGAGAATGGAGGAGAGAGAGAGAGAGAGAGAGAGAGAGAGAGAGAGAGAGAGAGAGAGAGAGAGAGAGAGAGAGAGAGAGAGAGAGAGAGAGAGAGAGAGAGAGAGAAAGCTTCCGCTCGATTATAACCATTATACGTTCTACAATGAGTTGCTCGGCGCACACAGGAGGGAGGGGAAAGCAAGTAAGTGTTGGGGAGATGATGGTGGTGAGGCTGCGAAAGGAAGGAGTGGTGTGAGAAAGGCGGCTCAACAGATTAACCTACCCACTTATCATGATTTTTTTTTCTCTCTCTCTCTTTAGCTTATCTACTTACTTCCGTCTTTTATACTTTGCTATCTTGCTTATCATCCACCCAATGCATCCACCAAGCTCACACAAACACACACAGGAAGTTGCAAATTGTGTCATCCCCGTATCAGCAGTGAGGCAAGGCAAGGGATCTGTCTTTACAGTCTGCCTTGCGTGCTCGGGGGTAGAATAGAGATGGGAGGGAGAGAGGGAGGAACAACAATAGTCACGGTGAGTGGAAGGATAAAGTCACGCGCGCTGGTAGGGAGCAAGGGAGGACGTCCGGTGGAGTACAGCACGTACACATAGCTACACATGCACATACAGTACGATATGTTGGTTTGAAAAGTGTTTTTCTCTTGACTTCCTGACGTACAATACTGATTTGTTGCTCATCCGGCCCTCCTACCTGGCTTCCTCCTTAATGTTAAAAGTGATAGTGGGAAATTTGCTGTTTTTATTGGAAGGGAAGAGTTAAGTGATATCCTAAGCTATTTTTTATCATAACCATTACCATTTTGTTAACATGTAAACAGACAGTAATGTTATGTTGCATAGTAAAAGGCAGTTATGAGGATGAATCACGAGATACACTGCAATATGAAACACACACTGGATGTTGCTTACCGTGCGATATACACACACACACACACACACACACACACACACACACACACACACACACACACACACACACACACACACACACACACTGTGAGTTGAAGAACGGTAAGGAGATGGTTTACAGAGGCACTTCACCGTAAACTTCTTCCGTGAGCTTCCCCATGTTAATGATGATGGTCACTTATCATGCAGCTACGGGGCTTCATTAATGCAATACTAAGAACACGTAGTGCCGTCAGATGCTGTTTAATGCTGTGTTTATTACTTGTTTATAGGTGGATGAAACTGCGTTGTCCATGACATTATTATGGAATCATAAAAAGCGTTAGTCTAGAGAAAATTATAAAAAAATGACTGCAATGTCGATCTTACGCCTAATTCCTCGTCCTCATGGCCTTCACTTCCTTTTTTTTATCTTCCTCCTAGCAAATATATTTAGACTCCTCCTCCTTTTCATATCGTCCTTCTGCTCCTCCTCCTCTTCCTGCTAACTCCTGTTCCTTCTCATCCTCTTCCTCTGCCTGTAGGCCGCTCCCACGCCCCGCACCTCGTCACACCGGATACTCGGGTCACGCACTCGGTTTATTCCGCCACTTTCGAAATAAGTTTACTAACTTCATCAGCGAGCTTACGGCGGCAACACTGTATAATAGTAACAAAAGAAAAAAAATACAGAAACTTAATTAATAGCAGAGTTTTTTTTCCCCTAAACCACGAAACCGTTAATCTTGATGTAAGACTTACGTACGTAGGCCTAAAGGATGTCATACAAGTGAGCAAGGTGCACACACACACACACACACACACACACACACACACACACACACACACACACACACACACTACAACTACAACCATTACTTACGCAGACTGACGTACCACACAATTGATTAGTCTTTATCACGTCAATCCCAGACATTTAATTTTCCTACGTTGCTACACCAGACTTTCTTTTGAGCCAGCAGGATGTCCCACGGTACAGTGGACGGTGTTGAAAGGCCTGGGAGCCTGTATAGCTATTCTTGTCATCACTATAAGAGGATGTGAACCTGAACTGTTGCATGGCGTTAAAATCTATATGGAAGTGTCTTGATTGGCACCCTTATCTCCACCTTATATACATTACAGTAATAACGTGTATCACCTGCTGCGGTAGGGATGTAAGGGGAGCGGAGCGGGTGTCTTTAGAAAGGTTATATCCAGGACACCTTATCTCCTGCTACCTCGGATGCTGACCCCACAAGAGCTGTAACCAATTATGCTATGTGTGTAATGTTTATCCTATAAACACATCTTTTTTCTATACTAACGAACGCATCACTTCACCAACCTGCTGACTCCATTCCTAACAGTTTCCCAGAGCAAGTAAGAGCAAACACCCTCTGTCTGATCAACTGGATCGATCCATACGCTCGGCTTGAGAAGTTGAATAAATTCCCCAAGACCAGGTTCTCATAAATACAACAGCATATCATATACAATTAGAAAAAAAGCAGTTTTTAAACTTTTGAATTATACGTTAATTGATATCATCCGATGTTGAGAATGATGAAATTTGAAGGCATTTCAAAGTTGTAAAAGTCAACAAAAATTATGGAGAACAATTGATCACAAACGCAACGTACCAGACAAATAAAGAAAAGTTCCGTATCGGGTACAAACTCCCAGCCAATATAGTTATCATGTCTCACAGATTGGTACTTGCTACTTGCAAATGGTGAGGGTACCTACCTACCTACGGATGTTGGGTCCCTTCTGTCTCACCTGTCCATACCTTGAAGCTAGTATTATAGCCTTAGTATTATAGACTTGGGAGCCAACCTGGTAAGCTTACAACCATCTATAACCGCATTGCACCAAATACTGTCAACGGATGGCCAACGCAATCACCACTTAAACAAGACATTTAAGGCAAAGTGAACTTCAAAATTAATGAAAATAAAAACATCCACCATGACCCTGCATGGAAAAAAATCAGTAGCCACAGTTCATATTATGTACACCTACTTGACAAATATATTCATACACGGTTATGTAGGATCATGTAAATGTACATAATAGACTCGGCAGGCAATGTGAATGGTGCAGGTAACACACGGCAGACAAACACCCTCATTCATGAAGGGTAAACAAGACATGTGGAATGCTCCAACGGGTAACAGTAATTCAAACAGGAGGGGAGAGCAAGCGAAACACAGGCAGACGGGGGTGTGTAACAGAACCTCATGGAAAGGGGCAGGGACAATGGCCGATTACTCTCTCTCTCTCTCTCTCTCTCTCTCTCTCTCTCTCTCTCTCTCTCTCTCTCTCTCTCTCTCTCTCTCTCTCTCTCTCTCTTCATATATATGCATATATATATATATATATATATATATATATATATATATATATATATATATATATATATATATATATACACCTAAAATTGATCAGGATGATGCAATGATAATTATGCAATTATGCAATCAAACAAAATAGTGTTGGTGGAGGTGATCACTTAGGAAAAGAAGGTCTCATCCATCCCTCCCACAGCAAGTTTCAATTACTATTTTTCACAACTGGTTTCGATAACATTGACGTAAGCAGCGATGGATCAGGACTGCTAGGGAACACGCCTCCAGTGTTGTATTTCACTACCTTGATTTCTTTGACCAACTGCGAAGTGTCTGCGTACATTATTGATGGAATGAGTTGCAATGACACCACTCTTGACAATATATTATGAACACTATAGGAGTATGGCATTATAGTGAGCGTGGAATCATCGCACTACAGAGTTCATGAATTATTGTGAATCCAATACTCGTGTTTTGTTGTGGTGGTGTGTTGTGTGTACGCGTGGTGGTGATGGAGGCGGTGTGAAGAATTGACGGAAGAGGTGAAGGCCTGTCCCTGGCCCTTTCAACACCACAACACCCCGCCACTCCCCACTTTGCACACAGATAGCCAGCATGCCCTCAAGTAATATCTCACTATCACTGTCCGGCTTTTGCACTGCCCTCTGACGTCACACAATTCCTGGAAGACCCCACGAGTATACCCACAAATAACAACACTTTGGAAACCACGATCCACACTGCAAATCCACATCACAAATAGTGCAACATAACGTTTTCTAAAGTTATTCATTAATGTCGCAAAGAACACTGTATGTGGAAACTGTAATTCCAGCGACCTCGCGCAGGCAACTTACACAAGGAGGGTTGAGCGAACGAGGAGCAACGCCTCCCTTTCGTGCGACTTCTAGACGCTAACTGAGCACAATCTTACCTCGCAACCCCGCCTACCATCTTCCCCTCCACCTTCTCCCACTCTCCCTTCACCACACCATCACCAACCAACACCTTCACCTTCCACTACTACTCATTTGTGTACGTATTACCAGTACCCAGCATCTACACCAACACAACGATTCATTCTCATCATCACATCCAACCTTTCACTTCATCACCGCCCCCGCCACCCTCCCACCCCACTAAGCACTTTTTTCTACTGCCGCCAGCAACACCCACCTCCACTATTACCACTCCACTATATTTCTCCACACCACCTGTTGGTAACAAGATTATAAAAAAATTGATTTCTATTTAATCGTCCCTGACAGCACACACCGTATCACCAGTACATTGGCACACTTCACACCAGTACTGTTAAGCTACAAGCCTACCACCGTACCATCATATTTCCTAGATATACACAAGACACGGGTAAAAAGTTAACAGAACTACCTTTTAAAGCTTAGTATAATGTTCAATCCCACACGACTTTCATCAGTGGTGGAGCAAGTTGACGCCCACAATCTGCAGGTACACACTCACTCCAAAAAACTTTCCTTCCTTGACGTTCACTCTTCCTTCTGGCGACGGCGGTGCTATGCTGCGGTGTACTGTACGTTGCTGCACACACCCACACACCCCTATTGTGCTGCAGTGTGCTGTGATTTGATTGCGTAACCAAACGATTCCCACTAATCATGTTATGCTGGCAGTGTTGGAAATAGTGTGTGTGTGTGTGTGTGTGTGTGTGTGTGTGTGTGTGTGTGTGTGTGTGTGTGTGTGTGTGTGTGTGTGTGTGTGTGTGTGTGTGTGTGTGTGTGTGTGTGTGTGTGTGTGTGTGTGTGTGTGTGTGTGTGTGTGTGTGTGTGTGTGTGTGTGTGTGTGTGTGTGTGTGTGTGTGTGTACTGAAAACAGCTTCACGGTGCATTTATTAAAACATATAAGAGTTTTCCTTCAGTGAATAGGTCGATGATTTTCCAAGTAGTGGTTTGGCAATGAGAGGTCGAGGTATGCTGGGAGGGAACTAATATATTATGATAACTAGCGGAAAACCGTTACCCTGGCAGAAGGACAAGTCTACGGTAACCTTGAGAGAGAGAGAGAGAGAGAGAGAGAGAGAGAGAGAGAGAGAGAGAGAGAGAGAGAGAGAGAGAGAGAGAGAGAGAGACTTAGGACAGGCAGACATAAGACACACATACGTAGGAAATACAGACATAAGACATACAGACATACATTAGACATACAGACAGAAAGAGACACACAGAGACACACAGACGAGCGTGAATGTAATTTTGTTATTAGCTGACAACTGTGGCGTCAACTTTCACCCGCAGGCACTCATTTAATACCTTTGCTATCTCTGTGAACTCTCTATCTCTAGCCTCTGTTTATATACCAGTACCACCACGCGCACCACACACACACACACACACACACACACACAGTCACAGATAACTTCACTGCATGTAATATTCTTGTTACTGCCTTTCATTTGTGTGTTTCAGTTAACCTTCACGTGCGGTACTTTAGGATAACTGATTCACCTTGACTTATTAATTGCATCTTAGTAGTGGTCGCAGCTTAGTCATTCATTCATAGAACAGGAAATTATATTAGAGTTCATATCCATGATGGTAGAGTTGAGGAAGAGAGGGAGGGATGGAGGGAGAGGGAGGTAGCGGTGTGATGGTCAGGTGGTCATTCGTAAACTTTCTCCTTCCGTCTCTCTCTCTCTCTCTCTCTCTCTCTCTCTCTCTCTCTCTCTCTCTCTCTCTCTCTCTCTCTCTCTGATATTGGTGGTAGTACTGGATATATTGACAACTCCTACGACAACAGTGAAAAACAAATAATCAACAAACGCCTTAACTGTAAAACCAGCTCGCCTACAAATCGGATAACAGTATACAAAGGCAGGCAGACCTTTAAGCAACAAGGATACACGCGAGGTTGACTATAACAAACATTAGCTTCCAGTACGGGATGAATAAGGACAGAAGGGATTTTAATATAGTACATACACGCATCACTCTGAGTATAGAAACCCTTGTAAGGTGGGCAGAGACTTGATATATACAATGCACTGCTTAACACGAGTCACTGGAGGATGAGACGTGTTGGTGAGAGGCTGCAACGCGATGATAAGTGGATGCCAAGCACGCGGTGAAAGGTAAGTAAAGTTGCAGTCTCTTGCATGATCAAAACTGACGTGATGTAAGCTCATCGACAGGGTTTTCAATCAGTACCTCCCCTCACATTTCCCTGCTGGTTTCTACATCCGCCCCATCCGGTGTATAGCCGACAAACAAAAGAAGAGCTAAATATAGTGTTCCTAGCATTAAAATAAAAAAAAATTAAAAAATCCCTGGGTTAAGTAAATTTATCCGGGGAAAAGAATGTGTAGTAGTTTTACATGACTGTCCATCCTAAGCCTTACTAACACGTAGTCAAATTAAAGAATATGTACTTTGAGTTAAAGAAGACCAAGGTGAAGACTGACAACTGTGACAATGTAAGATCCTGTACATAAACATTTTTTCCTCCTACTCAGTGACCCTTATTAGGATCTAGTGAAGAAAACCTTGCAGTTACTATTAAAACTTTCAGTCATCAGACGCATGACAAAAAAATAACAGATGATGACGAAGGAATACTGGAACACATGTACAGTCCCTTGCAAGCAAACACACACACACACACACACACACACACACACACACACACACACACACACACACACACACACACACACACACACACACACATCTATAGTAATGTCCCAGATCTTTATGGCCGAACCTTAATATCCTTGAACTTGACAACAGAAACATACATACGCTCATCCGTCCGTGTGTGTGTGTGTGTGTGTGTGTGTGTGTGTGTGTGTGTGTGTGTGTGTGTGTGTGTGTGTGTGTGTGTGTGTGTGCGTGTGTGTGTGTGTTTTCAAATTCAGATCAAAGCATGTTCATCCTGACAAATGGTTGTTTTGACGTCACTTTGGTCAAGGTAGAAACATTTTTTTTTTCGGAGTCGATTTACCTAGTGTATGACGTCATGGTGGGATGAATGCCAAGCTGTCCGTCACTCGGCAAACACGTTACCTCTTCCCAGGCGCGGGGACAAAGGCCATGCACGCTGCTGCTGCTGCTGCATTCTTGTGTGTGTGTGTGTGTGTGTGTGTGTGTGTGTGTGTGTGTGTGTGTGTGTGTGTGTGTGTGTGTGTGTGTGTGTGTGTTAATGATTATTGCGACGATAACAACCACCACGACCATCACCATTACTATTACAACTACTACTACTTCTTTTATCACTATAACTACAACCACAGCAACAACAACTACTACTACTACTATTACTACTACTATTCCCACTACAATAACATCTACTACTGTTACTACTACTTCTACTTCTAGTGCTACTTCTATTACTACTACTACTACTACTGCTACTTTTACAATTACTACAACTATTACTTCTACAATTACTACTACTACTACTACTACTACTACTACTACTACTACTACAATTAATCACTATTCTTGTTATTATCATTGTTATTAGTATCATTGTTATTGTTATTATCATTGATATCTTTGCTGTCATTATCATTATGGGTAGTGGTATTAGGCAAGTATAAAGGGTAGCAACAACAGCAGCAGCACAAATGCAGTGCAAACGATCAACACATTTCAAGTGTTTATATACGTTCTTGACAACATGTAGCCGGAAACCAGCGGTATGATGTGGCACAGGCTTCAGTGTAAAGGCAGTCGCGCTGCATGACGTCACGGGCTGCCGGATCGTCGTCACGCCTTCGTCATCAATGACTTATTATGACGTCACAGGACCCCCGCAGCTACACGACTCCCTTGCCCAAAGCTTAACGCCCCATTCCCCGTCGGGAGATAGAGACGCCAGACTTGTGGTGGTGGGGGAGATAACCTTGAGGCAGACGCCACTTTCTCTTCTCCGCCATGGCTGGGCTGCTCCAACCCCGATACAGGGGAACCTCCACAAGGGGACGAAGACTCTAAAGATTTATTATTTCACTATGTATTCGAAATTATATATCTTGAACTGAGCGTTTATTTGTAAAGTGGGCCTTGCGTAGTTTTGAAGAGAGAGAGAGAGAGAGAGAGAGAGAGAGAGAGAGAGAGAGAGAGAGAGAGAGAGAGAGAGAGAGAGAGAGAGAGAGAGAGAGTGCTAACTTTCTCTCCGCGCACCGCTGAAGAATAAGTTTGCTTGAATGTCTATGACAGTGTGTGTGTGTGTGTGTGTGTGTGTGTGTGTGTGTGTGTGTGTGTGTGTGTGTGTGTGTGTGTGTGTGTGTGTGTGTGTGTGTTTATATATATATATATATATATATATATATATATATATATATATATATATATATATATATATAGTTAGTTAGTTAGTTTTCATGATTTTTTCTTCAATATATTCCACTCTTTCTTTCATTCCTTGCCTTAAGCATTTTCAAGAATATAGTCAACCCTTTGCAGTAGTAACCATTTCCATTTTCTATACACAGCATCATGAATACAAACTTATGCATTCCTTGGATGCAAGTGGCAAAGCAACACATACTCTGTCCACCTCAGTACTTCACAAATGTTTATTGAAACGCAGGTTTCCGTTACTTTAACTTAAAAGTATCATAATAAGCCCTGTTGTACTGTCATGCAGCAATTTATTCAATAGTGATATTTTCACTTTGTCATTGCATTAATCAACACATTAACACCTACCCAGCCATCTGGGTGAATGTACTTTCAACCAGTCGAACGTCTACGTGGAACATTCACATTACATACATATGTATAAGCGCCGCTCTCCAGGCCTGCAGATTAACCACTCAACTTTCTCTCATGCTTCCATGGTTTTACAATTTTTGAGAGGTGGATATAATTTTATTTGTTACTATTTATATCCTCTCTCTCAATATATGTCTGAAACGACCTGGTGACCTAAACAACAATAATGAAAAATTAAGAAAATGAGAATGATGTTGCAGGTACAGAACTGGGTTATTAGTGAGAGAGAGAGAGAGAGAGAGAGAGAGAGAGAGAGAGAGAGAGAGAGAGAGAGAGAGAGAGAGAGAGAGAGAGAGAGAGAGAGAGAGAGAGAGAGAGAGGGGGGGAGAGAGAGAGAGAGAGAGAGAGAGAGAGAGAGAGAG
>JAPQNM010000045.1:1850157-1852657 GCA_029783475.1 Metacarcinus magister | reverse complement strand
GTCTGTAGTTAACTGGTAGTGTTTTATTTCCCTTCTTTTGTATAGGGGACTCTTCCAGAATTTAAAGATTTATTGAATAGTATTGCAAGAGGCTTACTAATTAGATGTCTCTTTTAAAACTCTCAGTCCAATACAATCAGGACTGAGCTTTGTTTATTTTAATTTTCATCAAGTGCTTTAGTTACTGCGTCCTCAATATAGTCACAATCGCTTGAAATAATTCAAATTGGTTGAGCTGGGGTTCTTTCGTGGATTTCATAGGTGTCTTCAACGGTAAAGACGAATGCAAAGTAATCATTTAATATTTCGGCCATTTCTTATTCTGTATTTGTTACTTTACCATTTTCTAAGTGGAGTGGGCCAATATTTGTTATGATAACTTTACTATTACGTACGTAGGTGTAAAATTCTTTGGGGTTGGATTTAGTTTTATTTGCAATATATATTTTGAGATATATCTTACTTCGCCTAATCATCGTTTTTATTTAGCGTCTTTGTCTTTCATATATTATTCATCTTATCGTTTTCGTTTTGTGATAATAAATATTCAATGTGCGCGGGTTTTCATGTAATAATCCTGCCTCAATCTGGTTGTTCCACCACTTTGGTTTATTATTTTTACATGAACATCTTTTATAAACTGGAATGCATAATTTAGGGTGTCTAGTTTGATGATTCTCGAATTAGGGTAAAAAATCGATTTCTTGAAAATATCTTTTCTTTATACAGTGGAACCTCGGTATACGACCGCCTTGGAATAAGTCCATCTTGGTATACGACCTGTTTGGACTCGAAACATTTTCCTTGGTATACGACTTTTATTTGGAATACGACTCGTGCGAGCGTCAGGACAGCATATTTCCGAAATTTGGGCTCGATTTTCTTCCGCCCCGCCCTCTCCAGTGACGTAGCATGACTCTGCCTCGTGATTGGGTGGGCTCGCTCTCCTCCTTACCTCACCTGCCTCCCTCCCACCAACCCCCCCCCCTCTCTCTCTCTCTCTCTCTCTCAGAGAGAGAGAGAGAGAGAGAGAGAGAGAGAGAGAGAGAGAGAGAGAGAGAGAGAGAGAGAGAGAGAGAAAAGGTGTTGGGTGGGAGGGAGGCGCAGAGAGAGAGAGAGAGAGTGAGAGAAAGGGGGGGTTGGTGGGAGGGAGGCAGGCGAGGTAAGGAGGAGAGCGAGCCCAGCCAATCACGAGGCAGAGTCAGGCTATGTCACTGTAGAGGGCGGGGCGGAAGAAAATCGAGCCCAGATTTCGGAAATATGCATCAGTACACCAGTTTCTTCCATAGAGTGAACTTTCTGCGCTGTAACTCTGAATTTTCACGTGATTTTGTGTTTTTTCGCGTATTTTTTTAGTAAATTCATTAACCATGAGTTCTAAGAAAGTTAATGAGAAGAGGCAAGCAACAAAGAAAATGGTTAGGATCACCAACCTAACAAGAGAAGTACCACCCCATTAAAGCCAAACAAGCCGTAATAGCATTGTGTGGAATGACCAGACAATGCCACATTTCTGAAACACCCTGAGGAGAAGGCAGAAGCAAAGTTCTTTGGACAGACTTTTTGTAAAAGTCAAACCTGGTGAGCCTCAACCAGGTCCAAGTAGGGAAAAGAGACAAAAAAGACAACGAAAAAAAACTCCAGATTTTCAGATTCGCGAAGTTTTATTGGAAGGGGACTCTCTTTCCAAACAATAACATCTCCTCCTCCCTTCTCAGCACCATCCTAGTAGGCACTCGACTCTTCTCGGCGAGGTAAAGTGAGTTTAGATTTTCATATACAGTATTTCATTTAATTTCTTTTGTACTGTACTGTATTTAATTTATGTACGGTACGTATTTTAGTATTTAGGAGTGTTTAAAATCAATTTATACAACCCCATCAATGTATAATACATGTACTGTATGCCAATAACAATAGGATTTTTTTTTCATGGGAACGGATTAATCATTTTCCTTTTATTTCTTATGGGAAAATTTGTTTGGTATACGTCCTTTTTGGTATAAGTCCAGCATTCTGGAACAGATTAAGGACGTATACCGAGGTTCCACTATATATATATATATATATATATATATATATATATATATATATATATATATATATATATATATATATCACAAACCGTTGGCGCCAGTAGGCTTTATGGAGGCAAAAATGGAATTGCCTCTTGCCTGTTATTTGGTATAGGTTTTTAGATTTTTTTTAATAGTGACGCCTCAAATGTTTACGTTCTCTCTTGAATATGTTGAGAACGAGAGAGGTTATTGCTGCTACAGCCTCAAATCCATATAAACATTATAAATCCCGTCTGAGGGCAGTATGGCAGCAATTTGGGTAGTCTTGGTGGTAATAACAAAGAATGAAAAGTGGCCAGCGGATATTGGGGGATCGAGGACCCTATGTTCGCATGCCCGAATACTGACCCCTGTACCACCACCTCCACATATTTGTGTCAATTAATCGACGTCAGACACCACTGCAGCCACCTGCTGATTGC
>JAPQNM010000045.1:1732657-1845157 GCA_029783475.1 Metacarcinus magister | reverse complement strand
GTGATGGTGCTGGTGAAGATAGCAAACCAAGACCTTTCCTTTAGTGAGCTATTTTCTTATGTTTCCTACTTACCTCTGTGCTCATTCTCCTCTCCCTCGTCTTGTCCGTGTTCCTCTCTTCATTCCTCTGGAGTGTGGTGACCCATGGGCTATTCGGGGTCCGAGGCTAAACAAAAATATGTCTTAAACACCCGAGTTGGCATCGTTCCGCACCTGAGTCCTTACACCTGTTGCCTTGTATCCCGGACAGTCTTAATTTCGGAACTGATTATAGTAAAAATTGTATTATGATCCAAAATTTTTATTTTTTGTATAGACTTTATTTTAAAATAACTTAAATTGTAAACATCGTAAAATTATCTCACTATATAACTGGTATCAACTGGTAAAGATTTAGCTGCAAATTTCAATAACGAAAATCTCATCGCAAGCAATAGGTAAAAATACAATATTAATAAATTGCAAACTATTGAAGTGTAGAAGCATTGAACATAATGTATACTGGGAGTAGGTAATGAGGACCAACTTGCCAGTACCGTTTTAAAGATCAACCATTAGCTCAAATCAAGAGGTTCCAATAATGCAACAGAAACACAACAAACTTTCGTCGTAAATTAAATACAAGGAGAGGAGTAAGAAATAAAGGACGTTTTCAGAATCATCCCCGTTAAGATGATAATACAGTGCAATTCTCAGATAAATAGATTCATTCATCTCCGTAAGATCTTCACTGCAGTGAATAGTCAGTTATTGTAGGGAATCAAAGTTCACTTTGTGTGAAGTTAATCATGCTATTTAGTTGTGTAATTACGGGTGGATCAACCAGCAGTCATTGATCAGTCAACTATTGTGAAGAAATAAATAGCTGCAACACAGGTTAATTAGTAATGGAAAAATCAGTCGCTCTAGTGCTTTAGTCCGAAATATAAACCCTGCAATTTAGTTTAGCCTAGAGCGGCCCTAATATAAAAATGGTAGCAGCAAGATAGTTCTTATATTAAGTTTATAGCTCGGAAAACAAATAAAAAATATTTTACATACATTCTTGTGAACAAATATGCGACCAAAAATTACTCAAGTATCATATTCAGTTTGGTTTTGATAGAAAGAAAATGCCGCCGATCACACGGACAAGCGCAATGGATACTCAGCAGGAGTCGGCGGTATGCACAGACATTACTAATTACCTTTTATGTATTATTTCTAGGTCAGTATATTGTACAGTGGCTATCTATTTCCGGAAACCAATACAAATTTATGTATGAATGAATATATATGAACATAGATGATCCACATCTCAGGGACACACCTTTTCCCCAATAAATAATTTAATTCTAAAAATTGTAGGTTTTGATAGCTAAGATTAAATTATCATCACAACATTCAACGAACGAGACAATGTTAGGTTAGGGAAAGCTGGATTAAGTTTGGAAAAGAAAAAAAATAATAAACCTGAGTGGGCGGGCGGCCAGACGGAACCAGCTGGTATCTCTAGAAGAAAAAGCATGGAATTAGGCCCCCGCCAAAAAAAATATTTTATTCTCCGAAAAAAGATCGCTGACTCCTGCGGAATATTTACCGCGCGAATATATATATATATATATATATATATATATATATATATATATATATATATATATATATATATATTATAACTAGCATGCGGTTCCCAATCTGGGATCACGGAGTGGTTTTTTTTTCACAGAAAATTAAGAGTAACACATACCGATATTGGAAGTCTTTAATGTTATTTTTATATAACTCCTGTAATCATAACATTAGTTATTACTAATAATAATCAAACATATAAGAATTACATAATTATGATGTTGGAAGTCTCATATTTCTTCTCTTGCTAAATCAGCTTTCGAGAAGTTAGGTGTCCTGTGTCGTCTCCACCAGTTTTTCTCTCCCTACCAATTGCTAACTCTGTACAGGGGCCTTATCTGCCCCTGTATGGAGTACCCATCTCACGTATGGGGGGCTCCACGCACACACACAGAGTTGCTAAACAAGGTTGAGTCAAAAGCTTTTCGTCTTATTGACTCCCCTCCTCTTACTGACTGTCTTCAACCTTTTACACTCCGCCGCAATGTTACATGTCTTGCTATCTTCTACCGTTATTTTTATGCTAACTACTCTTTTGAACTTACTAACTGCATGCCTCCCCCCTCCCACGGCCTCGCCGCTCACGATTTTCTACGCACTCTCATCCCTATTCTGTCCACCTCCCTTATGCAAGAGTTAACCAGTATCTTCACTCTTTCTTCCCTTCTACTGGTAAACTCTGGAACTCTTTATCTGAATCTGTATTTCCATCTTCCTATGACTTGAACTCATTTAAGAGAGGAGTATCAAGACTTGTGCACCTGCAACGTTAATTTGGCCTTCCTATTTTGATTACTCTTTCATATTTAGGGAACTGGCAATCGCAAGTGGCCTTTTATTTATATCGTATTTTATTGCCCTTGGCCGGTTCTCCAATAGCATACAAAAATAAGTAGTGAAATTAGAGCAAGACTACCACTAGACTACCACTATTGCTGGTATTTCCTAGAAGGGAAATAGTTAGTTAATTAATGCAAAAAGGAGCAAGCGCCAAACATCAGAGGTCATATGGCACATAGAAGGGGAATAGCTTGATTAACAATAACAATGGTGCAGTGGTCAGCGTTCGGGCATGGGAGTCTAGGGTTCCGGGTTCGATCCCCGATATCCGTTGACCACTTTTCAATATTTGATATCACCGCCGAGTGGCCAAAGACTACCCAAATTGCTGCCATACTGTCCTCAGACGGAACTTACAATGTTAATATGCATCTGAGGCTGTAGCAGTAATAAGTCTCACTCGTTCTCAACATATTCAAGAGAGAACTTAATCATTCGAGGCGTCACTATAAAAAAAATTCTAAAACCTACACCAAATAACAGGCGAGGCAAGTCCATCTGTGCCTCCATATGCCTACTGGTGCCAACGGTTAATGATATAGAAAAAAAAATATATGTAAGACAATAAAATTAATTGAATTGAATTACGTACATAAAAGTTTAATGGCAGTTCATACAACGCCATCAATTAATTACTTAATAAACACCTGTTTCTTGGAAATTTATATCTAGCTGGGACTTCCAATTATCTATGATTTTCGAGTTAACTACTGAGGCTGGGAGTGTTCCAGTGGTCAATAACTCTAACATTGAAGTATGACTTACGAGCAATTGTATTAGGCTACATCGCCGCACTTTTTGTTTCATATCGTTACCTCTTGTTAGTCGTGTTATTCATCTGACATAATAATTCTGGTTTGACTTTATCGAAATTGATTAGAAATTTGAATACTTATATCATTTCTCCCCTAGTTCTTTGTTGAGTGGGAACATGTTTAACGGTTTTGATCATTCTTCGTACAATGAATTACGCAATGTAAGAATGTGTTTTGTCGCTCATCTCTGTACTTTTTCCAATAAGATTTTTGGTCCTTAATGTACATAATGTAGTTCGGTGACCAGATTTGAATCGCGTATTCTAAGTGTGGCCTCATAAATGCTGTATAGTCTTTACATTACGTCTGTGATTTGTGATAATAAATTCCTTGAAATTATACCTAACATCATAAGAACATAAGAAATGAGGAGACTGCAAGAGGCCAGTTAATGACCTACACGAGGCAGCTCCTTGCCCCCCACCCTTGGAATAATCCAATATTTAGCCATCCCACCTGTCATTCCTATCCATACTCTGATCCAACCGTCTTTTAAAGCTATCTATTGACTCAGCACTTACTACGTGTCTACCCAGCCTATTCCAATCGTTCACCACTCTGTTAGTGAACCAATATCTACCTATGTCTGTCCTGAATCTAAGTTTTTCTAGCTTGTACCCATTTCCACGTGTTCTATCCTGACTACTAAATTCTAAAACCTGATCAATGTTACCCTTATTAATTCCTTTTACCCATTTGAAAACCTCAATCAAATCCCCTCTTGCCCTCCTTCTCTCTAGGGAGTGGAGATTAAGACGTTTTAACCTATCTTTGTAGGGTAAATTTCTCAGCCCCTGAATCATCTTGGTCATTCTTCTCTGGACTGCCTCCAAGGAGCCTATATCTTTCCTATAATAAGGGGACCAAAACTGAGCTTGCAGCTGCGCACTGATCACTCATTTTGAGATTATTACTAATGATTACACCAAGGTCTTTTTCTTGTTTAACATCATCAAGCTCCTGATCTCGCATCTTGTATTTTAGAATGTGGATTTTTGTTGCCAATATGCATAACCTTCCATTTATATGTATTAAATGGCATATTAGCCATTTCCCGATCCAATCGATTGTTCATTTAGATCGTCCTGAATTTTATCTCAGTCTTCAGAGCATATATACTTTACTGCCAAGTTTCGTATCGTCTGCGAATTTTACTACTTATGACAAAAATTCCTTTCTAAATCATTTCGTATAAGGAAAAGTGTGGGGAGCAAGACTGACTCTTAAGGCACACCATTAGTGTGGTTTGGGTAATCAACCAACTTCACCATTTAAAATAACTCGTTGGTGCCGGTCTGAGAGCTAATTGCCTATCAAAGCACATAGACACTCTTATTCCATGTGTCCGTAAGTTAGAATTTAACCTGTTGTGAGGAACCTTATCAAATGTTTTTTGAAAATCTAAGATAAATCACATCATATGGCTCCCAAGCATCCCAGCTCGCCTGAACGTCATTGAAGAAATCTAACAGATTTGTTAGACAAGATGTATTATTACGAAATCCGTGCTGATTTCCTGTTATTAGTTTATTTGTTTCATGGAACCCAACCATTTTGTCTTTGATGATCTTTTTAATTAATTTAATAAAAAAAACTGACATTAGACTAATCAGACAATAGTTAACAGCTTATTTCTTATTTCCTTTCTTAAATACAGGGGTTATGTTTGGCCTTTTCCATGTACGAGGTACTCTAGCTTGGGTTAATGATTTCTTAAATAAACATGTTATAGGACTTTCTAATTGTCCACATTATTCATGGATCCACGTTGATATTTCATAAAGACCAGTGGTCTTTTTAGAATAATTTTTTCATAGATATTTATGCATCTTATTTACATAGTTTTCGGTTATGTGAAGATTTTTTTAGTCAGGCTTATGAAGTATGTTCAGTGGAGAAGGGATAACTGCGCTTTTTTTTCCCCACAGTAAAGACGTTACTGAACGTTACTCAGAATGGAGGCCATACCTTTGTCATCGCTGATTAGTTTATCATTATCATTATCTAATAGTGGGCCTACATTAATTCTTACAGTTTATTTGCTTTGTATATAGTGGTGTGTTGGGTGTTGGTTGGAATTTGAATGCATTGAGAGAAAAGGACCTCTTGGAAGTTCCTGAGACGCGCATATCTTATCTAGCCATGTTTGAAGCGGAAGGCAGCAACCTCCGATCAAAATTTGTCGACGGTACAACCTCAGAAAACATTGTTCTTGGGTGTAGTTTACACAGATGCGTTTTGTTGAGGGGCAGTTGAGGGGTATGGCCAGGTGAGGCACAGAGAGGGCAATGTGCATTGGATCTACATTATTTTGCTGGATGTCCGAATCTCCAGCAGTTTTGGTATTGACGGGGGGAGAAGAATATGTAAGGTTTAACCTTATAGAAGGCTCCACCGATGTATACACTGTGAAACTTCTTGTCCTTCGAATAAAATTTTTGCAAATTTGCTGGGTACCAAAGACGGCCACGAGGGTTGATGGTAAAGCAGCACGCATGAGTAATATCATGCTCATCTGCAAAAAGTTTAAAGAGGTCAGAAGAACAATCGGGCGAACTGACGCCCACTGGCTAGATTTCATGGGGTATGAGAACGGTACCAGTACGAAATTAAAGTTCAGATAGGTATCAGAGGACACTGTAAAAGGTTTAAGGAAAAAAACTTGAAAAGGATTTAAAGAAAACATTTAGGTCAGGTGAGTCAGGTAAGGGAAGGGGGGAAGGGGTAAGTGAATAGAAAGGTTATGACATATACCAGGTGTTCGTCAGGGCAAAGGATGGGAGGTCAGTAATTCAGATCAGATTAATATGGATGGGGAGATGAGAGGGTCAGTAGGTGGTCAGCTAATGAGAGGCAGAGTAATGTGGAGGAGGAGTATAACGACTTAATGAGTTGTTGATGTGACAGAAAATGATCCGAAAGAAAACTATCTGAAGTGGATGACAGATAGCTTGAAACAGGTGATAGGGATTAAAAGAGTGATATACAAACAATTCAGAAGTGGGGAAACCGAGTTAAAAGAGAGGTACACTGCCTTAGCAAGAATACTTAGGAAAGACATATGAAAAGCGAAAAGGGATTACGAAATAAAGGTAGCTAGAAATGCTAAAAGTGACCATAAGGGATTTTCCCAGATATGTAAAACCAAAAATAAGGATTGAATATATAAACCCACTGAAAAGAGATGAGATAATTGAAAAATGTGAGGATATGATCGTAACTTTAAATGAGTAGCTACTTCTTATCAGTATTTACGTAGGAGAACTTGACATTACCAGTTGTGGATCAAATGTAGGGTGACCACTTGTTCCTTAAAATACGGAATTGTTCCGTATTAGAACATAAGAACATAAGAATATAAGGAAGCTACAAAAGGCCCAGAGGCCTACACGTGGTAGTTCTTGTTACTCCAATACTCCTTTATTACCTACATCCACCTCTCAACCCCATCCATAAAGCTGTCTAGTCTTCTTTTAAAACTCCCTATCGTCTGTGCACTAACTACCTGCTGACTGAGTCTGTACCAATCATCCACCACATATATTTGTAAACCAATTTCTGCCTATCTCTTTTCTAAATCTACATTTTTCCAGTGTTAATCCGTTACTTCTTGTTTTATCATGACTGCTGACTGTAAGAACCTTTCCTACATCCCTCTTGTTAAAACTCTTCACCCACTTAAATGCTTCAATCAGATCTCCCCTTACTGTGAGTGTAATTTCAAAAGCTTCAGTGTCTTCTTATAACTAAAATTACGAATCCCGTATTATATTGGTCATCCTTCTTTGCACTGACTCTATCAACCCTATATCCACTCTATAATACGGGGACCAAAAACTGCACTGCATAGTCAAGGTGAGGTCTGATTAACGCCAGATACAACTTCAAAATAACCTCAGCACTCCTACTTTTAACACTCCTAGCAATGAATCCTAACACCCTATTAGCCCAATTTCTAGCCTCAATACATTGTTTTCTGGGACGGAGGTCTAAGCTAACCTGAACACCCAAATCTCTCACATTCTGATCTATTCAGTTTTACATTGTTTATGTTGTACCTGTTGTGAGGATTTTCCCTACCAACATTCATTACTCAACACTTCTCAATATTAGATTCCATCTGCCACCTAACCACCCAGCCGTTTAATCTATCTAAGCCTCCCTGCAAGTCCTTTACGTCAGACTCTGATTTAATAATCCTACCTATCTTAGAATCATCAGCGAATTTACTAATATCACTACTAATCCCACTGTCTAAGTTGTTAATGTATATTAAGAAAAGTAATGGCCTCAAAATAGATCCCTGTCGGACTCCACTTAATTGTTACCAACCCTCACTTAAGACTTAGAACCATTAAATGTCGTCCAGGATGGTTTTTTCACACAACTTGTAAGGGAACCACCTCCAGAGTATAGATTGGGAGGGAATAGGAGTAGGCAGAGAGGAGGATCAAAACATTGAGGTAGAATTACATTATAATAGCATAGTTAGGGAAATTCATACAGGGCAGGAACAGTATATACCTAAGAGGAGGATTAGGTCAAATAGAAATTATCCAAAATGGATGAATAGCAGCATTAGAAGGGAAATTGGATTAAAAAGGGGACTCTATAGGAGAATTAAAAGGGGAGAAGTACAGGGAGTAGGGCAGTATAATGACCTAGCTAGGAAAGTTAAAAAGGATATTAGGACTGCAAAGAGGAATTATGAGGTTAAGATAGCTAGAGATGCCCAGAAGGATCCAAAGGGATTCTATCAGCTGTACAAGGCTAAAACAAAGGAAAGAATAGGACCTCTTAAAGGAATGGATGGCAGGTTGATAGAAAATGGTGAGGAAATTAGTAAGGAATTAAATAAATACTTCTTGTCCGTATTTTCTCAGGAAGAGTCGGGTAGGGAACTGGAGCCAGTACAGATCTTTAGGGGACAAGAGGTTGATAAATTAAGCGAAATAGTCATAAGTAGGGAAGTAGTTAGCAAGGAAATAGATAGACTTAAAAAGACTAAATCTCCAGGGCCGGATGACATTTTTCCGAGGATTCTTAGGGAATGTAGAGAAGAACTCGTTGAACCCATTGCGATGATTTTTAGAAAATCCCTAGACACAGGAGTAGTGCCTAGGCTATGGAGGCAGGCAAATGTAGTTCCTATATTCAAGAAAGGAGATAAGGCAGAAAGTAGTAACTACCGCCCAATTAGTTTAACATCAGTGGTAGGCAAGATGTTAGAAGCTATCATAGCAAGGGCAATTAGAAAACATTTAGATGAACACAAGCTAATTAGACATAGTCAACATGGTTTTAGCAAGGGGAAGTCCTGCCTGACAAATTTATTATCCTTCTATAGGAAAGTATTTGAAACCATAGATAAGGGGGACGAGTATGATATAGTTTATTTGAACTTCAGTAAAGCCTTTGACAGAGTACCCCATAAGAGACTGTTAAGTAAAGTCAAGGCTCATGGCATAGGTGGGAAGGTACTAGAGTGGATTAGGGGATGGCTTACTAGTAGGGAACAGAGGGTACAGATTAATGGGAAGAAATCAGAATGGGGTAATGTCACTAGTGGGGTACCACAAGGATCAGTACTAGGACCATTGTTATTCATAATCTATATAAATGACTTAGAGACAGGAATAAACAGTGATATCAGTAAATTTGCCGATGACACAAAGATAGGAAGACCGGTAAAGAATTTAGATGATGCTAGGATGCTGCAGGATGACTTAAATAGGCTGTACGAGTGGTCAGAGAAATGGCAGATGCAGTTTAATGTTAACAAGTGTAGCATTATGAGTGTAGGTAAAGGTAATAGGTCTGTAGACTACACATTAAATGACAATACCTTAGGAAAGTCATATAGTGTGAGGGACTTAGGAGTTCAAATAAGCAGTGACTTGCGCCCCAGGGAACAGTGTATTATAGCTAGAAATAGAGCCAACAAGATAATGGGATTTATTAGTAGGTGTGTGACAAATAGGAGTTCTGAGGTCATTCTGAGGTTGTATTTAGCGCTAGTAAGACCCCACTTAGATTATGCAGCTCAGTTTTGGTCCCCTTATTATAGGAAAGATATAGGCTCCTTGGAGGCAGTCCAGAGAAGAATGACCAAGATGATTCAGGGGCTGAGAAATTTACCCTACAAAGATAGGTTAAAACGTCTTAATCTCCACTCCCTAGAGAGAAGGAGGGCAAGAGGGGATTTGATTGAGGTTTTCAAATGGGTAAAAGGAATTAATAAGGGAAACATTGATCAGGTTTTAGAATTTAGTAGTCAGGATAGGACACGTGGAAATGGGTACAAACTAGAAAAACTTAGATTCAGGACAGACATAGGTAGATATTGGTTCACTAACAGAGTGGTGAACGATTGGAATAGGCTGGGTAGACACGTAGTAAGTGCTGAGTCAATAGATAGCTTTAAAAGACGGTTGGATCAGAGTATGGATAGGGATGACAGGTGGGATGGCTAAATATTGGATTATTCCAAGGGTGGGGGGCAAGGAGCTGTCTCGTGTAGGTCATTAACTGGCCTCTTGCAGTCTCCTCATTTCTTATGTTCTTATGTTCTTATGTTCTTAGCCAAGACCTTAGCCCCAACCTTACTTAGGAGAGCTGCGTTTCATTTTGAACCAACACAGAATGCCAGTTGTTCGTATTTTGGCTGTTTGAATGGTTAAGCTAATGCAGAGTTTAAAGTTACAAACATACAATGTCCCTTACTTTTCTGTGCCTGAGGTGGTCACCCTAACCTAGTGTTCAGGGGGAAAGAAGGCAAAAAAGATTAATGAACCTCAGTAAGAAGTGAACAGATACTCAAAGAGATTGATAAGCTTAGAATTAATAAAAATCCAGGGGTAGATAATGTATATCCTTGCATACTGAAGGAATATAAGGGCATATTTAATGGAGCTCCAACGGATATATTTGATAAATCAGTAGCCTTAGAAGATCCCAGTCTTTGGAGACACGCAAACATAATTCCAATCTATAAGAAGGGCAATTAAAGCAATTACCGGCGAATTAGTCTGATATCAATTGTAGGCAAAATGTTTGAATCAATTATATCAGAGCATTTAGAAATACACTAATTAATTTCCGACTCTCAGCATTGGTTCAATAAGGGTAAATCATATCTCATTATTTTTTTATCTTTATATAGGGCAGCTTATGAGGCAGGAATAAGAACATCAATTATGATGTAGTTTATCTAGATTTCAGCAAGTGTACTGGGTTTTACCGCCAGGAGCGTGTCTAATAGATCAGCAGATGTAATCCAATGACCTTACTTATTATTTATTCCATTAACGAAGAACAAAGAAGCTGGATAAAGGAAGCTGATTAGTGGGAATGGATGGGTGTGAGTGAGAGTGAGAGGAGGAAGGGACAGTATGGGTTATATAGAAGAGGGAGAGGTGAGTGGTTTTAAGTTTTGGAAGTATATATTTTTCTAAGGTAGTTACAACAGTAAGAGGGCTTGGTGTTGGTGTTAGGGAAGCAGATACAAAAAGAGGTGGAAAGCACGAGGGAGTTGACAGGTGAGCGGATAGGCGAGTTTCAAGAGATGAGGTTGGAGGCATTTCCTTGTCAAAGCTAGGAAAGTCTGACGGAAGAATATTTTGAAGTTTCCCTGTTAATTTTGAGTTTTCATAAATAGCCATGGTGAGCCAAATATAAGTGGGGAGTAAAGGGGAGTAAAGTGTGGCTTGAGGGTGCCAATGGCACCCTCAGGCCACACTTTAGGAAAAGAATGGGAGTGTGGAAGGAAGGAAAAGACATGAAACAGGGGAAATAAAGCTAGAAAAAAGAAAAAGGCCAAACGAAAATTGAGTGTATCAGACTGAAGTCCAAGGCTGTAGAGGAGAGCATAAGGTCTACATCATAGCATTTACCCACAATTCCAAGTTCCGAAGCCCCTCCACAGCGGCAATGGGCTTGGAAACGGAGAGGCTGGATATTTGAGGGGAAAAAAATTGTAAAGGAATTTACCAGGACGACACAAAAAAGGTTCAGCTGGAATAAGGACAGGTGTGGATATTTCGGGGGACAAAATAATAAAATAAAATAAATTAATGAATAATTATAATAACAAATTAATTAATAAATTTATACAAATGGAATAAGGAATTTGCCTGAACGACACAAAAAAGTACAGCTTTCCCCAAAGTAGTATAAATACTTGGATTGAACTGAAATAAGAGGTGATAATGGCAAAGAATGTACAATAAAAATAAATACTTGACAAATATAGATACAGAGACAGGACCACATGAGTGTTCCTCTGGTCTTGTATACTACTTCTGAGTGAATAAACACACACTTCATTACAGACTACAGTACTGAATGGCATAGAGAAGTGAGCAAGAATAACATGACAGACAGGTTCCATATAATTTAGGAAAATGAGACTTACATTATCTGCAAAATAAATTGCATTGATATTTAATAAGCATGTACAATGTTACAATAATTAGGCTGGCACCAGCAATATAACTCATGCACATGTAACATGAGCTTTTACATCATACTTATCAAGATTGAATAATATGCCAAGTTTTTATTAATGATAACTAGTAGCAATGACCTAGAAAAATATCATCTAATACAATTACGTCAATGTTAAAACTGGGAAAGGTTATTGCATAAGGAAGTTTTAAAACATCCCAAATTTTACATCTGTGTGGCACAATAATCTTGTACTAGACTTAAGGCAGTTCAATATAGCAGGTGAAGCCAGTCCAACCGTAAAGGGTGTGCCCAGTGACAAGGTCCTGTGCTGCCACAGAGGAATGAGAACTGGGATGCCCTTATGCAAGTGATAACGTGAACATTACTTCTACATACTGCTTGTACAAAAACCTTTATAGGCAATTACACTTAATGGACGGATGAAAGTGATTGAAGGCCACACACACACACACACACACACACACACACACACACACACACACACATGCATACATGCAAACACCTTGCATACAACAACTAGGTAAATACACACACAATAAATTTTTTTTTAAAAATACAAAGAAATGCAACTAAGATGGTGTCATATTTGGAAGACCTAACATAGGAAAGATTAAAGGGAATGCAACTGACAACACTTAAAGAAGTAAGAGAAATAGGAGACTTAATTATAATATATAAATCGATGAACAACCTTGAGGAAACAGATAGAAAAGATCTAATAATGAAAAGAATAGAAGAGGCTAGATATTTGAGGGCAATCAAGAAATAATTGCAAAAAAGAATTTGCTTGAACACAAAAAAATACAGCTTTCCCCAGAGAAGTATAGACACTTGGAATGGACTGAAAGAAGAGGTGATAATGATAATGGCAAAGAATGTACAGCTGAAGGAAAAACTAGACACATATAAATACGGACATGACCACAAGAGTGTAGCTCAGGCCCTGTATACTACTAGGTAAATACACACACACACACACACACACATACCATACGATTACAATTCCAGCACTTCACAACCACTTTGAAGGAAATACTACCCTTAGAAAATAAATAAAGTTCTATATATTTCAATGTAAATATGTATGTGTATATTCAGGATAATAACAACTGTTGTGTAAATAAAGATTCATAACATTACTTCAAATTAAACATTACCTGAAAAATAACACGAAAGTGTACATATGTTCATGTATGAGCGCACGCACACACACACACACACGCATTGACACACACACATAAATAAATAAATAGATAAATAAAAAATAAAATAAAAATCTATAACGATAAAAAATAACATCTAGATTCAATGATTTCATTCTATGTAAATGAAAAGGATAAACAAATCATAAACACCCATTCTTTTCCAAGCAATGCCTGGGTGTCAGAGTACATGTTCTTTACAACAAAAAATCACTCCACAGTATGATACATTTGGCAAGCATCCACTTCTGGAAGACAAACTTAATAACCTGAAAAAAGAGAGAGAGAGAGAGAGAGAGAGAGAGAGAGAGAGAGAGAGAGAGAGAGAGAGAGAGAGAGAGAGAGAGAGAGAGAGAGAGAGAGAGAGAGAGAGAGAGAGAGAGAGAGAGAGAGAGAGAGAGAGAGAGAGAGAGAGAGAGAGAGAGAAAGAGAGAGAGAGAGCAGATGTGACATACTGGATGCAGGGCCAATTCTGATAATTTTTTTTTTACCAAACAGAGGTAATGAAGCCTTGAGATGATGGTGTATAGTTTGTTTAAACGATTGTGTGAGGTGCGGTAACTGGTTATTCCTTGTCCTTGGCTGTGAAAGCAGGAACATAAGTCCCTCATCTGTATATGGATTATGGGAAGTTCATACTGTATCTATCTATCTATTATCTATCTGTGGTTTTTTTATGCTCATGCCTGTATTTGTATAATTTTTTTAATCCCTGAAAGCGAACTGACTTATTTCAACTCGTTTAAGCCCCTAACCTAACCAAATAAATGTCTGTAGGTATCCTAGCAGAGGTGAACAGTGAAATACTCTTATGTATTCTTACAATGTTATCTTGGCAATTTTCATATGATGTACTTATCCTCTCCAACCTCAAGCACTTATTTCAACTCATTTAAGACCCTGATCCTCACAATAAATAATCACATTTGGGACAATCAAAATGTCTGAGCTGAGGCTAACAGTTACTGTACTTCAGTCTTCTTAAATTGTTCTCTCGGTTATTTTCATATGATGAACGTCCCGCCCCTCTCCAACCTCAAACACTTATGCATTTCTTAAAATTTATAAAACATTTCTGTAACAAAATGTGTATGTACAAATAAAAACGTATGTGTAAATTTAATTCATATCCTGCGTCTTTCCAACATCCAAGCTTTATCATTTGTGGCTCTTACATTAAACAAGTTCGGCCACCCCTGATATATATATATATATATATATATATATATATATATATATATATATATATATATATATATATATATATATTTACATAATTATATATATATATATATATATATATATATATATATATATAATTATGTAAATAAAAAAAACACTAACACAAACACACGCACGTGCACACACCCACAAACATCTAAATTTGGCATAGGTGTGCACTGAGCGACAGCTACAGGGAAGCTGACCCAATCACCTTTTGTTTCAGCAAATAAGGTGTGGGCTGAGGGACCCATCTCAGACAGGTCTCAACAAGCAGCAGTAAGTTGTTGGAGAACGGACGATACATTCGATGACCGAGATGTTTTTCTCAAGGAATATGTTCGGGAACTGAATTGTTCAAGAATTGAGGTATCCTTGTATGTGTGTGTGTGTGTGTCTATATATATATATATATATATATATATATATATATATATATATATATATATATATATATATATATATATATATATAGAGAGAGAGAGAGAGAGAGAGAGAGAGAGAGAGAGAGAGAGAGAGAGAGAGTACAGTATATGTATACACACACACACACACAAACATAGTAAGATTGCCTAAGTTGGAACTAGAACACAGGGGTCGAAACTGTTCAGCTTGGAAAAGAAGGGTTAGCTAACCAAATCATTATTTTCCAAAAAGTATAGAAAAGTTCTTCCATGTAATCATTGTAAATTATGTACACATATTCATTGTGTGTACTTGGAGTTTACTTAGATGTGCAAGATGATACAATGGCTTTACTTATAATACATTGTACTTGTATAGTAATGACTGAATGCATCATGTAATTCTGACCACATACAGCCACACTGCAACCAATAGTCAGACCCGATCAAATTTTAGGAAGGGGGTGTTCTAATTATGGAAGTCTGACTCAAAAATAAGGTCTTGCATGATATAGACTTTAGAGGAGTGTATAATATCAGAAAATATAAAATAGCCACCTGTATCAAATGTTTATGACACATCAATGCTGACCTTGGGATACACTGACCAAGCTCTGCACACACTCATGTCAAACTCAAGCATAATACTCCATCATCTTTCCCATTTGTTCACATGTCAGACACTCCCCTGCAAAAAAAAAAACAGCATACACATAGATAGTTAAAGATAACATATAAACTATAGGAGTTACATAACAGTAAAAAGAAGAAATGTAATGAACTAAAGCTAAATAATTTTCAGTTGAATATTATAAGGTCTTTCAAGTATATATATAATTCAAATTGGTATAATGTATGAACACTAATTCTGAAAACTATTTCTCTCAAATATAATTTTTTTCTTAGTGATATGTGCAAAGACAGATTGCATCAAAGAATATATCTACTATGCAAAAAAATAATGTGCATTATTTCCATAATCTCCATAAATTAATTGAGGAAAAAAATAAGGGAAAAAGATAGCAACAGACCCAAGAGAAAATGTGCATACATACTAGAGAAGGTATGTGAAGGAGCCCAGCATGAACACAGGAACTGTCACCCTTGATTGCGTGCACAATGTGCAATACAGCATACAAGCAGACATAAACTACATGTTACCCTTGTGCACATATCAAGTTGTAAATCAAACTGCAACGATTCCACCTTTCAGCACAATTTTTTTTTTTGACGCCTAGCACAGTCACCTAGAGGCTGAATATGAGTATACAAATTAACATTATTCCTGTTTAGTGGGTGGAATCTTATTCTATAATTTTCTTTCAGCATGAAAATACACACTGAAAGTACAAATGAACATGACTAAAGTTTATTCTTAAACTGAATACTGTTTTTCTATCACAATAATTTATATCCCAAGAACTTGGAGCATCTTGGTTTAATTTCAATGTTTAAAACATTTGATTGTATATACAAAGTGGTTTCCTATATCCCATGCCTATCAAATAATGAGAAGCATAATTCACACATGCTTCCTTAAAAAAAATGGAGCTTTTTCCTTTGGTTACATTCCACAGTATGTAAAGAAATGACTTAACTATTTAAGCCTTTCTTTATTAACTAAGTACCATGCCTATTACCCCTGTAATAATATGATCATTCAATTTAAAAGTCATGTGAATCAGAACTCAAGGCCACACTTTTGTCTGACTAATTTGTTTTCTATTTTTCTAGGAATTCAATTACCTCTTATGGTGAATCCTATGTTCAATATTCTTGTCAAATATTTCAGTCTTAATTATGTCACAATTCTCCATCGTATTATCAGTTCTTAAAGAGCCAAGCTATCTCCCTATTTGAGTACATACCATGTGCACACAAAGCCTCACAACATATTGCTAATAGTTTCCCTTCTTTATTTCTTTCCTTCTTCAACTGAATACACACCATTCAAGTTTCGTATAAATCTACATCACATAGAATGTATAATTTACTTAATTTTTCTTAATATGAGATTTCTCTCTCTCTCTCTCTCTCTCTCTCTCTCTCTCTCTCTCTCTCTCTCTCTCTCTCTCTCTCTCTCTCTACATCTACCTATATATCACTATTTACACTCAGCTAACCAACTAATGGCCATTGCACCAATGAGGTCTCAGGCGAGGTTATACCCGATGGCTGGGGGGACGACGGTAGTGATGGTGCGGCCCCCCGGCTGCCACACGTCACACAGAGCAAAGCAACCTAAAATAGTAAATTGGGAGAAAGGCTGGTGAATGAGAGAGCTACTTTGTCAAATTTTCAGAAATAAACACAAAAGTCTTAAATAGGTCCTGTAGGATTTAATTTGTACTTTAATGTGCATGAAAGCAAATATGTACCATCTATTTATCTTTATCCAGGTTCTTATCCCCTACTACTACTCTCAAATTGTCAGTTATGTATAAACACTGTATGTTTATCACTGCCTCATGCATACTGAGAGAAACGATGCTGATTGTATAAGCAGAACCAAGCAACCATATTTCTAATCCCCATCATGCATTATTCAATATACTGGAATACATATACTTAAGTGATTCAAACAATAAAGATGCATCTATAAACAAATTTTATATGTTTAAGCCTCGCCATTACCCATATGTAAAGTATACATTTTGTTATTCCATCATACTACACCTTCATTACCTCCTCCAACATACACAAAACATTCATACAAGGAACATGCACAGAAATGCACACAAAAACATGCATAAAAACACATTCCCTTATACCTGACTATAAAAATGTGAACCAGTAGCTCTAATCAAACTTTCAATTAGCTAGCAAAAATCAATAATATAATACACTGCTGGAAGGTACAATGTTGTTTAGCTATAAATGATTACTGATGATTGTTAATTTACAAGTTGCACATTGATATAGAGCCAAATATGGTGCAAAATCTATTTACATGTGCAAATATTGTACACCTGAGCCAGTAGGTATATACTATATGCTTTTTTTTTTAAGATGAATGATACAGAAGAAATATACAATAGAACTAGGAGCCAAAAAAAAAGAAAAAAAACATGCAGCAATAACAAATTTAAGATGTTGCAACTGATATCATTCTAATTTCATATACTAAACAAGGCCTGAAAAAAATAAATGTATATGTTTTCCAGTTACAAGCAAGCAAGCGAGAGCACCAGCCCCAAGTACCTTCCTCCACCCAGGCTGTCACTTCAACAACACCACCACCCTGTAAGGAGGCCACTTGTTAGTAGAGAGCATCAGACAGGATCATCACAACTTACATCACTGATGGAACAATCATGTTATACCTCCGTTATGTTTATAATTTACCTCCATCTAGATACAAGATGGCTAATTGTTACTTTATTGCACTGTTTCTTAGGTTCCTGAATGTTATTCCCCATAACTTCTCTACACTTTAACCTTTTTAAAATTCTAACACACTTTAACAAGACTTATGACATGAAATGAAATAGCTAGGGGCAAAATTTCACAAATATCTTCTGGAAATGAACATTCAAGGTATAGTAACCATATTTTGATGGACATCCATATATTAAGCATCCTAAAATTTATTATCATCGATAACTCTGATTTCTTTACTCTCTCTCTCTCTCTCTCTCTCTCTCTCTCTCTCTCTCTCTCTCTCTCTCTCTCTCTCTCTCTCTCTCTCTCTCTCTCTCTCTCTCTCTCTCTCTCTCTCTCTCTCTCTCTCTCTCTCTCTCTCTCTCTCAAATAACCCTGTCTCAAAGGCAATGTGACATCCACAAAAAAACAAAAAAAAAATCAAAAATCAAAAACCAAAGAGGAAAAAAAAATTAATAGGAATTACATGAAATGAATTATACCTTACACATCATTAATTTTCAGCTCGTGTTTCCTAGCTTTTTGTAATATATACATACTATAATTCTATTGGCATTCCAGTGGCCTAGTTACTGAGTAGCTTACAAGTGAGGAGTCTGGGGTTTGAATACTGAGCCAGGATGTGAATCATTGAATTGGTCTCCTTTTATGATGTATCCTCTGTTCACCGAGCACAAAATGGAAGCAACCAAATTTTCTTCCAATTGAAATACTGCCTCACTTTTGTGCAAAACCACTTTACATAAGTTTTTCACTAAGGTAAGGCATTATTTCAATGGGAAAAATATTTGCTTGCTTCCTCAGACAGGAAAACAAATAATCATTTTCATCATCACCAGTTTTGACTGGCAGGTTCCATGTTAAGAAAGGCCAGTCTCTATAACTTGATGGCCGTTCATCACACCTCTCAATTCCATTGCTTTCTATGTCCTTCTGTAGGACATCATCCTATGTGTTCTTCAGTCAATCCACTGGCACTCAACTCTCCACTTCAAAATGTTTAATATGCTTAACCTAGTCATTCTCATCCTTTCTTTCCACATGGACAAACCAATTATCTGCCTCTGATCATTACTTCACTGATGTTTACAGTCACAGGTCTGCTTCTTAATGCCACACTTCTTCACCCCCTTTCATGATAGCATTGCACAATGGTCTTTTCATTATGCTCCAGCTTCTTCACATTATCAGGTTTAACAGACCATGGTTCATAATTATAAAACATTGGGCCTGTTCAAAATAATGATATGATGAAGCTGGAGCATAGTAAAACAAACACAAATACACAAATTTTTCTTTAATGAGAAATGAATGGAAAATAGACATTTGATGTAGTTGTATATATGTGTGCAGCAAGTAGACCAGAGTTAACAGGTGGAATTTCATTACATTCTAGATCAATGCTACAAACAACTACTTGGTTGAAAAGTTGACGGTTGACTGCATGGCAATGCCATGGAAACAAATTCCACACACATAGCAGCTTCTCAACATCAAGCAGCTGATATTTTTACACATAAGGCTGAACCAAACTGGACTTGAGATTGAATCAAGTTGGCATGTAAAGTGATAATTTGCAGTAAACCTCTATGTTGGTGTAGCACAGAATCACAGTGTGGTAACCCAAAACATCTAAGTGAATTGTATACAACCTTCCTCCAAGTGATGGTGTACACATTCCATATTTATATTTACAACTAAAAATCCAAATTCAAGCTAAGGCCAGATTTGTTTTGTTGGGTATATCCATTCACCGATCTTCTCTTGTCCAAACATTAATCATGTTTAGTGATTCCATTGTGATTAGGTAGTCAATGATATGCTGTACAGGTAATTCGTTTTACACAAGTTTAAAATACGCGCTTTGGAATTAACACAATGTTAAAAAGCCAGTATTTTTGCTTTAATTACACAATTTCTTTAAAATAACGCGATACGCTCCAAATCAAAATAAGCGTCTCTTGTTTATTATTATTGTACAACTTGTTTTGTTAGATGCAGCGCCTTGTCTGATTTAACTCAGTCTTAGTCATCAAAATTCAGTGTCTCATAAACATTGGAATAGATTTTACATGTATCAACACTAGATGGAAAGATTATGCTTACATTACGTGGAATTTAAAATATGCATATGCTCCAGGAATACAAAACTCGCGTAAAACGAGAGTACTTTCTCCATTTATAACTCACAAAACTATCTTCACATGCAAATGAGTAGGGTACATGTACAAAAATTATAGTATATATTCCATCTTACTATATACCTGATTATATCCCCATTAATAGGTGATAGCCAAGACGGCATTTAGGGTTCAGAAAGACTTTACCTTCCACTCCCCTTCTGCAGGAAATATAATGGCAGTACAGTACACTGGCCTTATATGCGCCTCCACTATACGCCCATTGCATTACCCATACCCACAAACACTGTATGCTCAACTTGATCCCATAAAATAACGAGGCATAGGCAAAAAGTGGGCCAAATCTGTTTTTGTCTCTGCATCCATAACCAATACGCCAATACGTGCTCATCATGATGTTGATGTATTTATTTTAATTTTCATTCTACCAGAGAGGGTTTCATGACATATCGTGCGGTGGTATGACATTGATGTGCAGATCTTCGTTTTCACAGTGCGTGAGGGAGACGCTCAGTCCAGGCTTACAAAAGAAAATGTGGCTGGGAAGGTGGTGTGAAGAGTGGTGAGAAGGAGAAGGGTGGTGTGATGGGTATAACAATTGGTGATGAGTCAGGCGGAGAGGAAAGGAAAGACTTAAGCCTGTGTCAAATGAGCATCTTGCTACCAAGTAATGGCCATAATGGGTGGCAAAAAGTGCACATGTTGTCACACACGGTCATTTCAGTAATGATCATCTTCCACTGGCATCTTCCTGCAACCAAAAACACAATGTATCCTGAGAGAAGTCGTCTCCTACATTCTTATAAACTTCTCTCTTTCTTGTTTTCGTGCTATAATTTGGGACTTCGGTGTATCACAAACACATTTACCCTAAGCATATCACATAAAGATGCTACAACATCATTTGACTCCCAAGATTGGTAATTTTTCTTTATTTCACTGAAATGTATAGTGTGTTGGGTAGACTGATAGCATGGGCTGCTCCAATATGTAAACAAAGATGCTGTGTCCATGTGACAAGGGCGTAAGTGTCTCACTGCTTCACAATAATTTTTAATCAAGTCCATCAGACCAATCAATTATATATTATGTGAGCAAGCTTATATCACTGTTATTTTAGCTATTTATGTGATGTATGATCTATTAAAAGTAAAATGAACGTCAAAATCAGAGAGGTGCTGCTCATATATAATTTTTCCCATAAAAACATTTATTCACATATTTCAGGTACTACTGTTACATCTGAACCACCAGCACAGCCTAGAACCAGTAGTACATCATTGGAGCTGTAAAGCTCAAGTGACTCTGAGTATGCCTCACGGCATACTAACACCACCTCTTAACCATCCATAGAAACTCTGATTTTATATCAAAAATGTAAAATTACTATCATATTGTATATTTACAGTGTACAAGTATTCTACACTGTCAGATTGGATAGTGTGCTTGATTACATGTACAGTACTATATTATTCCTCTTTCTTTCGTAATGTAATTGTTGATATTCGCCACTACAAAATTGTGTCGGTAACTATGAACAATCAGCATTGTCGGACCGATGCTCCCCCCCCCCTTTTGTCAGTTAAAACAAGGTATGAGTGTACGTATATCTATATCTATATCTATCTATCTATATATATATATATATATATATATATATATATATATATATATATATATATATATAGAGAGAGAGAGAGAGAGAGAGAGAGAGAGAGAGAGAGAGAGCAAGAGCAAGAGCGAGAGCGAGAGAGCGAGAGCATAAATTTTGTGAAGGGAGAGAATGGTTGTATGAATGGAAGGTGATGAACAGAAGTAGAGAAGGGTTAGAGTGGGATGTGAAAAGGTGGAAAAGCGAGATAGACAAAACAGTGAAAGGTGTGGGACTAAGTAAGTGGAAGACTGAGATGGAACGAAAGAAGACTTTGGAATGGTACAGAGAGAAAGAGGCCCCAATGTATGTAAGGTGGTATGATGGAAGCCTGGGTGGTGATCTTCTCTTCCGAGCTAGGGCACAGTGTATGGATGTGAATGCAAGGAACTACAGATGGTCAGAGTCCCGCAGCAAAGTGTGCCAGATGTGTGATATGGGAGAGGATGAGACGGTAGAGCATGTAGTACTAGAATGCGAGAAGTATGACCGTGACAGAATGGAAATGATGCGTGTGATTCTGGCAGAATTGGGACGTGAAATGAATGATGTGACTGAAAGAACTGGAAGGGAATGGATGGCGTTGTTGCTAGGACTGTGTGAGGAGACGAGTGAACGGATGATTGACGCGGTGAAAGAGTTCCTGGAGAAAATGTGGTATGCGAGATTGAGAGATTAGGGCATGAAATTAGAGTATGCATCTTTGATTTATTTAGTTTCTTTTTTTCTGTGTATTTTCCTTTTTTTTTCCCCCCTTATTCCCCTCATAGGAGCTGCCGATATAAAGGCCCGACTTGGAGGAAATTTTCAAGTCACCTGTGACATCAAGATCAAGATCAAGAGCGCGAGAGAGAGAGAGAGAGAGAAAAAAGAAGTTTTTAGTACCCTATCAAAAAATATCAATAGAGACACAACACTACCTGAAACAGGAAAATAAAAGTTGTACTATACAGAACAATATTTCCCAAGGAAAACACTGCATACGTCTATCATGAGAAAACAACCATAATTCCAATTCAAATAGTCAGAAGAGCAGTATTTTGAAAAGCAGCCAGATGACCCAACCATATAATACTGCTTATGAAATTGACTCATCATACACAGTCATATGGTATGAAGAAAACTGCCATCAGATACTCTGACACATGCTTGGCAGTCCAGAACAAAGCACCAGATGGTGCAATGCAATGCAGTTCTGAAGGCAAAGAAGGTGTTGTAGCAGCACAGGAGGTTAGTAGCCAGAAATTGTTAGCAACACCAGTATAAACTGTTGAGTAAGAAGACAAAGTAGTTGGCTGAATTGAAGAATTAATTGAAGTCTGGCAGGACACACAGTTTGCACAGCACCTGACACAAACCTTGAGGCTTATACTGCAAGTGGTCCTCAATGTACTGGCAGGGACACTGACGAGTGAGGGCATGGCGAGGAGCCACATTTGTAGATGTAGGGGTTGTAGCACCACCACCACCACCACCAGTGATGGCCAGTGCCCCTCGGGACACAGCCTTCACCCACCGCTGGCTGTAGCGTGCCAGCAACAAACGAGCTCGGTCCTGTAACACATGATATTTCAGCCATGATCGCAAACATTATGTTAATGCAAAAGTAATAAATACTATTTCCTTCTTTTTTTTTATATGAGAAGGAGACTGTCCAAGAGGTAAAATTAAAACTTTACAAAGAAATATCCACTTAATTGCAAGTCTGAAAAGCACACAGTAGAAGAGTTCCGCAAGATGTTTGGCAATTTATTTCCAAGTGTCTCATGATTCTCTTCCCTTGAAGTGGTTGAGTTCATAAGATAAAAAATCTAACCTGCGCTACTAACGGGCTGAGGCCGACCATCTAACGCCTCCATCAAGCCTACTGGCGCCACAGGTGCAAGATATATTTATGATTTAGTCCAGTGGAATGCACCTCAAAAAATTCATCCCCCAGAATTCTCTGGCTTTGACAAGGAGACGCCTCCAACCCTGTCCCTGAAAACTCCCCTAACCGCCCACCTGTCAACAAACTCCCTTGTGCCTTTCATTTCCTTTCCTACCTACTTCCAACATAAACACAACAACACAAACCCACTATTATAACCATTATAACTATTATAACCATGTTAGAACTACATATACCCTAATAAACTTAATTTCAGTACCAATCCTCTACTCTGACCCCCCCCTCTTCCATAGCCCAGACTTTCCCCTCCTCCTCTCACCCTTGCCCACACCCATCCAATACCACTTACCACCTTCCTTTATCCTCGCCATTAAAACAAATACTTTCATATCCCTTTTTTCCTCCATACTCAGAAAACACTTTCCAATTAAAAAAAAAATGCATCCAAAGACAGGTGGGAAGAGTACCCTTCCTCACACGAATTGAGAGTTCTCGCCAAGTCATCGTCAATTAAAAATCCTAAGCTCAAGCTATGCTCACCTTCAAAGACCTTAAAAGGAAACCTTTCCTCTGATACCCAAATGAACACTCGTACTGGTACCGTTGTCATACCCCATGAAATATGCCCAGTGCACATCAGTTAGCCTGACTGTTCCTGTGACCTCTTTGAACTGATCATAGATGAGCATAATAATACTCATGATATCATTCATGTGTCCTGCTTTTACCATTAACCCTTGTGGCCACCACAGATACCCAGCAAATATTGCAAAAATTACATTCAAAGGAGAAGATCTTCCATACAGTGTATACAAAGGTGGGGCTTTCTGTAAGGTTAAACCTTACATTCCTCTCCCTTGTCAGTGCCAAAACTGATGGAGATCTGGACATCCAGCAAAATACTGTAGATCCTCTGCACATTGCCCTCTCTGTGCGTCACCTGGCCATACCCGTACAAACTGCCTCTCAACAAAATGCATCTGTGCAAACTGCACTCAAGAACATAATGTCTTCTTCTGAGATTGTCCTAACCACAAATTTGAATCAGAGGTTGCTGAGCTCTGCTTTAAACTTGGCCTAACACTCAAAGAAGTAAGACAAGAAGCCCATCTCAGTGGCTTCCAACAGGTTCCTTTCTCTAAGCGCATCTCCACTAACACCCCTGTATATCTCTCACCTAATTCCTCTGACTTCCAAAGTGGAGTACATCCTATCTCACTTTCCTTATGCTGAGATCTCCATTTTAGGGGATTTCAATGTTCACCACCAGCTTTGGCTTTCATCTTCTTTCACTGACCAACCTGGTGAACAAGCCTTCAACATTGCTATCCTTCATGACCTAGAGCAGCTGGTGCAGTTCCCTACCCGTATCCCTGACTGCCTTGGAGACATGCCCAACATTCTTGATCTTTTCCTATCTTTCAACCCTTCAGCTTACTCTGTCAAACTTTCCTCTCCATTAGGCTCCTCCGATCACAATCTTATTTCCATTACCTGTTTTATCACTCCAGTGCAGCCTCAGGACCTGCCTAAGCAGAGGTGCTTCTGGCATTTCAACTCTGCTAAGTGGGAGGACCTGAGGCATTACTATTCTGATTTTCCTTGGGATGATTATTGCTTCCATGTCAGAGATCCTTCTCTTTGTGCCGAGCGCATAACAGAGGTGATTGTCTCTGGCATGGAGCTATACATTCCTCATACTTTCTCTAATACTAAAGATAAAAAGCCCTGGTTTAACTCTGCTTGTTCTTGTGCTGTCAAAGATAGAGAGGCGGTTCACAAACAGTACCGTAGCCATCCATCTGCTGAAACCCATGCCCTTTATATTTCTGCCTGTAATCATGCCAAATCTATTCTGTGACTTATTAAAAAGTCTTTCATCAATAGAAAATGTCAAAATCTTTCGTTCTAACTCTTCTCGTGATTTCTGCATCTAGCCAATAATATCCCTAACAATTTTACTTCTTCATCTTTCCCTCCTTTACTTCAACCAGATGCTACCAACTCTACTTTGGATGATACTGGGTATATTCCTCCTACTCCTCCACCCTCTGACTACTTCATCCCTAAAATTAAAATTCTTCATTATGACATCTTCCATGCCCTCTCTGGCCTTGATTCTCGGAAGGCTTACGGTCTGGATGGAGTCCCTCCTGTTGTTCTCAAAAACTGTGCTTCCGAACTCGCTCACTGCCTGGTCAAATTCTTTTGTTTGTGTTTCTCTACTTCTACCTATCCTTTTTGCTGGAAGTTTGCTCTAAAAAGGGTGACTGCTTTGATTTCCTGCCTTTCTAAAGCCTTTGAGTCTGTCCTTAATAAGAAGATAATGAGGCATCTATCAGCTCACAACCTTCTCTCTGATTGCCAATATGGTTTCCAGAAAGGCCGGTCTACTGGTGATCTTCTTGCTTTTCTAACTGAATCTTGGTCATCCTCTTTTAGGAACTTTGGTGAAACCTTTACTGTCGGCCTTGACATATCAAAAGCCTTCGATAGAGTCTGGCAAAAATCTTTAATTTCTAAACTACCCTCTTACAGATTCTATCATTCTCTCTGTACCTTCATCTCCAGTTTCCTTTCTGACCATTCTATTGCTGCTGTAGTGGACGGTCACTGTTTTTCTCCTAAAACTATCAACAGTGGTGTTCCTCAGGGTTCTGTCCTATCACCCACTCTCTTTCTATTATTCATCAATGATCTCCTAAATCTGACTCAATGCCCTATCCACTCCTATGCTGATGACACCACCTTGCATTTTTCAAAGTCGTACAACAGACACCCAACCCAATAAGAATTAAGTGATTCAAGGTGAGATGCTATAGGACACCTAACCTTTAATCTTTCACTAGTTTCTGATTGGGGCAGAGCAAACCTGGTTCTGTTCAATGCCTCAAAAACTCAATTTCTACAACTATCTACTCGACATAACCTTCCAGATAACTATCCCTTCTTCTTCAATGACACTCAACTTCCCCTCTCCTTCACATTAAACACACTTGGTCTATCCTTTACTAAAAATCTAAACTGGCACTTTCATATCTCTACTCTTGCTAAATCAGCTTCCAAGAAGTTAGGTGTCCTATGGCATCTGCGTCCATTTTTCTCTCCCTCCCAGCTGCTTGCTCTGTACAGGGGCCTTATCCGTCCATGTATGGAGTATGGTTCTCATGTCTAGGGGATTCAACTCAGTTTTACTAAACAGGGTGGAGTCTAAAGCTTTTCGTCTCATCAACTATCCTCCTTTAACTGACTGTCTTGATTCTTTAAGTCACCGACGCAATGTTGCAACTTTCTCTCTTTTCTACCGCTATTTTCATGCTGACTGCTCTTCTGAACTTGCTAACTGCATGCTTCCACCCCTCCTGCGGCCTCGCTGCACAAGGCTTCCTACTTCTTCTCATCCCTATTGTTTATTTTACTAATGCAAGAGTTAATCTGTATCTTCACTCTTTCATCCCTTACACTGGTAAACTCTGGAACTCTCTTCCTTTGTCTGTTTTTCCATCTGCCTATGACTTGAACTTTTTCAAAAGAGGAGTGTCAAGACACCTCTAATGCTAAAATGGACCTCTACCCATGGCTTCTATTTCTCCTACTGTCTTCTTTACAGGGTCTTGCGACACTGAGTCTTGTTGTACCTTGGCCAGTACCATTTTAATGAAAAAAAAAAAAAAAGTGCCACGGATCTAATTTTACACTAATTTTGACATACGTGTACACAATACGCCATAAAGTTGACTTTCAGTAGATATAGAGCTGTGAAAATTGTATACAGTGATGTCAAAGGATGAGTGATAATTTTTCAGTAGGAATCTCACTACACCAAAATTCATTAATTTTAGTGAATCTTCGAGCCCTAACCCGTTAACTTTTATGGTTTCTACTGAATGCCCATCATTTTTGTGCACCATCGTAAAGTCAAAAATAGTTAGTGTGTGGTTTGGTAGTAATCATAATTTGTCCAGACTAAAGGAAGTGCTGGACCATCAGTTTCCAGTAAATTGCTAGAACTGTCGACCCTCACCCTACACAACAGTTAAGATCATTCATGACAAATTTCATTCTTGCCAAAGTTAAGTTTTAATGAAGAAAAAAAAAGCCTTAAAAATAACATATACCTGATAATAGAATCATTGAACATTTTCTGCCACAGCCATCCACTTGCGGAACATTCCCAGAGGAACAAGTTGTCAGAAAATATAGATATAGACATTAAAAACTTTGAATTGCTGTGAAGGTTATTCATGCAACTGTAAATTTGTGTCATGTTTAACAATTTTTTTATATTTTGCCAATTTGAGCAATTGCAGATTATGTGGTTGGAGAAGTGGTGTTTGGCGAGTTTATTGTATACCTGCACTAGATACTGTTGGAAAATAAAGATGCAAAGAATAGGTACAAAGATCAACGTACATTTAGGAGGGAAAAAACTATGTAATCTGGACAATATTACTGCAATAGAATAATCAAACTGATAACATGCAAACATTTGTGGGAATAATTCAATCTGCGGAGTTATTATAGATTACAAATTGTAACTTTAAAACAAAGGTTTATTCAGCTGCAATACAAACCTGTGATTAGTGAGCAGTCAACTCTGGGCCAAGGGGTATATGAGTGTGTGCATCTGCACTTGTTTCAAATACATGGAATGTATCTCCTTGCACAGTGGCTGGATCTATTGCCTCTAACCCGTCCACCACCACCACCATTTATCTTGTTTGTATTACAGTAACTTTAAAGAAGACCAATTATAATAAAAAAGTGGTCTCTGAATTACTATATTCTTGTAAATTTGAATTTCCCATGTACACACAAAGATAATAAAAACTGAAAGCATTTAATATGGGATTATACCAAGATGGCCTTGGTGAATTACAATTTAGCTTTGGTTTACTTTTTAAAACACGGCCAACCTCCAGCCATCTAACCTCTTCTGCCTCCTGCTTACTGCCAGTGTGAGCAATGAATACCATATGTGCTAATTCTCTGGTCTTGTCTGCTCAGTGGATAAGAAAAGATCATTTCCTTCGTAAAAAAAAGAAAGAAAGAAAAGAAAAAAAGTAGAATTCAGTATGGATTAACAATTGTACATACATACAAACATACACCAGGGTGTTAGCCCACAAAGACAAGGCACTCACAGACACACACACACACACACACACACACACACACACACACACACACACACACATATATAATATAATATAATATATATATATATATATATATATATATATATATATATATATATATATATATATATATAATCTTAAAGGTGTGTGTATGCTTGGATATATATATATATATATATATATATATATATATATATATATATATATATATATATATATATATATACACAATATATATATATATAATATATATATATATATATATATATATATATATATATATATATATATATATATATATATATATAATTTCAGATTACAGAACTTAAACACACATTTCTAGCATGCAGAAAAACTTTCCAACTGAATTGCTTATGTATGTTAAATTCAAAGCAATGTATTAGTCATTCCTAATATGAGTATGGTATGTTTACAGTACGTACCTACCTACTAGCAAACGTTTCCCTTGCAGTGTAAAGTAAAGTAAAGTAACCAAAACATTTATAATGGCACCAGCAGTATTAGTTTGAAAAGTACATTCTTGGCAAATCCTTCCTTTAAGTTTTGCATTAAAATAAGTGAATGAATGAAATGCATTTCATTAAGGAAACTTGTATCATTTTAATAACATCCTCAGTGAGATGGCAATACAAAACTGCTGCCTTTTTTCAACAAGCTTTTCTGAACACTGTGCTAACATCTAGATATTTTCAAATATACAGTACACATTATAAATGTACTCTATCACTACCTGTACATGAAGTGGGGACCTTGAAAATATAAGAATGTTGAGAGAAGGCAGGAGTCATATGTATTGACCTAATTGATTGATGGCCATATCTTAAAAATGTGGCTGTAGATTGCAGCAGGCAGGCAAATATTATTAGAAGACAGTTATATGACTGCGTGGGAGAGATAAATAAGTTCCATGAGCATTTTAACTTGTTTACAATATCGAGCGCGGGAACACAGCTGCAGCAGCATGAGATGCCGAAACATAGGGAAACATTGCTCGTGTGAACCGTGCTTTAAGGATAGGAATACAACTGCAACTGGATGTTGTCAAAATATGAGAAAATGTTTCCAACATAAGTAATTAAGCTGCCTTCACAACCTCCATGATATCATTAACCTAAAGTTAAATGTTATTTTGCAATCAGACTGAAATTAATATTTTACTAAGTTAATTGAAACTACCACTGGCACATAATTCAAAAGTATGTACCTTGTTGTAGTATAGCTATAGGATTTGAGCTACCTAAGCTGCTTGTGTTGTTCTGTGTGTTTATGTTTGTGTGTATGTGTATTAGGGGTAAGAATATTAAGGTGGCAGTGGACAGTCACAGCTCAGCATCCTGACAAAAGCGTGAGAGGCAGCCACAATGTGTGGTAGAGGATTGGCGGTGGTGGCGGGAGAGCTTAACAAACAGGTGCTCTTCAATATACTGGCAAGGACATCGGGCAGAGGTTAGATGGCGGGGGGACACTGGGGGGGCCAAACCCTCCAAGCGTGCAGTGGCGTCAAAGGCCCAATCTAGCCGCTTGCGCAGGAAGTCCTTGGCCCAGCGCTGGCTATATCGGGTCATCAGCAGTTTGGCGCGTTCCTGCAATATGTGCAACACTTCCATGCAGCATACTGCCAGGGTCTCTAATGTCATGAGGCTTTAATGTACAGGTTTTACCTCTCAATATTGGAACCTCTGATACCTGGAAATCTTTACTTTGAATCATCTTACTTTTTTAAGGGTGAGGATATCATTATTCACCATACTTTTCAACACAAAAATAAGATAATGAATACATCAAAATAAAAAGGCCACATGTGTTGTCAGTGTCCCAAACTCAGTGATCCACTGTTTTCACACGTTTCTTTAAAAAGTCTATAAGCGCATAAAAAAAATTAGACATATAAGTTACCTTTTAAATAGATAATGAAACAGAAAACACAAGATTCATTAAAAGTAATAGAATAGTAGATAGAGACCATGCAGAAGATGCAGATGGTGGTGGTGGTGGTGGTGGTGGTGGTGGTGGTGGTGGTGGTGGTGGTGGTGGTGGTGGTGGTGGTGGTGGTGGTGGTGTGATGATGATGATGATGATGGTGATGATGGTGATGATGGTGATGATGTGATGATGATGATGATGATGATGATGATGATGATGATGATGATGATGATGATGATGATGATTCCAATTGAAACATGAAGTGTTTGGTTAGGCTTTTCAAAGTGTTGGGCACTTCGGTGAAACCTTTGCTGTCGGCCTTGACATATCGAAAGCCTTCGATAGAGTCTGGCATAAATCTTTAATTTCTAAACTACCCTCCTACGGATTCTATCCTTCTCTCTGTACCTTCGTCTCTAGTTTCCTTTCCGACTGGTCTATTGCTGCTGTAGTGGACGGTCATTGTTCTTCTCCTAAAACTATCAACAGTGGTGTTCCTCAGGGTTCTGTCCTACCACCCACTCTCTTTCTATTATTCATCAATGATCTCCTAAATCTGACTCAATGCCCTATCCACTCCTATGCTGATGACACCACCTTGCATTTTTCAACGTCGTACAACAGACGCCCAACCCAACAAGAATTAAATGACTCAAGGCGAGATGCTATAAAACGCTTAACTTCTGATCTTTCACTTGTTTCTGATTGGGGCAGAGCAAACCTAGTTTTGTTCAATGCCTCAAAAACTCAATTTCTACAACTATCTACTCGACATAACCTTCCAGATAACTATCCCCTCTTCTTCAATGACACTCAACTTCCCCTCTCCACCACATTAAACACTCTCGGTCTATCCTTTGCTAAAAATCTAAACTGGCAATTTCATATCTCTACTCTTGCTAAATCAGCTTCCAAGAAGTTAGGTGTCCTATGGCGTCTGCGTCCATTTTTCTCTCCCTCTCAGCTGCTTGCTCTGTACAGGGGCCTTATCCGCCCATGTATGGAGTATGGCTCACATGTCTGGGGGGGCTCAACTCACACAGCTCTTTTAAACAGGGTGGAGTCTAAAGCTTTTTGTCTCATCAACTCTCCTCCTCTAACTGACTTTCTTGATTCTTTAAGTCACCGCCGCAATGTTGCATCTTTATCTATCTTTTACCGCTATTTTCATGCTGACTGCTCTTCTGACCTTGCTAACTGCATGCCTCCCCCCCATCCCGCGGCCTCGCTGCACAAGACTTTCTACTTCTTCTCATCCTTATTCTGTCCATCTTCCTAATGCAAGAGTTAACCAGTATCTTCACTCTTTCATCCCTTACACTGGTAAACTCTGGAACTCTCTTCCTTTGTCTGTTTTTCCACCTGCCTATGACTTGAACTCTTTCAAGAGAGGAGTGTCAAGACACCTCTAATGTTAACTGGATCTCCACCCCTTGATTCTATTCTCCTACTGTCCTCTTTACAGGGTCTGGCGACAAGCGGGATTTTTTTTTCTTATTTCTGTTTTCCCTTAGCTATTACCCTTTTAATATATATATATAAAAGTGAGGTACTCAATCTCAAGACTCCCATTACTACCTCAGTTGCTTCACACTAGTACTTAACATTTTTAATATTAATAGCACATTGTCACCCTTAGGGACATATAATTTCCTACTCACTGTATCATAATAAAAACCGTAAAAATAATGCAACTGAAACTATTACGGCCTTATTGCATTGTGATGAACTGTAGTGCTCCCTCACATAAAGCTAAATCATTTTAGCTTGAACATTCATGAGATTTTATTGCAATGAATTTGTCTATAAAATTTGTGTTGTACCTTGTCCTACTAAGACAGTCTCATTGTTGTAGCAAATTCATTGTGCTGAGCCTAAGCTATGTTAATTTCAGCTAAGCTGATCTATGCTGACTTTTTCATCAACTAACTGCACCTGCACCTGCAAAGTCAAAGTTACCACTTTGACTTTCACTTACTGTAGTAACCCATGTCTACCACCTTGGGAAGCTGGGGGTTAGAACAAAAAAGTGCATATCACTTCTCAAACTAAGTTACCAAACTATTCGTATAATTTTCACTTATTCATTGGGGTAATACTAATTTCCCTGTAGTAATACATAACTTTAGAAATGAAAAAGCAGTAGGAACAGGTTATTTCATACTGAATAAATATATAGTCACAATTTGCCTCTGAAATTTGGGACATTGCAAAATATACCACATACCAGGTTCAAAAGGTACTCATTTTGAGAGATAATACCTGTACCAGCAACATTTTTTTTGTTTGAAAAAAATAATGAAAAAATAAATAAAATTAAATTAAAATAAAAATGAAATCAACAACAGCAAAAAAAAGAAGTTATCCTTAGAAATAATAAACATGCAACTGCCTTTCACATTAGTTACATTCTTAATATTTCATTAACAAAGCAATACACATACAAGGGGAACAGTTTCACATAACCAGCACAGCAAAGCTACTTCCAAAACTATGGTTCATGCAGAGCTGCAGCTTCAAGATTTACAAAATTATACATAGTGACATGTATATAAACTATACTTACCCATTATAAAATTATATTAATGCAAGTTCTAAAACTAAATAGTAAAAAATAGGATATGAGCCTTACTTTCCAAAATCTACAATAGATGAATTACTCTTTAAAGAAGAAAAGATACAAGGAAAATTTTCTTTTTTAATAGGAAAAATAGGAGAAGCAAGGAAGAAATTCACATTACCAACTTTGAATAAAATGTTGCAGGTAAATAGCGGTCTGACCCAAACTATCTCATTCACTACCATTACCTGTTGTCGTGAGATTCGAGTGTTAGTGGCACCAGTGATGATAATGTCCGAGTCATCAATGTCCATGCGCTGCCGTAGTGAGGGCAGCTTGGCAGTCTCTTCACTGTTTACTGCTCGCCCTGCTCGCTCCTCCTCTTCCATCACCTCCTGGAGTTTTGACTGAGGGAAAGGGAACAAGGTCTCAGCAAACATTTAGATTGAAAAAGTGCAATTCAAATAATGAAAGTTTTGATATAATATCCCAATTACACTTTTGAAAGGAATTTTAACCACCAGTTCTTGAAACCCTAAAAATAATCTGCTTATCTGCTGCTACACTGTTACACAATGTCTAAATTCACATTACATCACTATTGAACATACCACACAGTCATGAGTGTCAAAATAGATGAAGCAGAGGTTGACTTTGTGACAAGACAGCTTCCCACGGTCATCCAAGCCCAGAATGATCTTGTGGCGAAGCAACTGTATATTGATTTCTGCCAAGCACTGTTCCAACGACTTGTTTAACTGTACAATGGAATAAAATCTTAAAATAAGATGGGAACATTATCAGTTATGTACTGAAAAAAAAGAAGCTTAATTATAATAATTCAATCAATCAATCAGTTATATATATATATATATATATATATATATATATATATATATATATATATATATATATATATATATATATATACCACATTTCCCGCCATATAAGACAAACCAAAGAATAAGATGCACCTATAATTTGGCAAGGAATATTTATAAAAAAAATTTTTTAATCCCCTGGGCTACCCCTACCTTCAGTAGAGTTTTGGTCAAAGATTGTAAGCTAATGAGTGTTCTCCTACTGAACTACTTAAGCAAAACATGCAACTAACCTGGTATTCAGAAAGAACATTGATGGTTTAAGGTGGAGATGTTATCTAACAACTAGTTTGAATTATTTAAAATACACTAATATTAGGAAGTGCCTCAGTGATGCAGTGGTTAGCACGTCTGACTTCGAATCCCAAGTTCGATCCCAGGTAGTAAGCGCACAGCTCACACAGCTGTTCATCCTTCCAAACGGGTTGATCGATAAATGGGTACCTAATGTAACTTGGGGAAGGTAAACTGTGAGAAACTCAGATGTCACAGTGGCCCTGTGTCTCAGCGTAAAGGATTAATTTCCACCACAGGCTCAAAGGCCGATGTGATGGGTGACAAGCGCCCGCAGCTACATACAGCTATAGCATTTGCTCCCTCTTTACTTTTACATTTACATTTAAGATCCAGGACATTATGAAAATAATCATTAGATTTAGCATGAAACAACCAAGACATTCAATAATCAAGAATTTTAATAACTCCTAACTAGTAATTCTAAAGATAATTAACAAACTGGTTGAATTAATACTTGAAACTGATTTTAGTTATAAGTTAGGAGGCCCAGATTGTTTGATACAAATTTATGAAACTATGCTTAATTATAAGAATAAAAGTCATCGAAGGCATACTCCTACCAATATATGATACAATTGCCATAATTGAATTTCAATCAATCATTATAAAAGTATTTGCAAAAGCACTTTTTTGAAGAAAAAAGGTGTCTTATAAGCCATCAAATATGATAAATGACACGGATAAACCAACCCGGTTCTAAGTGAAAGGAATGGATGTGTTTATATACATATGTGAGCACCTTGTCTTAGCTTACGCATTTTAAATGGATCAAAGCCTGGTATACATGTATAACTACATACATACATACATACATATACGTTTACAACAGAATCTGACTTTAAAAAGCCACAAGGACTAAAGAAAAAAAAATGAGATGTAGAAAATCAGGATAAATAAAGAAGAAATAAAGGAAATTATGAAGGAAACAGAAGAAAGGAAAGCAATATCAGGATGCATCTTAAAGGATAGTAGACAAGAAATATCTGAGCCAATTTATGATATAATTAAGTGTTCTCTGAAAATGATGGAGACATTTTGGTCTCCACAACCTCAGACTTCAGTCTCTGGTCCAAACAAATTTCATTTATCTTTTTTTTTTTAGCTTTTTTTCTCTTGTTTCACCTGTCTTTTCTTTCTTATCTTCCACTATTCCCTTCTTTTCCTTAAGTGTGAGAAAGGATGAGTTGCTAACTACAACTAGGAAAAAAAATAATAAATAAATAAAACTATCTCCAGAGAAGTTTAGATACTTGAAATGTACTGGAGGAAGAGGTGATAATGGCAAAAAATGTACATCAATAGAGAGGAAAACTGGACAAGTATAGATACGAAGACAGGACCACACGAGTGTAGCTCAGGCCCTATATACTACAACTATGTAAATACAACTTGATAAATATACAGACACAAAGATGGTTGTGCTGAGTGTGTCTACCTACATTAAGAACACTTTTGACATGGTACTGCACAAGATAGTACTCTGGAAACTAGACATGGTCGCTGGTTAGAAGGGTGATCTCCTAAAGTGAATGGAAGAATATTTGTAAGAAAGGGAGATGAGAACAGTAATAAAGGACCAAAAGTCAAAATGGTGCAAAGTAATAAGTGGAGTACAGTAAAGTACATGTACATCAATGCTAAGTACTGGTGTCAATAGTATTCTTGGTTTGTGTAAATTATATACTATTGGAAGGAGTAGATAGTTATATGAGCCTTTTTGCAGATGAGCCTACATTACTAAGGAAGAAAAATGAAGAAGACTGATTTGTTACAAAGGGAGCTGTATTAGATATCTCAATGGATCTAAAGATGAGAAATGGAGTTTAATGCCAAGAAATGTAAACTGATGGAAATGGGCAAGTGCAGTACATATACGACCAAATGGGAAATGAACATATGAATAAAAACAAGGAAGAAAAAGACTTGGGAGTAATTATTAATGGTAACTTATCATCAGATAAAATCATAAATATAATCACTGGAGAAATATTCAACTTATTGAGAAATATGTGAGTAGCATTCACCTACCTGGATGAAAAGATGAAGAAATTGATTGTATCAATGATTCACCTAAGGTTGGAATATACAGCAGTGTTATGGTTGACTTACAAAAAGAACAATATAAGGAAGATTGAAAGAATACAAAAAGCAGAAAGCAGCTACAAAGATGGTTCCCAAGTCTGACTGATATACTATAAAAACAAAGATCAGCAAGATTGAATCCTGAATTCTGGAGGAACGAAGGGAACGATGAGACCCAATTATAGTGTATCGAGTTCTGAAGGACACAAAAAAAGTGGACAGAGATGTTTATATGGGATGACTCAAAGAGATACAAGGTCATGGAAAAATGTTGACAAAAACACTTGTAAGAAAAATACCAAAAATATCAGCTTTCCATACTGATATCTCAAACAACCTAGATAGAGAAGTGGTCCATACTAAGAATATTCATGATTTTAAAGCTAGGCTGGATAATAATAGATAGGGAGATGGGACAGTATGAGCATAAGACTTTTCCTGTGTAATACAACTAGGTAAATACACACACTTTGCTATACCAAAAAGATTATCTTATAACTTATGAAAATGGCACATTCAAACCATTATTTACATTGAACTTAAATTTTTCATCATTACAATGTCTTAAGCTTACTGAAGCACTTTTCACCTAAAACAGACGTAATTATATAGAAGGTTTGACTCACCCTAATTTTGATCCACATACAGAAGAATATAGCTGCTGCATTAATCATAAGCCACCCAATGCCAGCACCAAAGAGGGCCAGCTGTGAGAGGCCTGAGAAGAGGATGGACAGTAGGATGACAAAGCCCAAGATGATCCAGGCCATGAGGACACGTTTGTAGCACACATTATACAGGGTGAAGCGGTAGTCATTCACCAGCTGGGACATGATGTGCACATAGTCCTCAACTGTCAGCTGTGATGTACAATTGTAGGAGTTAGTTTTAGTTGGACTTCAATACATAAAAGAATGAATGGCCAATTACAAGGTAACAATGAGAGAGAGAGAGAGAGAGAGAGAGAGAGAGAGAGAGAGAGAGAGAGAGAGAGAGAGAGAGAGAGAGAGAGAGAGAGAGAGAGAGAGAGAGAGAGATAAAGAGAGAGAGAGATAAAGAGAGAGAGAGAGAGAGAGAGAGAGAGAGAGAGAGAGAGAGAGAGAGAGAGAGAGAGAATAAATACAATTTACTACTCAATAGGAAAGTATTAAAATATATATATATATATATATATATATATATATATATATATATATATATATATGTATATATATATGTATATATATATATATATATTATATATATATATATATATATATATATATATATAAATATATATATATATATATATATATATATATATATATATATATATTATATATATATATATATATATATATATATATATATATATATAAGTATTCACAATTCTACACTGTAAGAGTTACATATTCTAGTGCTGAAAACCATTCATACTGGCAGCAATAACACCGTATAGAGCCACAAATTAGTTTTAAACATAATCATCCATGAATGTTTTCATGGACACTTGCATAATGATTTGTATATTCAGACATCTCTTACACATTAAAAGTATTTGCATTAAGTAGGTTTTGTATACTATACATCTGTACCGTATCAACCTGAATTTGCATTAATAAAAATAAAAAATAAAAAATATTTGTATTGTTAAAAATCAGAAGTGGCAGCATTTACATGTGAATACGTTTTGTATTCACTCCATCCTTAGTGGAAACACTGTCTCCAAGACAAGGATGAAAGCAGAAATACTTATCAGTAGTATTCATGGGTCTTCATTTATACTCAAAAGTGTAAACAAAAACCCAAAATTAAGAACTATTAATCAATCAATTTATCTATATCTAGATTGCAATTACTATTCATTAATTGATCTATTTATATCTAGATTGTAATGGTTTGTTTGTTGCTCGTAATGGTGTTGTTACACCTGCCGTTCTTGCAAGGACATGCACCACAACTTGATATGAACTACTAGTTGATATGGATGGATGAGCAGAGAGTAGCTGAGGAAGAGTTGATTTGTATCTAGAATGTACAAAGATGGAGGTGGGAAGAGTGTGAGGTCTGTGTAAGAGTACTCAAGTGAGTAACAGGGGCGACAGCAGAGACTTGTGATGTTTCTGTTTTATATATATATATATATGTATATATATATATATATATATATATATATATATATATATATATATATATATATATATATATATATATATATATATATATATATATATATACATATATACAGTGTCTTCTTTTTTTTACACGTGTTTAGAATACGCGAAATTGGAATAACATGTGTCATCAATAATAATAAAAAAAAAAATTAATTACAAGAATAGCGCAAGAAAAAGTGTAGGTGCGCGTGTTTATCTTAAAGTGGTGTGGTGAGTTTGTTCAAGCGCCTCGTACTCACATTCCCGCCAACGTGCGCTTGTGTATCAGTCTGGCTTCACCCGTGTGGATATAGCGCTTGCTGTAACTGTCATTGTGGTAAACATTCATAACACTCTTCAGTGTAGCTAAGACCTGTCTTCCTCTCAATACTCTCTCTCTTGTTTCTCTTTCCATGCCTCCATGCTAACACAAAGTTGATCCCAAGTACTTAAACTTTCTCACTTCCTCCTTTTCCACTACTCCGAACATGATCCTCTTTCACACTTTGCATTCCTACTCTAGAAGGTATCATAAAATAAACCACCTCCTCTCTAGCCCTTTTAAAAACCATCACCTTACTCTTGTTGGCCTTTCATTTAAACTTCATTATATTACACATTAAATCAAATGCATTCACCACCCTCTGTAATACCATAATCTCTGAAAACAGTGTTATGTCATCCTCAAACAAACTTGCCACCAGGGAGTCTTGTCCACCATACAACCTCAGTGTGGCTCCCATATCTCTCACTGGCTTTTATCTATTTTATGTATCCATCCATGTATATGTCGAACAACCATAGTGATATCACACACACCAATTCTAAAACTCTTGCTTAATTCTCCGTCCAATTATACATATTCACTAGACCTTCTCAAAGAATACCTTCACACCCTCAAGCAGATGCACTTCTACTCAATATATCCTATACACCTCCCACAGGGCCTTCCTATCAACCCTATCATATACCTTCTTAAGATAAATAAAAAGCAGCATACAGCTTCCTATTTTTCTCTAGACATTTTTCAAATTTGTTTATCAAACAGCAAAAATCTGGTTCACACATCCTCTCCCCCTCCAAAATCCCCTCTGTTCTGAAGTTATATTCTTTTCAATTATCTCTTTCAACCTCTCATTTATAATCCTTCCGTACACCTTGCTTGGCACACTGAGTAAGGTTATACTCCTATAAATGTTGGGGTTGTCTTTGCTTCCTTTTCCTTTATATAAGGACATAATGATGACTTTCCTCAAATCTTCTGAAACCTTACCTTGCTTCCAGCTAAATTACATATATAAATCAACCATTCTACAACTGCATCTCCCCATACTTACGCATCTCTCCTATTATACTTTTCTTATCTTAATTTTCTCTAGTAGTTTCTTTATCTTATTCCTCTCTATTTCTCTCTGCAAACACGACCCTCGAGTATTGATTTCTACATCCACCAAACTTGACACAATTGTCCTCCCTCCCATTTCTGTATTTATCAAACTCTCAAAGTCCCTTCAACTCCTCACTTCCTCCAACAAGCACTCCATCCTCCCTTCTCATTCTCCCAACATCATTCTATCCTCCCCCATTTCTCCTTTAACCTCTTTCTAAAATACATAACTTATTTTTCCTGGTATTTCACTGATAACATCATACAAAATCCTCATCCAAACTGTCCTAACTTTCCTTAACTAACCTCAGCTTTCCCTCCACAAGGTAGTGGTTAGACAAAGCTCCCCATTCCCCTCTCAAAACTCTCACATCTAACAACCATCCCATTATGTCCCTCAACACAGCCACATAGCATATCATGGCTTTATCCACAACACTTCCATTATCTTCCCACAACCAATAATACAATGGATTGGACCACTGCCATGCAGCTACAGTAAATAACAACAATACCAAGTTGTTAAAGGACGAAGCTGACCACAATACATTAAACTTTGCTTCATTGTGAAAGTAGCTTCTATGTTCACTATGGTCTGCCTTGGTCACATCACGGTACCATATTAAAGTACATAGTTGTATAGCTCTTTGTGGCTACTATTAGGTCACTGGAACTTGTATAGCATGGCTGTATGCAACTCCTAGTGCTAACTAAAACTAGTAATCTGTGTGACATGTAATGGAGTTGCTACATTGTTCTGCCAATAATTACCTCATTCAATGTTCATAAATCTAAATAGGAGGAAGGAAGATTTCACTTACCGTTAGGCCTTGTGCCATAAGCTCCTCAGGTACAAGCTCAGGGCGGAACTGTGCTGGGGTGATCCAGGGCATTGAAGTGTTCTGAGGCAGCAACGTCACAATCACATCACCATTGGCTGAGGACATCATGGACACATCTCATTATCAACCTTCACATAATTTATAAGAACATAAGAAATGAGGAGACTGCAAGAGGCCAGTTAATGACCTACACGAGGCAGCTCCTTGTCCCCCACCCTTGGAATAATCCAACATTTAGACATCCCACCTGTCATCCCTATCCATACCGTCTTTTAAAGCTACCTATTGACTCAGCAATTACTACGTGTCTACCCAGCCTATTCCAATCGTTCGCCACTCTGTTAGTGAACCAATATCTACCTATGTCTGTCCTGAATCTAAGTTTTTCTAGCTTGTACCCATTTCCACGTGTCCTATCCTGACTACTAAATTCTAAAACCTGATCAATGTTTCCCTTATTAATTCCTTTTACCCATTTAAAAACCTCAATCATATCCCCTCTTGCCCTCCTCTCTAGGGAGTGGAGATTAAGACGTTTTAACCTATCTTTGTAGGGTAAATTTCTCAGCCCTTGAATCATCTTGGTCATTCTTCTCTGGACTTCCTCCAAGGAGCCTATATCCTTCCTATAATAAGGGGACCAAAACTGAGCTGCATAATCTAGGTGGGGTCTTACTAGCGCTAAATACAACCTCAGAATGACCTCAGAACTCCTATTTGTCACACACCTACTAATAAATCCCAGTATCTTGTTGGCCCTATTTCTACCTATAATGCACTGTTCCCTGGGGTGCAAGTCACTGCTTATTTGAACTCCTAAGTCCCTCACATCATAAAGATGTCCCCCCAAAATTAATACACTAAGTACATAAACAAATAAATACATATGTATATGAATAAAAAAATAATATTCTTTCTTTCATCATGTGTGGTGTGACAAGATGGGAGGTTGAAAGCAATAAGAGCATGTATGAAAGATGTGGAACAGGAACTCGTGCAAATGGAATGAAGTGTGATGTAGTGGAATGGGTGATAAGAACTATGTTAGGATGGTTTAGGATTTGGTCATACGGAGAGAAAGAGGGAAGAGTTTGAAAATAAAGTATATGGAAAGTAAAGGATCCCCAAGACAGCAAACTCTAAGGGTGTTTTGTGGTTTTCTGAGTGTAGCGAGTGTCATTGTAATCAGACCTAGGTAACTGTTCACTTTGTTACATACTACTACTACTACTACTACTACTATTAGAAAAAGAAAAAAAAAAAGCAATATGAGACCAGAGATAAAGTAACAATGTAAAAGTAACTTACAAAACCCTTGTCTAAGTACTGGCTGGGTAGTGGCAGGTGGATGGTGGGGTTGTGTTGGTGCTGCAGATGTGTCATTGAGAGGTACATTGTGAAGCTGGGAAGGGCTCAGCTGGGACATGGTGACCCGTGCTTCCCGTTTGTCTGCTCCCCCACCAGGAGGTACCGGCAGTCTTGGTACACCATTAGCTGGCTCGGAAATGGTTTTTGCTATATTGTTTCTGTGCTTTTCAGGTGGTCCACTGTGGTTCTCCAAACTAACCTGGAAAAGGGATATGCACACAAATTATTCTACAAATAAAACTGAGTATAGCACAGAGGCCCTTCTTTTACTAATATACTACAATACTTAATTTTCAATGCATCAAGATCATTACTTGACTACATAAACGACAAAAAATATACTGAACACATCCTAATGCAGTAAAATCCCTGTGCAATATATTGTCAATCATTAATATACAGCCACTTTAATTTGTTTTGCTGATAAATTTTGTGTGAATCAGGAATCTAGACAATGAAAAAAAAATAATTGTTTCTATACAAATGACAACCTAACTAATGTAGTTTTAGAATCAGCATTATAAGTAGGTAGGAATGCACCCAAAGAAAACAGCAGAAATTTTCAAAAAGCACAAAAGATCTCATAAGAAAATGTATCAATATGAGAACAAATAGAAGCAGCTGAACTGTCTAAAACCATAAACAAGAGAAAAACTAATAACATTCGAAAATACATGAAAATAATTGATTAAACTCTAGACACGGGTACAAGTATGAAGACACCAAGGAGAACACTTGACATTGGCAGCAAGAAACTGTTTGCTTTAAAAGATGAACAAGGTCAGATTACAAATAATAGAGATGAGGTGATCAAAGTAGCAGAGGAATTCTATACAAAATTATACAGCAGTAATGATAGGCAAACAGAATGCCCGATCATGGAAACTATGAACATTGACATACACTGTGTAAACATGAGTGATATATGTTCCACGGCTTTTGTAAGACTCCAGGTTTCTGATCCATATGTTAGAACTGGTGGAATTCACTTATATACTTTTCAGTGATAATGGGATATTTATTTCTATATCAGTGTGTTGTCCACTAAAAACATTCCATCCATCCTTATTCTTCTTTTGATTTATTTTCCATGATTTGGACATGTACCAATTTTCTAATCTATGTCAATGTATTCTTGGATACATTTTATTACTTCATCATCTATTTTAATGTTATGTTCTTGTATGTAATTGTGAATTTCACCTTAATTTTCTTCATATTCACCTTCAAACCCACTTTTTGGCTTTCTATATATGCAACTGCTGTAATTCATCTGTTTTATTGCTGACCTCATGTAGCTTTATAGTGGCAGTGCTTTCCTTATAAATGTCTTCTAATATCTTTACATATATTTTCTCTATCCCTTGTCTCCTGAAAGCTTTTATAACTGCTGAGATTTCCATTTAGTTAAAGGCTTCTTCAGTCTATGAAAGCCATACATAGTGGCTTAAATGTATTCTGCATATTTTTCAACTACTTGACTAATAACATGGATGTTGTCAGTTGTTGAATAAACACTCTGGAAGCCTGTTTCCTCTCTTGGCTGGTTTGAGTCCAGTGTTGCAGTAATCCTATTAGTGCGCACTTTTGTAAAAAGCTTGTATACTACAGACAATATACTTATTGGAGGTTAGTTTTTAACTTATTGGATGATAGTTTTTTAGGTCTTTCATGTCTCCTTTCTTATGAATTAGTATTATTAAAACATTTTTCCAAGTACTTGGTATGGAACAGGTTTGCACATATTTTGTTAAAAGCATTACGAGTTTGTCTAGTGAAAATCGCCTCATCCTTGATTAAGTCCATTGATAAGCTATCTGCACCTCCTGTTTTGTGCCTGCTTATTCCTTTTAGTGCTTCCCTTATTAGTCTAGTTTTAAGCCCCCTACTCACTTAAACTATAGAAATGTTCACTATTTGCTGCTAGATCTTTGTTTACTAAAGAGCCTAATCCATGTTCTTTCTTGTCATTTTGTTCTCTAACCAAAAAAAGTGATTGTTCCTCATTTCTAAGAATTTATGTCCAGTTCTTTAAACCTCACTTAAGCCCATCAACCCACCACAGATGAGTAAATACACAGTACATAAATACATCAAACTTGAGACTATAATTTGCTTGATTACATATACGAAACTAAAATTCACTGCTGAAGAATTTTTAAAAAAAGTTTCAGTGAATGACTTACAAGATAATGAAGGATGAACTAACCTGCACTGCATGCGCATCAATGACAGCAGGGGTGTTTGGGGGGCTTTGAGTGGTCTTAACATCCTTCTGACCCTCTAGCCCTTCCTCCTCTTCAAACTGGACCCAAGAATTGGCTGCAGACCCACCAGTGCCCCTCCCTACATCCTCTTGGTCCTTGTCATTCATTTCTGTATGGAAAAGAATATATATACATAGTATATTTGCATAGCAGATATAATTACTTATTACATACTTACTATACCTACTAAATTACTTTTTGTGGTGTGGCATAGATAGTTTATGGTCTATCAGACAATGATTCAACCAAAGTTGGAATATGCAGCAGTGTTCTGGTATAGGACTTTGAAATATGAGAGGGAAAATATATATATATATATATATATATATATATATATATATATATATATATATATATATATATATATATGTATATATATGTAGTACACACACACACACACACACGGTCCGCTAGCGTAGTGGTTAGCGCACTCGGCTCACAACCGAGGGAGCCAGGGTTCGATCCCCTGGGCGGACGAAGATTATTTGGGTGTGTCTCCTTTGACGTGTAGCCCCTGTTCACCTAGCAGTGAGTAGGTACGAGATGTAAGTCGAGGAGTTGTGACCTCGTTGTCCCGGTGTGTTGTGTGTGAGTGGTCTCGGTCCAACCCAAAGATTAGTCAGTATGAGCTCTGAGCTCTTTCCATAGGGGGACGGCCGGCTGTCTCGAGAGAGACCAGCAGCAGACTGTACAGTGAATACACACACACACGAAAGATACAAAAAAGTAGTTTTACCCAAAGAAGTATAGATACTTGGAATGGATTGAAGGAAGAAGTGATTATGGCAAAGAATAGACAAATATAGATACGGAGACAGGACCATACGAGTGTAGCTCAGGGGTGGGATTATCGAAAGCTCGTAACGGCCGCTAAGATCATCGTAGCGCCTACGATAATCGTAGCACCCTCGTAAGTCGCTAAGGTGTATTTTCAAACAAATGTTACGATGATCCATCCGCCATATTTGCTCGTAGCGCTACGATTCCTGGCGAGCACCCTTAAGCTGATCGTAGGGACGCGCAGTGGAATTGAATTGAAGGTTTCTCCAATAAACAACCTGTGTATATGCCTAGTGATGCTCGACTTTGTTTATTCTGTGAACGAAGATGGAATTGCAAGTGCTTTTATAACATGACTTGACTTTACAAAGAGCGATGAGACGTGCGAGGTCATACACAGACAGAATATATCCATTTGCGTAGTGACAAACATTTACTTATATATTATAGATTTCCCAGACAAGAACTCCTTCATTGGTGTGCTAGACTAGAACCACGAGTTGGACCAGCCACAAAAAGATCCCGTGCTATGCCATGTCATTTGCAGGTGTTGATAACATTACGATTTTATGCAAGTGGGACATTCCAGAGTGTGTTGGCAGACACAGTAGGCTTAACACAGGGGTGTGTGAGCAGAATAATTAACAGAATGACATACGAGTTGTACAGGATAGCTCTTAGGGAAGTTATGATGCCCAGAGGTAATTAGAGAATGATAAATTGGTAAATATATCGATCCGGACATTCCCTCTTATAACCTAAATATAACCTAGCGTAACCTTACTTAACCTAACATAAACTAAACTAACAACTGCTCTACTCAGAAAACGGCCGCCAGACAAAATAAAGAAAAAAAGGAAATTTAAACTGCAATCTCTGATATTAAACTGATTAATATAGGTAACCTAATCTAACCTAACCTAACCTGTTCCACTCACATATGGTGACTTCTTTAATGGTACGGAATTATGACACACAGTCACACTTTAGCATTCCCCAAGGTACCTACCATTATCTTATCACCTACTTGGTTGGGGGCAAATAAATCACAATAAGTTATAATCCTGTAATACCAAAATATTTCACCATTTATCATACCTATACAGTACTATTAATGATAGCATGAAAAGAAAAGGACTTATTTACAGACAGGAAATATGGAAATTAAATATGAAATCTTTGTAAAAAAAAATGTTTTGCTATAAGAAAGTAGGTACTGTAGCAACATGTGACAAAAATTCCTTCAGAGGCCTCAACATTCTCCTGAAATGGTTACATTTTTAATAATTTTAATCATTATAAGCATAAATAAGATATTTTCCTTGGCAAAGAAAACCACAAAATAAAAGAAGGAATTATATATACAAACATTGAGAGGACTGCACTGGGCAAATCAATCACAATAACTTATTATGTATTAGCAAAATATTCTTCCATTTATCATACCGGTACAGTATTATTAATGAGAAAATGAAAAGAAAGGGACTTATTTTAATATTGGCAAGTGTATAGTAATAAATATTGGTAGGGAAAATACTCAAAACAGATACAATATAAACAGGGTAATGCTGAATAGGTCAGACTGTGAGAGGGATTTGGATGTACAGGTTAGCTTAGACCTCCGTCCCAGAAAACAATGTATTGAGGCTAGAAATAGGGCTAATAGGTTTAGGTTAGGATTCATTGCTAGGAGTAGAAGTGCTGAGGTTATTTTAAAGTTGTATTTAGCGTTAGTCAGACCTCACCTCGACTGTGAGAGGTGGGTGTAGGTAATAAGGGGGTATAGGATTAACAAGAACTACCTAGTGCAGGCCTCCGGGCCTTTTGTAGCTTCTTTATATTCTGTTGTTCTTATTTAGAGATTAAAAATAAAGGAAATTTGGAAATGAAACATAAGATCTGAGTCAAAAAAAATTATGTTATAGTAAAATAGCACCATGAGCAATATTTGGTGAGTGATCACACACCCTTTCAGTAAAGTCTTTCAGAAAGTAATTTCGATACTCAGATACTTGTTCAGATCACCTCAAATAGTTATGCCGCTGAATTACAGAAAAAAAATGCGTTTTAGGTTAAGTTAGGTTAATAATTAAGTTTAGTTACGTTTAGTTAGGTTTGGTTGGGTGAATTTTGGTTATTCTTATTCAACTGCAGATCTTGGAAGGTTATGCTAACAAAGCAATTTCTATTTTGTAAATTTTTACATCTTCACCAAAATGGCGTGTGCTACGAAAAGAAATAGCATCTGCACCTCGCACAACCCCCTACTTTTACTCATAGAAAACATTTGATAGCTTCTAAATTAACATAACAACCTAAATAAACCTAACTAAACTTAACGAAACCTAACGTAACCTAAAAAAATTATAAATCGTTTTTTTCTGTAATTTAGTGGCATAACTGTTCGAGGTGATCTGAACAAGTATCTGAGGTTGAATTTGCAGTGCATTATAAAGGTAACGAGATATCGACTGGGTCGTCTTACGAATCTTTACCATTTTCTTCCCCATTTCTTTCTTACTTATGCTTTGTATTCTTGTTACTGTTATTCCTAAACTTTCCATGTTTTTCCTAGCATCTTTACTCCATGCATCTGATCTCTCTTTTAACGTGTCCCTCATTACTTTTTCTACCATCTCATTTCTATCTCCCTATAGTGTGCTCTGGATGTATGACATTTTGCTTTTTATGAGCCTTAAGGCTGATAAAGGTGCAGACGCTATTTTTTTTCGTAGCACACGCCATTTTGGTGAAGATGTAAAAATTTACCGAATAGAAATTGCTATTGTTTCAAAAAGTGATGACCCTATTTCTCCTCTTATTCCTTCTGCTGTGTATTTCCTAGCATTGGAGTGTATTTGTTTACATTTTCAGACTACATGAAATCGCTCTTCTGATTGGTCTAGCGCCAATCAGCTGAGCTGCATTATGGACGGTCGGAACGAAACGGAACGGGTTTTACGATTACATCATTACGATCATCGTGAGCTACGAGCGTTGCTGCGAGCTTTTTAAAATACACCTTAGCGGTTATCGTAGGCCACGATAAAAGATGGCCGCTACGAGCACGTAACCATGATCGTAGCGGCGTCTGGCTACGATCTTTCGATAATCCCACCCCAGATTCGAAGATCTGGCACCATCACCATTAATTTATATATTGTAATTTAGTCTCCTCTTTCTCTTCTTTCTTTTAATGTTTTCAGTTGTATTTCTTTCAATCTCTCCTCGAATGTTAATTCGAGGAGAGATTGAAAGAAATACAACTGAAAACATTAAAAGAAAGAGAAAGAGGAGACTAAATTACAATATATAAATTGATGAACAACCTTAAGGAAACAAATCTAAAAAATCAAATAATGAAAAGAAAAGGAGAGACTAGATATGTCAGGGAACAAGAAAAATTTGCAAAAAGGAATATGCTTGCATGACAAAAAATACAGCTTTCCCCAGAGAAGTATAGATATAGAAATGTAATGAAACAAGTTGATAAGATCATGAACGATGTAAGCCATCCATTGAATTATCACTATACTTTTCTAAGATCAGGCAGGAGGTTAGTACTTCCTATTCAACACACAAGTAGATTCAAGAATTATCTTATTCCAAAAAGTATAAAACTATATAACTTTTTAACAACCAAAAAATTGTAAAGTACTGTGACAGTGTGGTACTGTGATATATATACAGGAAACAGTGTCTAATTTTATGAGTGAATGATGCTGGTAGTATTTTTAATGTAAAGTTTGTATTATTTTATCATGCGGACGAGCTCAATGCCAAAAGGAATTTCCTGTTGTAACTCTGCATTCGGTGACAATAAAGTTAGCTTATCTTATCTTACTTGTAACTGACTGAAAGAAGAGGTGTCAATAGCAAAGAATGTACAACTGAAGGAAAAAGCGGACAAATATAGTTAAGAAGACAGAACGACATGAGTGTAGCTGTATACTACAACTAGGTAAATACACACAATTAGTAATAATAATGATATGATTAATATAATATATAAAAATAGTACCCCATAAAAATAATAACAATTTGCATATACCAATAAGCACGTCACGATAATAAATACACACTTAGGTGGAGTCTCGCACATAAAGAGGAAAGAAAAGCGTAGCCAAATATGAAAATAAAACCAATAAACCAAACATGTCACGCTACTAAGTATGTCAGACTCCACACACAAACACACACACATATACACACACACTGCATACTCCCTTAATACTTTTTTCCTTTACCGGTCGATGCACTACAGATAGCGGGTTGGAGGTAAGGAAGAAGGGGTCGGGGGAAATCAAAGATTCACGTATTTGATTGGAAGGAGGAGATACTAGTGCTTGAGTGTGTGTGTGTGTGTGGTTGTTAGTAAAAAGAAATAGCGTGAGGGAGAAAGGTAGGGTTTTGGAGGCAGTGTAAACGAATGAAGGAAAGGTGAAAGTGAGTGTGCGAGTAGTGAGAATGATAGGAAGTGAGTCAAGGGTAGAGAGAAGGCTGGGAATGTGTGTATGTATAATATGAAAGCGTAAATTGAGATAGGACGAAGAATGTGTGTGGTAGGGAAACCAGTATAGGAATGTCATGAGGAAAGGCAGACATGAAGGATAAGGCAAGAGCTAGGATGTGAAGGAGAGGCATGGCATTATATTATTAGTGTGAAATATGCGAGTGAGGGGAGTATGTGTAGGGAGGCCAGACATGAAGGAGCTAGACCGGTTGGGGTAGGTGCCAGGGAGTCGACAGGGTGTAAGGAAGACGTTGGTGTATGTGTGAGGGCCATGAGGGGGGAGGTATGGCAGGAGGCGGGATGAATGGGGGAGGGATGATGCGTGAACGAACTAGGGATGGAGCGCGTAGTTGTCAGGGTGGGTACAGAGGTCAATGACTTGGGCAGGCTGGCACGTGACTGAGGCAGGCCTTTTAAGAGCCTGCACGCGTGAACCTGCTGTGGAACTTAACGAAGGGAGTTTAATTTATTTTTCACTGACTGATTTCCCTAAGGAGTGGCCCAAGACGGTCCCGCCAGCTGGATTATGTCTGACTATCCCTTCAATACAGTTTCCTCTCACAGTATCAAGACTAATTATCATATCCACCTACATCAACACATGCATGTCTTCCGGGAGGAAAATTCAGATTCACCTGTTTTCCATTTTAATGTTCATATTATAATATACTGCACGAAGTAATTTGAATATAATGACTTACGTAACGGAGTAAACTATTTTTCTTATTTTCTCCTCGAGGCAGACATGATATTAATATTCATCTGAACGCGCATTTTTATTTTATTTTCTATAAATATCCTCTAGCAATCTAAGGCGAGGTTCTCTGCATTATGGTGTACTGTATACGTACCCAAGTATGTGTTGTTCCTACTGTGTGTCACATATATTATGCTTTTAGCCGTGTACATGCCAAGGTCATTGAACAGAGGCTATCCCCCCCCCCTCTCACTCTCTCCGAGCAACACATGGCACTAATAAAAGAGAGAGAGAGAGAGAGAGAGAGAGAGAGAGAGAGAGAGAGAGAGAGAGAGAGAGAGAGAGAGAGAGAGAGAGAGAGAGAGAGAGAGAGAGAGAGAGAGAGAGGCATGCAGTTAATAGTTCCCCTCTCACGTTTACCACCCACCCTTCCTCCCTTTCTTCTCTTTTCTTTCCTATTCTCACCACAGGAAACTGTGAAGGGCATAATTATCACCATCACCACCACACGAATGAAAGCAAGAAGTAGAACAACAACAACAACAAATACTAGCTACTACTAATATACCACCACCAACAATTGCTACGTCTTCCTGTTTTCCTATTCTCACCACAGGAAACTGTGTAGGGCACATCTATCACCATCACCATAAGAACGAAATTAACAACAATAACAATAATAACACCAACAATAACAACAACAAGAACAACTACTACTACTACTACTAAGAGAAGTGATGGTTGTATTGATACAACAACTACAACTAGTTCAGTGGTGAACGATTAGAGGTGCATACTAATACTGCATGGAGAGAGAGAGAGAGAGAGAGAGAGAGAGAGAGAGAGAGAGAGAGAGAGAGAGAGAGAGAGAGAGAGAGAGAGAGAGAGAGAGAGAGCAAGGACCTTTTGTTTGTAAGACCATGGGTGGGGATGCTCCTCCCTCCCTTACTCGTTCTTTATTGTCTTCATCGCGTCACTAAATTATTATACTCATATCTCAACCACATTTTCGCATTCTTTTTAAATTCTCTCTCTCTCTCTCTCTCTCTCTCTCTCTCTCTCTCTCTCTCTCTCTCTCTCTCTCTCTCTCATGCTACCTACCCTTCTCGTCATCATAGTAATATGATATCAGTGGCATTGTCGATTCACAACACACCTGTCCCCCAACGTCTCTCTCTCTTTTTCTCTCTCTCTCTCTCTCTCTCTCTCTCTCTCTCTCTCTCTCTCTCTCTCTCTCTCTCTCTCTCTCTCTCCTACAACATTTTCCTACACATAAATGCCTGCCTCCTTCTTGTTATTTCTATCCAAACACACACACACACCACCACCAGCTCCTTCGTCATCGTCCATCCGTCATCCGTGCCACCTTCAGCCTCGCCACTCCATGCTTCACCTACCGCACTCCCGCCACACCATACCCCCAGGTTGTTGTGAGGTGTTATAACTGTCTCATACAGATACAGTTTAGTACACATGACTAGCCCCATCCCATCCAGTGTGAATGTCAGTTAACGTTAGTAAGTTAAGTCTTCCCCTGCCATTCACCCAAGCATAACTATTAATCTTAAATCCAGCCAATAATCACAATTTGAGGGGTCATTTCCAACTGAATTTCTGAATCTGACTCTAGTTTCCATATTTCTGTTAATAATGTTAATAATGTCAATTCACCGTCATGACTGCTTATTCCATCAATAACAAAACTGTTTCGAAATAACACTAAACAACCTTGTCAAATCTACACTTTATAACGTATTTGTTAGTTCTCTCTCCTTCAAACAAACAACTAATAGGCGGGCATGAGCAAAATCACGACTTCCAATGTTCCACAAGGTGTCTCACTGAATAACCGTGAATAATATCCTTACAACAACTGGGAAAAAACATTATGGCGCATGTTGAATTTCCCTGGTTCATCTAGGGGTCTCAACTAGCCGAATAAAGTTGAATTATGACGAAATAACCGTCACCCATATTTCAAGCGTGAAGCATTCTGTAATGTGCTGCATACAATGGTGAGGGTGCCATTGCAGTGAAGGGACAGTCAATGTTGACTATGGTAATCATTATAATCTGACTGATAAGACGTCAGTACGTCGTCAGAGGATCGATCTCCGGCCGCAGCATTCTCATAGCTATTTACTTTTTTAAATCAATATTTCGGTGTTTCAAAAACAGAGATTTTACAACACTAATATCGGTGCAGATGTCCTCGGAAACGTGAGGACATTAAAATACAGTGCGGTGGCTCTTACGATTCGTGCTGAAATTACTATTCCACACACACACACACACACACACACACACACACACCTTCACTGTCCCTGCCACCTCTTGTCACTCAGCTTATTCCCTCACCTGTGGAACGTAAGAAAGGAGATAGTAGTAAGGGTGGAAGCTGTGGTAGTAAAAGAGTAGTCGATCTAAGTGTGATGAAGGCAGTGGAACAGGATGGTGAAGGGAGGGGTTCATGTCACTGAGTGGGTGTGAATTGAGTAACATAAAAACAGGAAGATGTTGAGGAGAGAGAGAGAGAGAGAGAGAGAGAGAGAGAGAGAGAGAGAGAGAGAGAGAGAGAGAGAGAGAGAGAGAGAGAGAGAGAGAGAGAGAGAGAGAGAGAGAAAGAGAGAGAGAGAGAGAGAGAGAGAGAGAGAGAGAGAGAGAGAGAGAGAGAGAGAGAGAGAGAGAGAGAGAGAGAGAGAGAGAGAAAAAAAAAGCATCACATCCATACACACACCCATGCAAAATTAAATGAATAAATGAATAAATAATGATAAAACCCAAGAATGCCACATCACTTTCACCCTCGCGTAACTGTCACCGTTTCCCGCCTAGTTCCCGCTCCCGCCCCCAGCCCACATCTCGCTCATCACCACCACCACCACCACCTTCCACCTTCCACCACCCAGATCCCCTTGACCTTATACACCTTCACAAGCCATCCAGGTGTATCAGCAATCACATTCAACCTTAATATCAACCAGACTCCTCTTTCTCTTTACACGACTGTTGCTGTCTGTTCTTCCTTTGTACTCCTAATGTAGCCTATCAACCTTCCATAGCCATTAACCCGTGGGCTTCACCTCTTCCAATCGCTAGCCACCCCAACCCTTGCCAGCTAAGTACCGTTATTCAGGTCCTTTCGACGTTGTAAGCTAGCACATCTACCGCTAACATCACATAAACCCTCATCACCTTGCCAAACACTCCTGCTGCCTTCCATGCTCTCACCACGCATCCGTTCCCTCCACGTTTCGTAATACTTCCTCACTCTGTCCATGCCTCCCCAACAAACATCCTTGCCATATCTATCGCCACCAAACCTTCCAGACCACGTCCCGCAGAATGTCTTTACATTTCCAGTCCCCAACAATGACATATAACGAAAATATCAGAACTAAGGATTCATGATATTTATTTATGAAATTATATAAAAAGGAGAGAGAGAGAGAGAGAGAGAGAGAGAGAGAGAGAGAGAGAGAGAGAGAGAGAGAGAGAGAGAGAGAGAGAGAGAGAGAGAGAGAGAGAGAGAGAGAGAGAGAGAGAGAGAGAGAAAGAGAGAGAGAGAGAGAGAGAGAGAGAGAGAGAGAGAGAGAGAGAGAGAGAGAGAAAAAAAAAAGGAGAGAAGGGGGAGGTTGCACGTACACCATGGATCAGTAAAGAGTAACTTCTTATTGATATTATCATTTTCTTATTTTCACTGTTTTTCTTTTAATGTTTTTGGCAAAGAATACTTGTAACGAATCCTGAAAATTATTATTGGTGGTTGTACTACATTTACCTGCACATGGCTTTTTATTGTGGTCTGGTGGCATAACGTCATCTTATATATTCACTAGGTTAGATCTCCATACTCATCTTCAAACCCCTACCAGCGCGGATGAAATATATTCGTTCAATGTTTGACTTAATTGGTATTTCAAAACAGCCCACATTTGTCGGTCTCCGCTGTAACGTGGGGAGTAAGGGTATGGTTTTGGGGTGTTTTGTGGGTTTTCTGCTGTCTCCATATCCCAGTCTTTGGTTGCAAATGACTTGATAGACTGTTAGTTTTAGTTAACATCCGTAATGAAGAGTCAAATGCAGTGTGATATGTAAGGTATGTAAGTGGGTATGTAAGTGGTTGTTGGGTGTGATATGGCACCTCCTCTACTAATTATCGTCTGACGTAACTAAAAGAAAACATGTTTGTAAGATATAGCCATAACTGAAGACACCTGTGTGTGTGAGTAATTCACTGTGCAGTCTGCTGCTGGACTCTCTCGAGACAGCCGGCCGTCCCCCTATGGAAGAGCTCAGAGACCAATCGTTGGGTTGGACCGAGACCACTCACACACAACACACCGGGACAACGAGGTCACAACTCCTAGACTCACATCCCGTACCTACTCACTGCTAGGTGAACAGGGGCTACACGTGAAAGGAGACACACCCAAATAATCTCCGTCCGCCCAGATCGAACCCAGGCCCTCTCGGTTGTGAGCCGAGTGCGCTAACCACTACGCTAGCGGACCGTGTGTGTGTGTTTGAATACGCGATTATGTCATACGAACTATGGACAAAGAAGAAACGAAAAAGAAGTAAAAAGCACTAACAGCACCCAAGAAAAATATTACCACAGCAAATTTGTAAGCGATGGCATGAAGTGGCGCATACCTTCACTACGAAGTTTACTGCCACATGATATTAATATGTGGTTGGTTTCAGTGAAATGTGTGCCCTCGTATTCAACCACAAATAGCAAAAGTTTGGTGACTTAAATATATAAATGAAAAAGAGATACTAAAACATGTACTAGAACCTCGAGATTAAAAGTGATTAAATAATCCCCTAAGACTAGGTAACACTAGAATATATAGTTCTGCTAGGGTTAAAGAGAACGCTACCTCACTAAGAAGCTCCCATGGGCCATGAGTCAAGATCGAACTAGAACCTCTAGAGCAAGGCGAGCCAAAGCATAATCACAAACAACCACAAGTCAGCAGGTGTTACAGTGATGGCAACAATTAAGTGATTCACTCGCCTTGACATTCCATGTTTCACTCAGGTGCTGACTACTACATACCAATATGAATGCCTTCCTTGCCCAACTAGTGGATGTCGAAGTGACAATTACACAACGAATAAAAACGGTAAGACAAACCCAACGGCAGAAATATGGAGAACAAAAGAGTGGATATTCTGTGAGACCAATGTCAAAGCAAAAAATAAATGAATAAATAAATAAATAATAATAAAAAAATTATATATATAATATATATATATATATATATATATATATATATATATATATATATATATATATATATATATATATATTCGTCCATGATTTATTTGTGGGGTTTTCATAAATACATATATATACATATATATATATATATATATATATATATATATATATATATATATATATATATATATATTGGCATACTTTAGGGGCCAAGGTGGAGGAACATTAACAAGTATATTCGAGACATGACCAACTAGCCATTGATTTCTACTGGGAATCGAAACCTGTAACATTGTATATTATAATCTATATAACAATCCTAAGCTCTAGAGGTGGGAGTCCAACAGCTCGACTCGACTTCAGCGAATGTAACTGATAACCTGTTGAATTTGGTTCACATACAACAAGGTACTACTTCATTTCCTGTCCGGTCTTCAACTACTTTTTGTTCATAGGGCAAAACTATCAATCTGTATTAAGCCATTACGTGTAAAGGTCTGCCTTACTGTTACGAATGTGCAGGCTCGCTACTTGCACCCCTGAATCATGCACACTTCAACATAGCGTGTGTTTAAGTTTGCGAACCTCCTTATAATTTGGCTATTAGACCACCAATAAAAAACAAACTTCGTAAAGGAACTCTGCAACAAGATAACCAAACACGTGTCTTATTTATTTCTTCTTCTTCGGGCTCTTTACTCATGGTTACGAAGCAACTAAAAAGTGGTTTGTGTTGATGACAACCAATACGTGCATGTAATTCACCCAATGCCTCGAGAGCACATCCGCTATAGCCACGGTTTGCAGCTGATACTCAACCAATTATGTTGTGTAGCCAATTTTTTTTTCAGGACTGGTTAGTCAATAAGATCTAGGACAACATATAGACAGGGAAAACCAAGGTGACCGGCAGTGAAACTGTCTCAGAACAGCGGATGAATTATCAACCACATTATTTAATCTATGGCGACGCAATTTTATCTAAGCTAAGCCTGAAGTAGTCTGAAAGATAATGTTGTTGTAATACTGTTGATGTTATTATCGTCAGTGTTTCTTGCTACGTGACTGTCCGGGGCCCCGCTCTCTCCAGGAGACGTTTTTCCCCTTCAACTTACAATTTCCGTTTCTTGTCTCGACCCCAACCCGGCTTCTCTTCGTGAAGAATGGTGACGCTGAATATCACTGGTATTTGTATAAGGCCAGCCACGCATTCCAAGACTAGGCAATCACAACTGCATTAATCTTTAAGTGTACGCGCACAGGTGTCTACAAATAAATTAATAATTTTTCTCATCTTTATACACTTGCCGTATTTGACAATTTCGGTGGCAACAAGTGTGACGCTAGTACACAACAATACACTATACAGGACAATACAGCTTTCCTGTCATACGTTGGACAAACACACCCACTGTTCACAATGACATATTTTCCAAGGACGACCGCTGCGCATAAAATAATTCCCTATACATACACACACACAGACATGCACCGCACACCAATTTCGTTGCCGCTGCCGCTCACTCAAGGTCAGCGTTGCGTGACCAGCAGACCGGCAGTAGGTCAACGGCGAACACTAGCCTGGTGGGTCATGATGATCTGAATGTATCGTTTACCTAAAGCAGCAGTATTCATAAATCCCAGAGCTACAACACAATGGGATGAAGCTGCTTCCGCCACTCCTAAATTTTTGTTTTATTATTCCACGAAGAAAAAAAAAACACAGTTGCGTAGCCTGCACTACACTAAGAAAAAAAAGTAACGATTTCAGACACGCACACACACCTTGGTCACCTGGTATTTCCTGAGTTATCGCTGCTAGGCTGGGGGGGTGGGGTGGGGGGGGAGGGAGTTTGAAGTAAGGCTTGGAACCTTGTCCCCACCACCTACCTCACTTCATAACACCAATAAACTTGTAAACAAAGAACTCGTGTGAATATTTTCTGTAAAGTGAATACAACACTGCAAAATGTATATTATTATACATTCAATTATATGAAGTGCTTAAACTCATGGTGTAAATGGTCAAAATAAGGTGAACGGCGCGGGCGTGGCGAGACGCTCAGGGCGAGACAAGGCGGCGCACTCGACACTGCTGCCTCCCGGTACGCTGGCCGGGGATGTACTGACAACTGTGTTCAGCGGCCAGGTTGCAAGCGGTGTGGTGGGGAGAGGAAACTGTAGGGAGACTGACAAATTAAATAAAACTTATGATTCATGCTTAGCTTTGTACAATTATAATCTAGCAGATTAATCGCCGGTGAGGTTTTCGATGATCTCAGACACGGTGACGATGCGATACGTGCGTGAGAATATTGTTTGGTCACCTCGTTACAGGTATTGATGACACTGCTATGCATAGAGCAATGTTGGTAGAGTGACGCCAGGTGGCATTGCTGGTTGGAAAGGTGTAATTCCCGTGGCTGGTCAATGATGGGTTCGGGGGTCAGGCATAAGGCCAAAGTGCGTGATCTATATAAAATACCGCAGGTTAAAAGTCACTAAACAATCATTCTAGTCTCAAAAATAGAACTTTGAGTTACCCAAGAAAGTAGCTTGATTTCGTTGTTGTTATCGCCGCTTCACAGTTATAACAAAATTTAGTGAAGAAAGGCATCAATAATTCGCACTACGTACTTTAGTAAGTTATGAATATGATTGTCTTCCTAATCCTTCTAGTTTTAACTACTAAAGTTCAAAATATTTACAAGTTCCCTGATTTTACCAAAAGATTGAGCTCCAATCTTATCTCGAAGGAGTATAAAAAATGTAATCCCCAAAGAAGGGGAGACATTCTTATTCATGAGTCAGAAAAGGTAAGTTGTTAATGCAATAGCAATGCAACTAAATGTGTCACCAAATATTTTATCAATATGTTTTTTGGTGATAAATTGTCCTGTATTACCACTCCCAAATCTTTCTCTTCATTTTCTATTGTTTTGTCCTAACTTATATCCACTCCTTCCCATTTCTAATACATAGCCCTTTTTTTCATTAAATTCCATTTTCCATGTCTTGCTCTGTTCATATAGTATCTTGTAATGTCATTCTGTAACTCCTCGCAATCTTTGTGGTTTCTTATCTTCCTTAGTAGTTTCGAATCATCTGCAAACAGGCGTATGTAACTTGTCATGTCATTTAAAAATACTAAAAATATTATTGGTGACAAAACTGATCCCTGTGGTACTCCACTTTTTACTTCCCTCTATTCCCCTTTCCCTTCCTTTCATTTAGTTTTCCATCCAGTCTTTTTAATCCTCTAATGTATTCCAGCTTCCATAGTAATGTTACAAACCTACTCCCACTTGTCTGTATCCCATGGGGCTGTATGCTTCAGATCTAAACCTCAAGCCACTGGTTGTTTATCATCCTGAGATACTAAGAGCTATGAATGGCTACTCTAAACTTAATTTCTCAGTTTTCTGGCGATCAAATCAAATGTTTTGGATCACCAGAAGTGTTCCAAGAATACTTTCAGGCTAAGAACCTTGAAAATAGAGCCTTGCTTCGTTTGGATAATGCTCCAGGTCACCCAACTAACTTGGATGACCTGACAGATAATATTAAGGTAGCTTTTATGCCTCCAAACACCACCAGCTTGATTCAACCAATGGATCAGGGGGTTTTAGCTACCTTCAAAGCCTACTATTTATAGTGAACCTTTAAACAAATTATTAAGTTCTTATACACTAAAACCTCAATAATTTGTACCCGTATAATTCAAATTTCAGATAATTTGACCTGTTTCAGGCCGAGTTAAAAAATTTCAACAAATTTCCATAATTCTAACTGAAGTTTGAATTCTTCGGGGATTACTAATGTGAGTCAGACCTCTCCCATGTAGGGAAGCTGTGCAGCATGGATAGTTGAGTGCGGGCCATGTTCCTTCCTCCCAATACCACCTCTGTCATACAGCCAATGGACCAAGGTGTGCCAGACTACCACCACCACACCGAGAAGGAAATAGCAGAGGTGGTGATGAGTGTGGAGACACCAGTCGTGAAAGAAGTTACAGCTAAAGGGATTTCTCTGTTCACCTGTCACTCAACTCCTACCTGAGCCAACACCTGGCCCCTCAAGAGTTTCCTGCAAGATGCCCACCGTCACCTTCTACAATGATGATGACCAAGCTGCTTCTCTGCCCCCCAGACTTACTTTTAGGCACCAGTAATGATGAGTGAAAAGCAGGGTCCCTGTAACCTCCCTCCCTCCACATACCAGCCACTACCACTATGACTGCTGTAACTCACTTATTAACCATTAATTGAGTATATAATCATTTTATTTGTTTTCATTAACCTTTCTTAAATGTGTGTATAACACAAATTTATTTCAATGTTTAATATTATATGTGTTTTAGTTCTTTATTTAGAAATATACCATAGAAATGTAACTCCTTTATGTACATATCATTAAGCCTATGGTAAAATTGGTTTCATTTAAAGTCAAACTTTCCAGGCACTAAGTGAGGACCTGAATTTATGTCCTTGGTCCTGGGTGTAATGAAACCAAGCAAGGTGACAATGAACAATGATGTCTAGAGAGGTTTAAGCATAACACTAGGCCAGGAAACACACAGTCACGTCTTTCTCCTTTATTGACGTCTCCAAACAGGTAAAGCAAACTCAGGCCGGCAGATGAACGGTCGAGCACAGTGCAGAGACAAATATTCAGGCGGGCAACGGAGACACAAGCATACCAACGCTTCCCACACGGAGGCTCCCACCAGACTGCCCCCAAGGAGCAACAATCCCTGCCCAAAAACCCGCAAATATTGAGCGTCCCTTTTTCAAATAGCAAGACACACAGACAGACAACACGCTCCTTGGACAAGACACACAAACAGACAAACACCACAGTCCCACCAGCCACAAAACACACACAGACACTAACACTAATTTCCTGTGTGTCCTGTGTGGATCCATATTGAATGCCTTTTATAATTCTAAACTTGAAGTGCGCTTGCGTGGTAAGTGCGTCAAGGCAATGAAAAGTTCCTTAGAATAATCTGCCGATCACAACACTTTACGTGGAGCTTGGAAAGGGTCACCATGAGGCTTGAAGTTACTGTATCGTCATGTCTAACTGCAATCAGTATTACTCTTATTTTGAAGGCATAACAGCATTATTTGAGTCAAACGATGTTGCTATGGAATTTCTTAAATCTCACAGTGTTATTGCTGTGAATGTTAAGTGTCCTGAGTGTCATAAGAACTGTAATTATAGAGAGGATCAAGGGTTGTGGTGGTGCACAAACACTTTCCTGATCCCTAAGACAAAAAAAACGCTGTTACTGTCAATTCGCTTTTCATGAGAGGAAAACAAGGAAGAGGCTGGACTTTCTGTACAAAAATATGGTAAAGTTTTGTTTGGTTTGAACAAAGTTCTGTTATTTGTCAATATAGGTTAAGGTTAGGTTTGGATAATTCAATTTAATTTGATTGAGAAGATATTAAATGTTTTTTGTCACTAACAGGAGGTTGGGCCAGGTGCACAGGTCATTTTCTTTCCCTAGTTTCTATCCCAGGGAGAAGCATGTGTTGGTGCGTTTGTTTGTGACCATCAGTGCTTTGTGCGTTCATGAATAGGGTATTGCTAGGTTAAGTTAGTGGTTCTGGCACCTTGTTTTTAGTGTAAATCATTGTATTTCGTCTTCCCCACCCATGAACCCCACATTCCCACAGGTCCCCAGGATTGTTGGGGGTGATGACGATGTCTTACAATATATACATTATACATTATATACAAATTAATGTTAAAATGGATAAAAATCTATACAATTATATTATGGTGAAGATGTAAAAATTTACCATTATGTCTTTAAGAGGATGTCCAGGGAGGGGAATGCCCTTCTGGTTTGGAGTTTACAATGTTACAGCCACATTGTAACAGTACAGGTTATGTGGAAGTTAGATTCTCTTTGGTGTGGAGACAAAAATGTAGTGATTCTGGCATTTGTTTTTAGCGTAAATCCCCACCAAAGAAACCCACATTCCCACTTGTTCCCAGGCTTGTTGGGAGCAGGGTTGGGTCCAAGTACATGTACTTATACTTGTACTTGGACTTAAGTACATATTTTCATGTATACTTGTTCTTGGAGTCTAAAATGTTACTTGTACTTATACTTAGACCCAAAGTACTTGAAAAATACCTAGTACATTCAAGTACAAACAAGTACATTGTATTTGATCAAAAGTTATATACTGTATTTAGATTCGAGCGAACTTTGTGTTGATACTATTGGGTAAGTACGTACATTGAGTGTTATGATATTGTAGTGTAATATAGGATAAAGGAGCATAATTATGTATATTTTCTCAATTTGGTAACATGCTACAATAGACAGGGCCAGAAGAGTTTATTTCCTGTCACGCTCCACTCTCCACTCCTTCACCTTGAACTTGTACTTAAGTACAATGACATGTACTTGTACTTGTACTTGTAATTGAAAAATGTAAAGATACTTGGACTTGGACCCAATCCTGTTTGGGAGTGATGAGGATTGTATAGAATATATGGATTTGCAATGAAAATGAATGTCAAAATCATTCAAAATGCAACAAAATCTATATGAATAGTGTGTAATTTAGATTCAGGTGCATCATGATAAAGTTATGAAAAATTAGGGGGCAAGAGTGCCAAAAAGTGTAACATTTTAGAGAAGATACCAACAAAACGAAGTGTCTTCGCCGAGTTAATTAATGATTACTGATTAAAATACATCAGAAAACATAGGTGTTACCGTGGAAATCGGTAAGTTACAATGAAACATTTAAATGAATAAACACAGCCAACACTAAATTTCTCTCCTTTTCCTTATATCCTGTATCACTCCTCTGGAAGGGGTACTCCAACTTAGCAAAACTACTAGTACTGACAAGTGGGAGTGTCTAGTACTGTACTGTTATAACAAGGGCAGAACAAGTGGTGTAATACTCATGTACAATATTGTTACTGATACAATTGAACTCTTATCACGGTAAAATGCATTGCAACAAATGCATTTACATTGCTACTAATATAAATTTCCCATTTCGATTTTTTCCCCCTCCACTTCATAAGTCTAACGAATGTAAAACTATTTTATCATCTAGACTGCAATTGATTTGTATGTCCTTGTCTCCTTGTTGGGAATGTTGTGGTGTGAGTGGACGAGTGTCCTGAAGGTGTGTAGTACATCCCTCAGATTTCATCATCATGACACCATTCTACCAAGACTACCACTTCTATTACGAACAGTGTGGTTTGCATGCAGTCTTTAATTCAACTAAGATTGCCACTTTAATATTTGTTTTCCCACGGTATTATTGAAACTCTAAAAAACAATCAATACATCATTATCACAAATTAATTCAATTACTTAACATAAGAATACGGTAACCTGAGGTGATGCGAGGCGCTACTAATTGTTACTTTTTTAGCCCTCTAATATTGTGTGCAATGCATCCTAGGAGTGGAAGACACTCACCGTTGTATATGTGAAGTGGTGGGCGGCGGTGGCAACTGATACTCTAACTTATGGACGGATTTAATCACAGCATCATGGTAATTACGATTTCTACCTTTACGTTCCCCGAACAGGTGCCTTAGTTATAGGCGGCAGTAGGAGCCTTCAGGGGGAGGGTTGGATGCCTTCCCATACACCCAACAAGGAGAACTTTGTACACTATAACACATTCTGAACCTGTATTGTAGCATTGTAGAGGCATCTATCACCAGGTGTGTGAGGTGACAGTTACCTTTAAAAAAACGTTGGATATTTCCCTTCCACCTGTTATGGGTATTGTATTCACTTATATACAATATGTCATAACTATACTCCGAAATCACGTCTCTCATTATGAAAATGTGTTTGAGCCACTCCTAATATCTTGCCTAATACTTACGCATGTATGTTTTTTGTACTTTTGATTTATAAATTAATGCTTCATTGCTCCATTTCCATATCCATGAACATGTAAAAATGGAAAATGATGCGTTTTACATACATAATAGGTCAGGATTTCCCTTTTTAACGGGTCTCTTTAATGTTGTTATTCTCTGTCAGTATTTGTGGTTCCTTATATATGTAGAACGATTTTATAATAAAGGTTGTATCGTGTTTAACAAGTAGTAAGTTTGTGTTGGTGCAAGTAGCACTGTGCCGAGTTGACACCCTGGGCCGAGGTGTGACCTGCCTCCGCGGTACTCAGTCATGACGTCACGTGTAAACAATGGCGGAGGTCGACTACAACAAACTTGGGGAGGAACTGGAAAAACAAGAACTAGACGTAAGTATAATAATTATGTTGATTGTCTCGTAGATTAAAATTTAGGTTGATTCATGTTTAATTAGATACGTATTTCATTTAGTGCTGTTTTATATTGTCGGTGCTTTTTTCGGTAAATCTGCATAACTGTGAAGCTATGTTAGGTTATGTTAGTTTATGTTAGGTTAGTTAGGTTACGTTAGGTTATGGTTAGGCTACGTTAGGTTATGGTTAAGTTAAGGTTAAATTAGGTGGTATTTCTGCATAACTACTGCTCGGACGATATCGATATAAATATGAAATTCTACTTGTCTTACTTGTGAGTTTAGGATGAACACCACGGTCAACTTGGTAGTCCACCGCTTCCACACCTGTCCATTATTTTTTTTGTAATTTAGCTGGTCAATAATGGAATTTGACACAGCACTCTTGGACTGTGGACTGTGTGGCACTGATGGCTCGTCTGGCAGTTTTTTTCAGGAACACATCCAAGTGTCTCTTGAAGGCCTCTGTGCTGCAGTTTGTGCCTTGGGAGGCAGTTAAATCATAATAGTGTACTCAACACATCTGTGACCTGTGGCCAATAGGTTGTTAGGATTCATTACTAGGAGTGTTAAAAGTAGAAGTGCTGAGGTTATTTTGAAGTTGTATTTAGCGTTAGTCAGACCTCACCTAGACTATGCAGTACAGTTTTGGTCACCGTATTATAGAATGGATATAATTTTGTTAGAATCAGTGCAGAGAAGGATGACCAAAATGATAGAAGGGATTTGTAATTTCAGCTATGAAAGGAGACTAAAACACTTGAAATTGCACTCACTGGAGAGACGTAGAGTAAGGGGCGATCTGATTGAAGTATTCAAGTGGGTAAAGGGTTTTAATAAGGGGGATGTAGAAAAAGTTCTTACGATTAGTAGTCAGGATAGAACAAGAAACAACGGGTTCAAACTAGAAAAATGTAGATTTAATAAAGAAATAGGCAGAAATTGGTTCACAAATAGGGTGGTAGATGATTGGAACAGACTGAGTCAGCGGGTAGTTAGTGCACAGACAATAGGGAGTTTTAAGAGAAGACTAGACGACTTCATGGATAGGGATGAGAGGTGGGTGTAGGTAATAGGGGGGTTAAGTTAAACAGGAACTACCTAGTGCAGGCCTCAGGGCCTTTTGTAGCTTCCTTAATTTCTTATGTTCTTATGTGAAGGTTTCAGGCGGTGCTCAACATTATTTACCTCGCACAGTGTCTTTGAAGTTAGGAGCATCAAAAAAAAATTCTCCACACCTCTTCTGTATAACTGCTGCCTCTACAGGAAACAGAGAACCACTGCGCTTTCTTGATTTAATTTTGTGTGTGTGTGTGTGTGTGTGTGTGTGTGTGTGTGTGTTGTGTGTGTGTGGTGTATTTACCTAGTTGCCTAGTTGTATTTACCTAGTTGTATTTTACAGGGTTCGAGCAGGGCTCATTATGTCCTGTCTCCATATCTATATTTATCCAATTTTTCCTTCAATGTATGCACACTGGGTGCTGTGACAACTTCTTCACTCAAACCATTCCAAATATCCACCGTTCTATGAGGAAAACTGTACTTCTTAACATCCCTCAAACACTGACTCTTCACAATCTTCTTTGAATGCCCTCTCGTTCTGTCCACACCTCCAGTTACCGTCACCAAATTCTGTCTGTCAATCTTCTCTATGTGATTTACCATTTTGTACATCGTAATCAGATCTCCTCTTTCTCTTCTCTCCTCCAATGTTGGCAAACTCATTTCTCTCAATCTCTCTTCGTAGGTTAAATCTTTCAATTCCGGCACCATCTTTGTAGCTATTCTCTGAATTCTTTCTAACTTCCTTATGTTTTTCTTCATGTATGGTGACCACACCACCGCTGCATATTCCATCTTGGGACGTATCATGGTGGTTATAATTTTTTTCATCATACTTGTATCTAGATAATGAAACGCCACCCTCACATTTGTTAGCAACCCATACGTTGATCCAAATATCCCATTTATATGCCTTTCCGGGGACAGGGTGTCTTGGATAATCACTCCCAGATCCTTTTCCTCTTTACTTTTTGTTATCAAAATGTCCCCCAATTTGTAATCCCATGTGGGTCTTCTTTTACTCTTTCCCATCTCCATCACATGACACTTTTTAGCATTGAAATCCAATTTCCACCTCAGGCTCCATTCATGAATCTTATCCATATCTGCCTGCAACTCCTTACAGTCTTCTTCACTCTTTATTACCCTCATCAGCTTTGCATCGTCTGCAAACAGGTTTATATAGCTACTCAAGCCTTCCTGCATATCATTCACATATATCTGGAACATGATGGGTGCCAGCACTGATCCTTGTGGTATTCCGCTTGTTACTGCACTCCACTCTGAATTTGTGTCTCTAATCACAGTTCTCATTTCTCTGTCCTTTAAATAATCTGTCATCCAGTCCAGCACTACTCCCTTCACTCCTCCCATATGATTTATCTTCCACAACAGCCTTTTGTGTGGGACTCTGTCAAACGCTTTCCTGATGTCCAAGTACACTGCATCCACCCAGCTTTCCCTATCTTGCACTTCATCGATCACTCGTATAAAAACTCAGCAAGTTCGTCACACAAGATCTACCTTTTCTAAACCCGAATTGGCTCTCACTTATCACCCTATTTTCCTCCAAATAGCTTACCCATCTTTCCTTGATAACCATTTCACATAATTTGCCCACAACGCTAGTCAACGACACAGGTCTATAATTGAGTGGCTCCGTCTTTTTCCCTCCTTTATAAATCGGCACAATATTTGCTCGTTTCCATTCTCTTGGCACTTTTCCTTCCTTCAGGGAACTGTTAATCACATCCCAGATTGGTTCCACCAATTGCTCCCTACATTCTCTTAATGTCCAGCCTGATATCCCGTCCGGTCCCATTGCTTTTCTCTCATCCAACTTTTCCAATAGTTTTCCAATTTCCTGTCTTTCCACTCCTACCTCCCGCAGTCCCTCCTGTCTCTCTTCTACAATTGGTTCTGCAAATTCCTCTTCCACCTTAAACACAGATTTAAAACTCTCGTTCATAAGTTCACTCGTCTCTTTTGCTGTTTCATAAATCTTTCCAGTTTGTCAATGGTCTCTTTGCCCTTCATCTTTCCATTGATGTATCTGTAAAACAACTTAGGTTCTTTCTCACATTTCTGTACTATATCCTTTTCAAAATTTCTCTCTTCCTCCCTCCTTATTCTGACATATTCGTTTCTTTCATTTCTGTACTGTTCTCTGTTTTCATCGTTTCAGTTCTTCATCCACTTCTTCCATGCTTTGTCATTCTTTTTCTTAGCTTCCACACATCTTCCATTAAACCAACTATATTTACTTTTCCTCACCCTGTACACAGGTACATACTTTTGCACTCCCTCTTTATACTTCTCCAGAAATAATTCATACTTTTCCTGTACTGTCAAGTCTTTCATCACATTTTTCCAGTCTATATTCCCAAAAAACTTCCTTAACTCTTCAAAATTTGCTCTCGCATGATTCAACCTTCCATTTTTATGATCCTCTTTCCATTTCATCGCTTTCATGTCCTGCATTTTCATTTCCAGTACCACATGATCACTTCTTCCAATCGGACTTGTATATTCAATAATCGGTTTGACTTCAGGTCTCTTCGTAAATACCAGATCAAGCACTGATGGTTCTTCTTCTCCTCTATACTTTGTCGCTTCGTCCACCCATTGGTCCATCGTATTCACCAGTACCAGTTGCAACAGTTTCTCACTCCACACCCCTTCACCTCCTTTCACTTCCATTTCCTCCCAGTTTACCCCCTTGCAATTAAAGTCCCCCACTAATAGTACTTTTTTATTACTCCTTATCATATCGTCCAAGCACTGCCAAACTTCCTCTTGCATCCTTCTATGCTCCTCTTGCCTCCATGCATTCGTTTTAGGTGGTACATACACTAGTATGACTCTCCTCCTCTCCTCTTTACTATTTTTAATCACAACACTTATCACCTCAGCCATGTCCTTCCCATACTGCACATCCTCTACATATATGTCTTTTTAACCATAACTAGCACTCCTCCACCTCCTTTGTCTTTTCTGTCCCTCCTTCTTAAAGTTCAGTTGAACCTCGTGCTTGAGTTTGGTTTCTGCTAAACATACCACTTCAGGTCTGTTAACCTTTAGGTAATCTTTCAGTTCCAACATTCCTGAGAGTAAACCATCAATGTTTGTATACATAACTTTCAACGCCCCATTTTCTACATTCACTTTTCCTCCTTCTACTACTGTTGTTCTCCCTCCTCTTGCACTCCCACCACTTCCCTCTCTCTCCCCCTCCTGTACCATTTCCGCAGTTTCATGTCCATCACCCTCCAGTAAAAATCCTCCTTCTCGTTCTCTGTCCTCTGGTCGTTTTTTTCCTTGGCTTCTCTCCTCAAATCCTTCTCTCTTTCCCTCTCTTCCATATTCATGTCACGTTTTATCCAGACGTTCTTGTACTGTGTGTGTGTGTGTGTGTGTGTGTATGCTGGGTTATACGTCACTATGACGTAGTCCTTTCAGAATTCTTAGCCAATGAGAATTCTTTACATGGCTTTGTGGCACATACGAGGTAGATGCCATTCTACAAGAACAAGCAAGAGTTGAACAAGCCCAAATGGATGAACAAGAGATTACAAACACTAATAAGAAAAAAACAGGAGGCATGGCAAAAGTATAGAACAAGAAAAAGCGAACCACATCGAGAACTATATACCAACGCAAGGAACTTAGTAACAAGAGAAGTTAGATCAGCAAAATACAGTTATGAAAGACAAGTAGCACTTGACTGTCATCAATGAGAAACACTTCTGGGCATACGTGTGCTCCAAGACTACTGCTAAGGGAACCATCACCACACTCAAAACTACCTCCAGAGAAATGACACAAAATGACAGAGAAACTGCCCAAATAATGAATGAAGCCTTCAATGGGGTATTTGTGAGAGAGGATGTCAGCCAACTACCACCGAATCCAGACAACATTTCAAGGACCCAAGGTGCAGGACGCCACAATAACAAGACAACATGTCAAGAAAAGGCTTGAAGAACTCAAGTCAACAAGGCACCAGGACCCTATGGATTATCACCACTTATATTGAAGGAATGCAGCGAAGTCTTATGGACATATTCCAAACTTCCTTGGATACTGGGATTGTCCCGAGTGACTGGAAAAGGGTGATTATATCACCAATCTACAAGAAGGGCAGCAAATCAGACCCCCTTAAATACATCAACAGTGTCGCTAACCAGCATAGCATCCAAGCTGCTTGAGGGCATCATCCGAGAAGTGATTGTGAACCATCTAACAGAAAACAAGCTTATTAGTGATGCTCAACATGGCTTCACAAGTACAAGGAGTTGCCTCACCAACATACTTTGTTACCTGGACGACCTGATCAACACTGTGGCTAAAGGGCAATGCGTTGACATTAATTACCTAGATTGTGAAAAAGCCTTCGACCAAGTTCCCCACCAAAGACTGCACATCAAGCTAGAGACAATGAGCATAGGAGGTAAAGTACTGCACTGGATTACAAGCTTTCTCACCGATAGATACCACCGTGTCAACATCAAGACGTCCGCATCAGACTGGTTACCCATTAGAGTGGAGTTCCTCAGGGGTCAGTGCTTGGACCTGTATTTTTCCTCATCTACATCAACGATATAGACAACAACCTCGAGTCAGCAGCCAGCTTGTTCGCAGACGATGCAAAGATTTATAAGATCATAAAGACCAAAAAGGATGTTGAAACCCTGCAGCGTGATTTGAAGAGGCTTGACAACTGGAGCGACAAGTGGCTGTTGTCCTTCAACGTGGATAAGTGCAGCACCATGCATGTTGGGCACAACAATCAGCAGGCGGAGTACCACATAAAAGGGGCAACACTGAACAAGTCCTCGTAGGAGAAAGATTTGGGCATTACAGTGTCTAACAACCTTAAGTCCTCAGCTCATGTTGCGATAATCACAGCAAAAGCCAACAGTAGAGTAAAGATAATCAAAAGGATCTTCTCTGTACTCAGCAAGGAAATACTGGTGCCACTATACCTCTCCCTGGTCCGCCCAATTCTGGAGTATGGTGCTCAGTCCTGGTCTCCAAACCTGATACGTGATATCCAGTCACTCGAGCGAGTACAGAGGAGAGCAACCAAATTAGTCCCTGAGTTGGCCCAGCTGCCTTTCCAGGAGAGATGTTGACATCTAGATCTCCACACACTACAGGATAGAAGGATCAGAGATGACATGATCGAGACATACAAGTTGGTACACCAGTTCAAGGACATACCCTACACTCGTTTCTTCCAGCTGAACACCATCGGATTAAGAGGACACACTCAAGCTACTGAAGCCTGACCACTGGAGGACAACATTAAAAGGCAACTGGTTCTCCATCAGAGTCATCAACCACTGGAATGCACTCCCTGAGAGTGTAGTTACCGCTCCTATAATAGCCACATTCAAAACCGCTTAAACATACTGGCTGACTAGTCTTTAGAGGTGGGGAACACTACAAGAAGCCTGCTTCTTAATTCCCATTATATATTCATAAGTAAGCATTCATAGGTAAGCGTCAGTTCATTCAGAGCCGCCATTGTGGAAACTTGAACTGAGTTATACAGGATTTTGGTGCAAAGTTTAAGGGAAAAGCAGTGAGCTATTTGACCTGTGTGTTCGTCACTTGTTTGACTCCAAGGACTAAGAGTGTGGAAAAACCAACAACACTTAATTTCAACCAAAAGCTTTGGTTAAGGTAAGTTTGCTAGAAGGGGTGTGTGGGGGCTTACCCCTCATCTATGAGATTATTACGTGATTTAATTATGATTATTACATGACAAGTTGGGGCGTCTGGGGGGGTCTTTTTTCTATATCACAAACCATTGGCACCAGTAGGCTTTATAGAGGCAGGATGGACTTGCCTCTTGGCTGTTATTTGGCGTAGGTTTTTAGATTTTTTGTAGTGACGCCTTGAACGTTTATGTTCTCTCTTGAATATGTTGAGAACAATGAGAGGCAATTGCTGCTAAAGCCTCAAATGCATATAAACATTGTAAGTCTCGTCTGAGGCCAATATGACAGCAATTTGGGTAGTCTTTGGCCACTCAGCGGTAATACCAAATAATGACAAGTGGCCAGCGGATATCGGGGGATTGAACCTGGGATCCTAGGTTTGCATGCCCAAACGCATGACCACTGTACCACCGCCTCCCCTAGTTAGTAAAGACATTGTTACGTGAGATCAGTTTAGGTTAGGTTAGATTTAGGGTCTAGGGGGGCTTGCCCCCCCAGTTAAGAGGTTAATACGTGAGTTCAGTTTAGGTTAGATTAGGTTTTGGGTCGGGGGTGGGTTGCCCCCCTGTTAAGTTCAGTTCAGTTAAGGTTAGATTAGGTTTGGGGTCTGGAGGGGCTTGCCCCCAGTTAAGAGGTTATTACGTGAGTTCAGTTTAGGTTAGGTTAGGTTGGGGTGTGGAGGGGTTATATAAGCTGTTTTTTGTTACCCAAAAAATAGGTTTTTCATCTTATTTTTTCCGGAGTTCCATAAATGGCCTATATTTGCTTACCCACTAAAACACCGCTTTCCCAAGTGGTCCCCAAGCTTGTTGGCTATAGGAAGAAAAAGAAGATAGGGGACGAGCAGTTGTTATGGAGATTTACCATAATTTGTTATGATAAAACACTATATGAAGGAACACAATGTAAAGGTCTTTTACCCATCTCAATTTTTACTCCAAACCTTCTTCCATCTGTGTTGGTGAAATAATAACACTGGTATCCTGTTCCTCCAGGCTCCCAATGGTGTTCCTCCTGCACACGTGTATGAACAACTACTCACCATCTACCTTCTACAGAATGATTTGTAAGTTTTCAATATTTTTAAACATTTGTTGTAGCTGTCCAGTTTGTGCACCTAATTTTGAGCATAAGAGTGTGCAGGACACACTCTTTTGCACACACACACATATATATATATATATATATATATATATATATATATATATATATATATATATATATATATATATATGTGTATATGTATATGTATATGTATATATATATATATATATATATATATATATATATATATATATATATATATATATATATATATATGTGTGTGTGTATATGTATGTATATATATATATATATATATATATATATATATATATATAATATATATATATATATATATATATATATATATATATATATATATATATATATATATATATATATATAATATATATATATATATATATATATATATATATATATATATATATATATATATATATGTGTGTGTGTGTATATGTATATATATATATATATATATATATATATATATATATATATATATATATATATACATATATATATATATATATATATATATATATATATATATATATATATATATACATATATATATATATATATATATATATATATATATATATATAATATATATATATATATATATATATATATATATATATATATATATATATACATATATATATATATATATATATATATATATATATATATATATATATATATATATACATATATATATATATATATATATATATATTTTTATATATATATATATATATATATATATATATATATATATATATACACGTGACTGTACATGCATATATTTCATACAACCCATAAATTTTACAGAACTGCAGCCAAATTTTTATGGAAGCGAATACCAAGCAGCACGAAGAGTGCAACTCCAGAGCTGGCCCTCATTTGGGAGGTTGGACAACACCTATGGCAAAGGGACCTGCCAGCTGTTTACACTGCCTTGGCTCATGACTGGTCTTCAACAGTCAAGGACATAATGAAAGCCCTCCATGGTATTTACCTAAATAAGTTAAATCTTTTCTGCTAATTAAACAAACACATGTGATATTCTTTATGAATTAATTTCGGTTTCATATTTAATCTATTTATCTATATTGTAAGCTGTTCCTAAGAACTCCCTCCCATAGGATGGCCATGACAAAAGAATCTTTATCATATTCCCGTCTTTGTATTCTCTCCTTGCATACTCTAATCCTCTTGTTCTCCTTTTCTTCTCTCATACTTTAGCACTCTGACCTCTAGTTTCACCAGGGTGTGTAAAAGAGGAGGGCAATAAAAGAAATGAAAACAATGAGTGCTGTAGGTTTGGATGGGTGTGGTGTAGAATGTCTGGAAAGTGATGGTGGGAGTAGAATTGAGTTGTTAGTAAGATTGCTTGATGTGTTTTGTGACCAGTCTGGTACCAATTGACTGGCTAAGTGCATGTGTTGTTCCCTTTTAAAAAGGTCTCCACCTGACCTCTCTAGAGTCTCCATCTGACCTCGCTCGAGTCTCCATCTGACCTCTCTCGAGTCTCCATATGACCTCTCTCAGTCTCCATCTGACCTCTCTCGAGTCTCCATATGACCTCTCAGTCTCCATCTGACACCTCTCAGTCTCTATCTGACCCCTCTCAGTCTCCATCTGACCTCTCTCAGTCTCCATCTGACCTCTCTCAGTCTCCATCTGACCTCTCAGTCTCCATCTGACACCTCTCAGTCTCTATCTGACCCCTCTCAGTCTCCATCTGACACCTCTCAGTCTCTATCTGACCTCTCTCAGTCTCCATCTGACCTCTCAGTCTCCATCTGACACCTCTCAGTCTCCATCTGACCTCTCAGTCTCCATCTGACACCTCTCAGTCTCCATCTGACCTCTCAGTCTCCATCTGACACCTCTCAGTCTCTATCTGACCCCTCTCAGTCTCCATCTGATCTCTCAGTCTCCATATGACCTCTCAGTCTCCATCTGACCTCTCAGTCTCCATCTGACCCTCAGTCTCCATGACCTCTCTCTGTCTCCATCTGACCCCTCTCAGTCTCCATCTGACCTCTCAGTCTCCATCTGACCCCTCTCAGTCTCCATCTGACCTCTCAGTCTCCATCTGACCTCTCAGTCTCCATCTGACCTCTCTCTGTCTCCATCTGACCCCTCTCAGTCTCCATCTGACCTCTCAGTCTCCATCTGACCTCTCTCAGTCTCCATCTGACCTCTCTCAGTCTCCATCTGACCTCTCTCTGTCTCCATCTGACCTCTCTCAGTCTCTATCTGACCTCTCTCTGTCTCCATCTGACCCCTCTCAGTCTCCATCTGACCTCTCAGTCTCCATCTGACCTCTCTGTCTCCATCTGACCTCTCAGTCTCCATCTGACCTCTCTCTGTCTCCATCTGACCCCTCTCAGTCTCCATCTGACCTCTCAGTCTCCATATGACCTCTCAGTCTCCATCTGACCTCTCTCAGTCTCCATCTGACCTCTCAGTCTCCATCTGACCTCTCAGTCTCCATCTGACCCCTCTCAGTCTCCATCTGACCTCTCTGTCTCCATCTGACCTCTCAGTCTCTATCTGACCTCTCTCAGTCTCTATCTGACCTCTCTCTGTCTCCATCTGACCTCTCAGTCTCTATCTGACCTCTCTCTGTCTCCATCTGACCCCTCTCAGTCTCCATCTGACCCCTCTCAGTCTCCATCTGACCTCTCAGTCTCCATCTGACCTCTCTGTCTCCATCTGACCTCTCAGTCTCCATCTGACCTCTCTCTGTCTCCATCTGACCGCTCTCAGTCTCCATCTGACCTCTCAGTCTCCATATGACCTCTCAGTCTCCATCTGACCTCTCTCAGTCTCCATCTGACCTCTCAGTCTCCATCTGACCCCTCTCAGTCTCCATCTGACCTCTCAGTCTCCATCTGACCTCTCTGTCTCCATCTGACCTCTCAGTCTCTATCTGACCTCTCTCAGTCTCTATCTGACCTCTCTCTGTCTCCATCTGACCTCTCAGTCTCTATCTGACCTCTCTCTGTCTCCATATGACCTCTCTCAATCTCCATATGACCTCTCTCAATCTCCATCTGACCTCTCTCAGTCTCTATCTGACCTCTCTCTGTCTCCATATGACCTCTCTCAGTCTCCATCTGACCTCTCTTGAGTGCCAACGTGACCACAGAAAAAAAAACGAGACTTCTTAGCAAAATATAATTTGCTAAATTATTCAATGTTTAGCTGTGAACGGCAAAATAGAAAAGGTGGAGGTGCTTTAATATACGTGAAAGCCAGTCTTAACTCGACAGTCTTGCAAACATTGATAAAGTAGATGTCATATTTTTACAACTAGAAACACATTTAAAAAATTATCTGACTCATGTATAGACCACCAGCACACAATATTACTAGCAATTGTAATTATATGATCAGATAATTAATGTAAATGATTAATTTGAAAGCGTCATTGTTGGAGATTTTAATCTTCCTGTCACTTCATGGGGAAATCCTCTAAAATCGCATGTGGGTCATGACTTATATTACAAATTGTTTGAGTGCCTTAAGCAACACATTAATAAACCCACGAGAGGTGACAATATACTAGACCTTATATTTATTGTTAATATGGCCCTGAATTAGGTACCATGACAAAGAACAACTAAAGGAGCTGAACTTATTCAGTTTATCCTAATGTGGTACTAGGAGGGGACCTAATTAATGTATTCAAAATTTTCCTTGGCTTTGACAATATTAACATAAATGACCATGTAATTAGCGATCTCACAAGCATCACAATGGCTTTGAGACCATTGGTAAGCATTTTAGATCAAACGAAGTGAAGCACTTTTTCTTTAATAGAATCGTGAATATTTTAAATTCTTTGCCAGCACAAATAGTTAACAGTAACACAATTGAATTGCTTAAGAAAAAACTTGATAAGCACTAAATAAGAGGATAGGGAAGCCGCTGGCCACTTTTTATTCTATGGTATTACTGCCGAGTGGCCAAAGATTACCCAAATTGCTGCCATACTGTCCTCAGACGGGACTTACAATGTTTATATGCATCTGAGGCTGTAGCAGCAATAGCCTCTCTGTTCTCAACATATTGAAGAGAGAACGTAAACATTCGAGGTGTCACTATAAAAAATCTAAAAACCTACGCCAAATAACAGGCAAGAGGCAAGTCCATCTTTGCCTCCATAAAGCCTACTGGCGCCAACGGTTTGTGATATAGAAAAGAGAAAAAAAATTATTTCTGCATTTTTTTCTTTTTCTTCTTTTGTTGTAGTTATAGGCATTGATTATGCCTGTTTTCTCAATTTCCTTTACAAATTCCATGCTAGTTTGTCCATACTACATGGTGTCACTTTCTCTTCTGGCCAGGTTTGGCTGGAGGGACGAATGGGTCGGGAGGAGCCTTCCATTTTGTTGTTCTTTTGTCTCTATCAAGTAGACATTATAATAGAGTGTAGCAACAAGGACAACCTCGTTAGGTCCAGTAGAACTGTTGCTGTCTCTTCTTCCTTTGTACTCCTTTGTCAAGGTGGTAGGCGTGGATGTAAAAGTTTTAAGTGGTATAAGTCTGTTGAGTATAGTAGGTAAAGTGTATTTATTTGTGAGAAGCAATGTGACTTTAGAGGAGGAAGGGGCTGTGTGGATCAGGTGTTTGCTGAGGCAGGTGTGTGAAAATTTTCTGGCAAAATGAAGATAAGTGTTCTTTGTATTTATTTATGATTATTTGGATGTTCCTTCAAATTTTTTCTCATTCATTGTTTCAGAACATGTGCGGAATCGAGCAGTTGAACTTGTAGGACGAGCTTATACTTCAATCAGGGTGGATGACTTTGCCCAATTAGTGGGTACGAGTGTTGAAGAGTCAGTGAGTTTGGCTAAGGGCCATGGCTGGGGCTATGATGAACCCACCTCTATGATCTTACCTGTGCCCCAGACACCCCAACCTCACGCTCCCACTCCCTCAGAAGAACAGTTGCGTCGCCTGGCTGACTATGTATCATTCCTTGAAAACTGATGATGGAACTGCCCATATTTATTTATATACCTTCTTCCCAAATATTGCTGCATTTTTTTTTATATATCTATGTACAAAGGATCCTCTTAAATTCTTGTTCTATGTTAAACACTTAGGTGTTCTTAAAAAATAGTACCCAACTATATTTCTTTTCAAATTAAACCCTTCAGCAAATAACAGTACACATTAAGAATATTGTACAGCAATGTTCATCTATCAACACCATGGACAAATTAATGAAGTTGATGATTTTGAGGAACTACATATGTATACAAGAAAACATCAACGTTAATGGTAGTAACTATTGCCTCCAACACAACTGACCTAAATTGCAACATGATGAAATTAACACTATCATCACTTGTAATGGTTGAGTTCACTAAGATAATCTTTTCAACAGAATAATTGTTTTAGGAATATTTATACATATTGCAGAAACTGACAACACTACAATGTGAATCAGAAATGAGGGAACTCTGATATCAATAAAGTTTTAATTAAGACACATTACTTATTATGCCTTCTCGCTGGACACTACCTTGTGGCAAAAAAAATTAACATTTTAATGATCAGTGGAGCTAAACTAGACAGTCCACTGTAAGAAATTAAACCAAGTGTTCCACCACCAAGACGCCCTAAGCCAGTGGCATGGTATCGTATTAATCCCCCATTATGACCACTACATCCACGTTATGGTCCTCAGTCCCCAGCAGCAATGGAGCAACTGGCCACAGCAACAGTCAGAGCTGCTCCAGAGCAGGTGGTGCTAAGAATCTCAGGGTTTGGACAGACTGCCTTTGGAACTTTGACACTAATAATGTTAGGACACTAGCTAGTGAAGGTAGTCTTGAAGTATTATTTGAAGAACTAGAAGGCATCAAATGGGATGCAGATCAAAATGAAGTTCAAAGAATTGTATAAGAATTCGCAGAATTAAAGAATGGTCACATTTTTTGCTAGAGGACAAAAAAAACAAGAAAAAACACGGAGTTGGCTTCAGAACACACAACTAGCAGGAAATATTGAAACTTTCTAAAGTGTAAGTGAGCAAGTTGCAGGCTTAATGATAAAATTAAACTAGATATAAAATTAAAATAATGCAGGTTTATGTACCAAGGACAAGGAGGTGGAAAAATTTTATGAAGATATAGCAGCAGCTATGGAATTGCTGCCACTGGCACTGAGAGAGCTGGCTACGAGTTATGTGTTGGTCCCCATGGCTCTGGTTCCAGGAACACCAACAGCTCGCTCCTTATGAATTTTGTAAAATCCAGAAGGTTGAGAATTGCAGGTTCTTGGTATCAGAGACCAGAGCTGCACTGCTGGACTTGGTATAGCAATGCCAGAGGGGTAGCGAAGGAGATTGATCACATCCTTGTTAGTACTCATTAGAGGATCACAAAGTGTTCCATCTTGAGAAACTAAAGGACTTGACATGTGCTCATGAGTATGCAGTGACAGTTTCAAATCGATTTGAAGTGCTCGACGCCCTTGAGTACCCAGTAGAATTGTGGGATACCTTCAAACGTGAAACTCTTGAGGCTGCCAGAGGGTGTGTTAGGGGGCATCCGAGGTCACGGGGTCACTGGACAGTATAGAAAAGACTCATGTTGCCAGGCTGGCTGGGAACCAGGGTTCTGTTTCGTAGGACTAGAACTCTTCTGAGGAGAGACAAGGAGAGGTATGTCAGGAGTCTCACAGAGGATGTTGAGGGTCATTTAAATGCTAATGACCTCAAACCTGCTTATCAAGTCCTGAAAAAGCTCTGCTCCAAGTCTACATCTCAGGTGAGTGTTATCCAAACAGCAGATAGTTGCCTCGTATCAGACACGGATGGACAGATGGCTCGTTGGGCTGAGTACTTTGAACATTCATTCAAGGTTGTGATCCCACTGGGTTACAGGTGAAGGATGCTGATCCGCCCATTAACGAAGCTGTACCCTCTATTAATGAAGTCAAAGAGGCTGTGGCAAAGTTGAGGGGTGGAAAGGCAGCTGGCATTTGTAACATCAGTGCAGAGTTGCTCAAAGCTGGAGGCGAGGCCATGATCCATGGGTTGCATGCTGTCTTGACTGTTGTATGGCATTCAGGTACCATTCCTCCTGACTGGAAAAGAGGGTTGGTCATCCCTATCTGGAAAGGTAAAGGGGACCATCAGGATTGCAACAACTACCGCGGGATAACGCTGCTCAGTGTACCAGGCAAGGTGCTCACCCAACTGCTAGTGCGGTCACTTTTTGAAATATCAGAGACCTGAACAATCAGGGTTCACACCTGGTAAGTCAACAACTGACCGTATCCTAACGCTTCGCATACTGGTGGAACATCAACGTGAGTTTCAACAGGGGATGCTCGCAGCCTATGCCAATCTCAAAAAGGCGTTTGATTCAGTGCATCGCGAGACACTCTGGGATCTTCTACGCCTCCGTGGGATTCCTGAAGTTATTATTGGACTACTATCTGGCCTGTACTCCGGGACTGAGAGTTTGGCTTGGAGCCTCACTAAGGACCTGAGGAGTCATGGTTTTTTAGGGAGGGTGTAAAGATAAATGAGTGCCCTGCAGGATTTTTTCAAATAGATGATAGAGGGAAGTCAACTAGGGACACGAGGAATGTCAATTTAAAGAAGAGTAATAGTGGCTTGAAAGTTTACTATACAAACTGCAGGAGTATAGTAAATAAAATAGATTATCTTAGAGGGTTGGTTAGTGTAGAAAATTTTGACATTATTGCTTTAACAGAAACATGGTTGGATATGTCTGGGAAGATATTTAGTCCAGAAGTAGAAATAGAAGGGTACAAGTTTTTTCATAAAGACAGAGTGGGCAGAAGAGGAGGAGGTGTTGCACTGTATGTTAGGAACACATTGCAATGCTATGTAAATAATGTTATTAGGATAGATGATAGGATAGAATCCATATGGGTAGATGTGATAGAAGCAAAGAGAAAAACTGTGTTGGGTGTGGTATATAGGCCTCCAAGCTTGAATAAGGAGGACTCTATTCCTATATGGCAGGAGATAAACAGGGCGTGTAAGTATGAACAGATATGTGTGTTAGGTGATTTTAATTTAAAGAACATTGATTGGGACCTAACGGTAGGTGATAATGATGCTGAGGATTTGTTAAAGTTAGTTCAGGATAATTTTCTAAACCAGATAATCAGGGAACCTACTAGAGGTGATAATATTCTAGATTTAATATTAACTAACCGGGATGATTTAGTTAAGGAAGCGGAAGTTGGGGGACAGTTAGGTAACAGCGATCATTGTGAAATTAGGTTTATATTAAAAGGGGAAAAAAAAGTTAGGAGTGTTAATAAGCATAGGATACCTGACTTTAGAAAGGCAAATTATGAGGAATTAAGAAGACACCTGGAAGGGATTAGCTGGAGTCCGTTGGAGGGGGAAGGTCAGGTCAGGTCAGGCTCAGAGGGGGAAGAAACAGGTGAAGGGAGATCAGATCAGGTTTTAGGGGAAGGGGGAGTTAGTGAGGTCAAAGCTGACGAAGCATATACATTTTTCCTTGATAATTTGATTGCAGGTCAGAAATTAAATATTCCATATAGGGCAATAAGGTCGAGTAGAAACGATCCTAAGTGGATGACTAACAAATTAAAGTATTTAATAGGACTAAAAAGGAACGTATATAAAAAGATTAAGTCAGGACAGGTTATCTATAGAGAACAGTATATCGAATTATCTAGGTCAGTTAAAAAACTTACACGTTCAGCAAAAAAACAATACGAGATTAAGATAGCGAGTCAGGTTAAAGCTGACCCTAAGGGATTTTTTCAAGTCTATAGGACTAAAAGCAGGGAATCTGTAGGTCCGTTGAGATTAGGTGAGCATGAGATGGTAAATTCGGGGGAGGATATGTGTAAGGTTCTCAATGAATATTTCTTAAGTGTCTTTACCAGGGAAGATAAAAACATAGTTCCGGTTTGTGAGCAAATATTTAGGGGAGAGGAAAGTGAAAAGCTGGTAGATATTGAAGTAACTAAGGAATTGGTAGTAAGGGAGATAGATAGAATGAAGAAGTTTAAATCACCAGGTCCCGATGAGGTTTATCCCAGGGTAATTAAGGAATGTAAGGAGGTAGTTAGCCAGCCGTTAGTCAATATTTTCAGGAAATCAGTGGATTTAGGGGAGGTTCCTTCAAAGTGGAGGCAAGCAAATGTAGTTCCTATTTTTAAAAAGGGAAATAGAGCATTGATGTCTAATTACCGACCCGTCAGTCTAACTTCAATTGTAGGTAAATTACTAGAGTCTATTATTGCAAATAAGATCAGAGGGCATTTGGAAAAGTTTAGTTTAATAAATGATTCACAACATGGATTCAGTAAGGGTAGGTCATGTCTCACTAACTTATTAACTTTTTATAGGAATGTTTATGAGGCAGTTGATAAGGATGATAATTATGACATTATATATCTTGATTTCAGTAAAGCGTTTGATAAGGTTCCGCATGATAGACTATTAAGTAAGGTTAGAGCTCATGGGATTGATGGGAAAGTTCTTCGCTGGATTAGGTCATGGTTAAGCAATAGGCAGCAAAGGGTTACAATTAATGGTTCTAAGTCTAATTGGGGAGGAGTAACAAGTGGAGTGCCACAGGGATCTGTATTAGGGCCATTATTATTCATAATATACATTAACGACTTAGATAATGGGATTAGTAGTGTTATTAGTAAATTTGCTGACGATTCAAAGATAGGTAGGATTATTAGATCAGAGACTGATGTAGAGGACTTACAGGGGGACTTAGATAGGCTAAACGAGTGGGTGGTTAAGTGGCAGATGGATTTTAATATAGATAAGTGTAAAGTAATGAATATTGGAAGGGAAAACCCTCAAAACAGGTACAAAATAAACAGGATAATGCTCAATAGGTCAGAATGTGAGAGGGATTTGGGTGTACAGGTAAGCTCAGACCTCCGTCCCAGAAAACAGTGTATTGAGGCTAGAAATAGGGCCAATAGGTTGTTAGGATTCATTACTAGGAGTGTTGAAAGTAGAAGTGCTGAGGTTATTTTGAAGTTGTATTTAGCGTTAGTCAGACCTCACCTAGACTATGCAGTACAGTTTTGGTCACCGTATTATAGAATGGATATAATTTTGTTAGAATCAGTGCAGAGAAGGATGACCAAAATGATAGAAGGGATTCGTAATTTCAGCTATGAAAGGAGACTAAAACACTTGAAATTGCACTCACTGGAGAGACGTAGAGTAAGGGGCGATCTGATTGAAGTATTCAAGTGGGTAAAGGGTTTTAATAAGGGGGATGTAGAAAAAGTTCTTACGATTAGTAGTCAGGATAGAACAAGAAACAACGGGTTCAAACTAGAAAAATGTAGATTTAATAAAGAAATAGGCAGAAATTGGTTCACAAATAGGGTGGTAGATGATTGGAACAGACTGAGTCAGCGGGTAGTTAGTGCACAGACAATAGGGAGTTTTAAGAGAAGACTAGACGACTTCATGGATAGGGATGAGAGGTGGGTGTAGGTAATAGGGGGGTTAAGTTAAACAGGAACTACCTAGTGCAGGCCTCAGGGCCTTTTGTAGCTTCCTTAATTTCTTATGTTCTTATGTTATGTTGTGAAGTGTTATGGGGGGGGCAGCGTGTCCAGCTTCTTTCCTGTGCATACGGGAGTGAGGCAGGGATGCGTCCTTGCTCCATCACTTTTCAATACAATACCGCAACATCAAGATCACTGATCTTGTCTTTGCTGACGATGCAGTAATCTTTGCTGAGTCGCTAGAGGTTCAGTGGTGATGGCTCTCGAAGCACTGCGTGAGGAGGCGAAGCCTTTGGGTCTTCTTGCCCAAGACTAAAGTTCAGGTTTTTGGAGGCTTGCTAGATGAAACAGTAGAGTCTATTCATGCGTGTGGCGAGGACATCGATATCTTGGACAGCTTCACATACCTTGGTAGCGTGGTCCATAGCAATAGTGGGTCACGTCAAGACTTACAGCGGATTGGCTTGGCCCACGGTGTTATGGACTCACTCAGCACGAGTATCTGGCGTTGTCGGTACCTGTGTAGACTTGAATCTTCAAGTCGCTGGTGATCCCTGTCTTACTGTATGGCTGCGAGACATGGACACTGAACACCGATCTGAAGAGATGAATTGATGTCTTTGGTAATAAATGCCTTCGCAGTATCATGGGGTATTGTTGGAATGACTTCGTGTCAAATCAGCGACTGCTCTGTGAGACTGAATCAAGGCCTATTACCAGTATAGTCTGCCAACGTCAACTCCGGCTATATGGGCATGTGGCACATTACCCAGAAGCTGATCCTGCTTCTCGGGTTGTTTCTGAAAGGGATAACCCGGGGTGGAGGAGGCCAAGGGGGGGCCCACTAAGTTTGTGGCTGGGGCAAGTCGATGCTTCCTGCTGGGAGTTAATTGGTATGGGAAGGAGGACTTGCATGGGGACTTGCACAAGGTGATCGCCAGAGCTGGCATCAAAGGGTTGGTGAGGCGATGCGCCCCATGGCGTATGCCCCCAATGATTGATTCATTCATATGGAATTGCACAAAACTCGGGTTTCTTTCATAATTGGTGACTTTAATGCAAATTACGTGAAAGTGTAGGAATGACAGCACTAGGAAACTTTCGTGATAGAGGTGACATGCTCATAGGGTTTGTAGAGGAATAATTTCCGAAATGATGAACAAATTCTTTGATCATAAGGCAATCAAGAAGTGGACATTGAAAAGCCTGAACAGTGAAACTATGAAAAAACGAAACTTAATTCTTGCTAACATACTGAACACAGTAAAGAATGAAGTAGGAACAGTAGACAGTTTTAGAGGGGAAGCACAGGAGTGACACTTGATGTTTGGTATATGGATGTGACGTGGAAGGGGGGCAATGTTTGCAATTAAAGGAGTAGAGGTTGGGGTGTCTGGGTTGAGTAAAGAAAATTTTTTTTCACTGGCATGGAAGTAACTACATGGTGGGTGAGAGAAGTGGAAGAGGTACATAGTAATGGTGGAGGTAATTGTGCTAGATGAAGGAACAAGAGGAGCCGGAGAGGAAGAGGTGTGAGTGAAAGAAAAAGGATGCGATGTAGTAGGAATAAAGGTAGTGTTAGTTGTTGTCTGTGGGGTGTTAATAAAGATGCGTTGTGAGAGAAGAACCTGTTGGAAACCAGTGAGATGGGCTTCTTGTCTAGCTTCTTTGAGTGTCAGGCCATGTTTGAAGCGGAAAGCAGCAACCTCAGCTTCAAATTTGTAGACGGGGCAGCCTCGGATGAAAACATTATGTTGTTGGATGCAGTTTGCACAGATGCGTATTTTTGATGGGCAGTTTGTACAGGTATGGTCAGGTGAGGCACAGAGAGGGCAACGTGCGGTGGATCTACATTATTTTGCTGAATATTGAAATCTCTATCAGTTTTGGCACTGACGTGGGGGAGGAATGTAAGGTTTAACCTTAAAGAAGGACCCACTTATATATACACTGTCTGAAAGATCATGCCCTTTGAATGCAATTCTTGCGATATTTACTGGGTATTTCTGACAGCCACAGGGATTAATGTGTAAAGCAGGACACATGAGTGATATTATGTCCATCTGCAATTAGTTAAAAAATATCAGAACAATCAGGCCAACTGACATCCTCTGGGTAGATTTAATTGGGAATGAGAACGGTACCAGTACAAGTGTTCAGTTGGGTATCTGGGGATACAAGGAAAGGTTACCCATCATGGTCTTTTAGGGAAAGCAATGCTTCATCTTGGGATTCTGAATCAACAATGACTAGGCGAGATCTATCAGGCCGTGTGTGGAAGGTTACCCTTCCCATCTGTTTTTGGATGCATTTTTGGAATTGGAAAGTGTTTTTTGAGTATGGAGCATAAGCAGGAATATGGAAGTATTTGTTTCATTGGCGAGGACCAAAGAGGATGGATAAAGGAAGGTGATTAGTGGTAATGGATGGGCGTGGACAAGGGTGACAGAAGAAGGGGATAGTCTGGGTTATAGAAGAGGAAGAGTTCAGAGTAGAGTGTTGGTGAATGGTTTTACTTTTTAGAAGTATATATGGTTCTAAGGTGGTTATGATGGAAGAAGATACAGATGTAGAAGTAGGGGTTGGTGTTGGTGTTTGGGAGACAGGCAAAAGAGGTGGAGGAGATGATTGAGTTGACAGGGGTAGTTAGAGGAGTTTTCAGAGCCGTGGTCAGAGGCGTGTCCTTGTCAAAGCCAGGGAAGTCAGGGGGAAGAATTTTTTGAGGTGCGTTCCCCAATGCACCTGTTAGTTTAAAATTTTCATTATTGGCCATAGTGAGCCCAGTGTGAGTTGAGGATATAACTGATTTGCTCCCCATAACCCCCATGTAGAGTAAGGACAATGAAAAAGGGAAGGTATACCGTGCCCAAGGCACCCTCAGGCTGTTTATGACTGAACTTGTTGTTAGCCTTTCATCCTCTAAGCACGGCTCTTACACTTTAGGAAAGAAGGGGATAATGAGAGGTTAAGAAGAAAAGACAGATGAAACAAGGGGAAATAAAGCTAGAAAAAGAAAAAGGCCAAGCAAAAATTGGTTGGACCAGAGACTGAAGTCCAAGGCATCACAGCATCAGACCTCAATCTCTAGTCCCGAAGCCCCTCCACAACGGCAATGAGTTTTGAAACGAAGGGGTAGTATATAGTACAGCAGATACCCCAGTCATAAACTAAATGATCTTCTGGTGTCTGTTCTTCCTATGTATTCTTATTCCATCTAGATTTATATTCAAGCTGAACAGCTTTCTATTTATATTTGGAGACGGTACAGCCTTGACACATAGTCCTCACCTTTCCCTTATCATTCCAGGCCTCTTGTATTCTGCATCTCATTTCTGAAATGTTTTTGGTAATCTTGCCAGATTTGTGGATGCATTTGTGTTAGTGCAAATATTAATAATCCAGTGGAACTTATGGTGACAGTGACAGCAACTCTGATCGAATCATGTGTGTGTTGAAATTACAAGTATAATTGAATAAGGGTTAATATGTTGCCATACTGCTTGGTATTTTTGTATAAATAAATTTTCAGTTATATATGAATTGTGCTAAAGTATTGATGTACACATAATTGAATGAAAAACATGAGAATTGCATTCTAAAAGGTGTTTACAAGAGAAAACTATAAGAAGTGAACTTGAAGTGGAGCAAGGTCCATCAAGACTGATACAAAAAGTATAGGTTTATAAATGGATTACATAACAATTGTGTCATGGAAAATGCTTTTTGTTTGTTTGTCTTTGGTCATCCTTGCATGTCAATCATAAACAGAGTAAGTAGTTCCAGTAAGATAACACATTAAATATTGGTTTAAGAAACAATAAAACAAATATTATCAATGATTTATCTGTGGAGACTCTTCTGACTCAGACATCCCCCTAAGGCCTAAGGAAATCCCAAGGAAGAGGCATCACAGTAGTAGTAGATTGATCTGTTTACCCTGTTGTCCCCGCCAAATCATTAACATTAATTGATGGGCCTAGTTCACTGCAGGGAAATGAATGACATTTTGTTGATTTTCAGGTATTTTTCAATTAACAAAAGTTATGGACACATGATGAGCAGCAAGAAACTGGGACTCTCTCTCTTTAGTCCTTTTACAGCCTCTGTCCATTCCATCATATCATATTGCACATGTAGTAAGGTTTTGCATTGGCAGAGGTCACAAATGAGTTTTGGGAATGTCACATGTTTAGAGCCAGACAGACCACAGGTGTTAATCTATAACAGGTAGAGTAGATTCAAAATTTTTAGTGTGAAGAAAAATTAATGACAAAATGGCATAACAACACATATTATGAAATTAATGTCCCTACACGAAAACTTTTACTATCAGCTGATAGTCATTATAATTACAATAACAATAATAATAATAATCATAATAATAATAACAATGATAATGATAATAATAATAATAATAATAATAATGATTATCATTACTTATTATCATTAATGTTATAATTAAATTAAAATATTATAATAATAATAATAATAATAATAATAATAATAATAATAACAATAAACAATAATAGTAATCTATCTATCTATTCATATACCTGGCTTATATACCCATTAAAAATGGGTAGCCAAGACAAAGCATTTAGGAATAAGGGAGTTAGTTAGTTAGTTGATGCGAAAAGAGTAAGTGCCAGACATCAAAGGTCATATGGTGCTTTGTTAAGCTAAAAGGCAGACTGTATAGTAAAGAGATGATGGTAAGGTAAACTATACAGAGGGAAAGAGCAGTTAGTTCAAGTCAAATGGTTAGATTAAATGTAATGATTCTGCTAAAATATCATCAAGGCGGGTGGGATCGGGATAGATGAGTTAAGAGAGGGAAAGCTGTAATGTAGGAGAGGGAAAAGTAGTGCTAGATGTGGTCCAATGGGTGTTGGTGGAAATGCGCTGAGAGAGAGGAACCTGTTGGAACCCACTGAGATAGGAGGAGGGTTGGTGTTGGTGTTTGGGAAACAGGTAAAAGAGGAGATGAGGGAATTGACAGGTGGGTGGTTAGAGGAGTTTTCAGAGCTGTGGTCACAGGAGTGTCCTTGTCAAAGCCAGGGAAGTCGGGGTGGGCGGGGGGGAATTAATTTTTTGAGTGGGAGATATAACTGGTTTGCTCCCCATAACCCCCATGAAGAGTAAGGGCAATGAAAAAGGAGGGTATACTGTGCCCATGGCACTCTCAGGCCGTTCATGACTGAACTCATTGTTAGCCTTTCATCCTCTAAGCACGGCTCTTACACTTTAGGAAAGAAGGGGATAATGAGAGGTTAAGAAGAAAAGATAGATGAAACAAGGAAAATAAAGCTAGAAAAAGAAAGAGGCCAGGCAAAAATTGGTTGGACCAGAGATGAAGTCCGAGGCATCACAGCATCAGACCTCAATCTCTGGTCCTGAAGCCCCTCCACAACAGCAATGGGCTTGGAAACAGAGGAGTAAGAATAAGGGAGACTTTACTTTCCCCTCCCCTTCCACACCCTGTCTTTTCATAGGAGAGAATACAGAGGAGGGGCTTCCCAGATCCCTTTGCTCCATTTCTTTTGGTCGCTTTTTACGAGCCACAGGGTGGTAGTATTCTTGCAGCCCCCACACAACAACGACAATAATAATAATAATAATAATAATAATAATAATAATAACAATAATAATAATCTATCTACATACTATGCAGTTATCCCCCTAAAGGGAGGTAGCCAAGACAAGGCATGCCAGGGTTCGTGGAGGCATTACTCTCCCCTCCCATTCTGTGCCTCATCCTTCTGTAGGAGAGTATAAAGAGGTGGGGCTACCCAGACCCATCACGTCCACAGGGCTTATAATAATAATAATAATAATAATAATAATAATAATAATAATAATAATAATAATTATAATAATTATTAATTTTGTATTTACTTTAGAATATATATAAATAAATCTATCTATCAATATACCAGACTGTTATTCCCCTAAAAAGGTGTAGCCAAGACAAGGCATCAAAAAGATATCACTTTCCCCTACCCCTCTGTGCCTTGTCTTTTCATAGGTGAGTACAATTGAGCACCATTTAGCGCGAGAATTAGGTGGATGAATGTGGTCGGGCTAACTGAAATTGCGATAACTGAACATAATAACTTATGCGAAAAATTTATTTGGTGATCACTTGACCTTTGGGGTTGTAATTACTCAAAATAATCACACACATTAATGAGGCAACTCACCTTTCTCATCCCACACACACTTGTGATCATCAAACTGAGAAGTACAATATGCTTTAACGGACGCTTTGATTTCATCTTTCTTTTTCCATATTGTCCTCACAGTCGATTCACTGAGGCCTAATTCACAGCCTATTGCAGAATTACCCTGGCCTTCCTCTTTGCGTTTTATTATTTCCTGTTTGATACTGAAGTCAAGCGACTTGCGCTTTCCTCCATGTGGCCCAGGCATTTTCACTTTTCTACATAATAGCCAGACACTGTAGCACTATTTCAAACCGTGTGGTGCTGTGCGATAAGGATTACTCAGCCATGAGTGGGATACACGACACAGACACTTCAGACTTGTGGACTTGTGGGATAAGGGTTGTGAGTGGTGGGCCATGGCGTGGGTGGGGCTGAGGCAGGGCAGGGCTGGTGGTGGCTTGCGCTAACTGAGGCTTTCGCATTAATTAATTTTTTTCTTGGTAGATGATAGCTCATGCTAATTGCATTTTGCGTTAAATGAACTCATGCTAAGTGGGGCTCGACTGTATGGAGGGGTTTATCAGGCCCCTTGCCTTTTACAAAGTGTAAGGATTTTGGTGGTAGAATTCTTGTAGTTCCCACAACAAGGCTAAATATAAATAAATAAAAAATAAAATTATTATTATTATTTTTTTTTTATTGTTATCATTTTTATTATTGTTATCATTATTATTATTATTATTAGCTCTGTGGTGGGGGGCTACAAGAATTCTAACACCATAATCCCTATGATTCATAAAAGGTGTCAAAAGGGACGGAACGAGGCGTCTGTGAAACCCTTCTCTCTGATTGCCAGTATGGTTTCCGTAAAGGCCGATCTACTGGTGATCATCTTGTTTTCCTAACTGAATCTTGGTCATCCTCTTTTAGGGACTTCGGTGAAACCCTTGCTGTCGGCCATGACATATCGAAAGCCTTTGATAGAGTCTGGCATAAATCTTTAATTTCCAAACTACCCTCCTACGGATTCTATCCTTCTCTCTGTACCTTCATCTCCAGTTTCCTTTCTGACCGTTCTAGTGCTGCTGTAGTGGACGGTCATAGTTCTTCCCCTAAAACTATCAACAGTGGTGTTCCTCAGGGTTCTGTCCTATCACCCACTCTCTTTCTATTATTCATCATGATCTCCTAAATCTGACTCAATGCCCTATCCACTCCTATGTTGATGACACCACCTTGCATTTTTCACCACCTTGCATTTTTCAATGTCGTACAACAGACGCCCAACCCAACAAGAATTAAATGATTCAAGACGAGATGCTATAGGACGCCTAACCTCTGATCTTTCACTAGTTTCTGATTGGTGCAGAGCAAACCTGGTTCTGTTCAATGCCTCAAAAACTCAATTTCAACAACTATCTACTCGACATAACCTTCCAGATAACTATCCCCTCTTCTTCAATGACACTCAACTTCCCCTCTCCTCCATATTAAACACACTCGGTCTATCCTTTACTAAAAATCTAAACTGGTAATTTCATATCTCTACTCTTGCTAAATCAGCTTCCAAGAAGTTAGGTGTCCTATGGCATCTGCGTCCATTTTTCTCTCCCTCCCAGCTGCTTGCTCTGTACAAGGGCCTTATCCGCCCATGTATGGAGTATGGTTCTCATGTCTAGGGGGTTCAACTCACACAGCTTTGTTAAACAGGGTGGAGTCTAAAGCTTTTTGTCTCATCAACTCTCCTCCTCTAACTGACTGTCTTGATTCTTTAAGTCACCGACGCAATGTTGCATCTTTATCTATCTTCTACCGCCATTTTCATGCTGACTGCTCTTCTGAACTTGCTAACTGCATGCCTCGCCCCCCTCCCACAGCCTCACTGCACAAGACTTTCTACTTCTTCTCATCCCTATTCTGTCCTTCTTCCTAATGCAGGAGTTAACCAGTATCTTCAATCTTTCATCCCTTACACTGGTAAACTCTGGAACTCTCTTCCTTTGTCTGTTTTTCCACCTACCTATGACTTAAACTCTTTCAAAAGAGGAGTGTCAAGACACCTCTAATGATATACGAACTCCACCCATTGCTTTATTCCTCCTACTGTCCTCTTTGCATTGTCTGGCGACAAGCGGGATTTTTTATTTACGTTTTTGTTTTCCCTTGGCCAGTGACCTTTTAATGTATATATATATATATATAAAAAAAATAAATAAATAAATAAATAAATATATATATATATATATATATATATATATATATATATATATATATATATATATATACTAATATATATATATATATATATATATATATATATATATATACTATATATATATATATATATATATATATATATATATACTAATATATATATATATATATATATATATATATATATATATATATATATATATATATATATATATATATCTACAGTAAAACCTTGATATAACGAACCCGCTTATAGCGAATTTCGGATATAACGAACCCGCTTATAGCGAATTTCGGATATAACGTACGTCATTTCCTGGCCGAACCAAGTCGGATATAATGAACCAAAGTTCGTTACATCCGAGGCGTGGGGTGAGCCGGCCGAACTCTCCACTTTATTTGAACATGAACGCGCCAACGCGCACGCCACTCAGTTCACAGTTAGCTCTCACTGTGAAGGGTTGGTCGCGCTCGTGCTCTCGCCACTTGCTACCTACTATGTACCTACTACCTACAGTACTACCTACTGAGAAATGGCTTCGAGGATTCCTTCTCTTAACGAACGAAACCCCATATATAGCGAATTCGTTCGGTATTTTTGCCGAACTTCGGATATAACAAATTATCGGATATAAAGTCAGACCTCCTGCCCCAATTGGTTCGTTATATTGAGGTTTTACTGCATATATATATATATATATATATATATATATATATATATATATATATATATATATATATATATATATATATATATATATACTTTCCTAAAAAAAACACAAGGCGCAGAGGGTGACGGGAGAGTAATGTCTCCATGAAACCTGGCGTACTTTGTCTTGGCTACCTCTATTTAGGGGGATAACAGCCTGGTATATAGATAGATCAATAAATTATTATTATTATTATCATTATTACTATTGTTATATTGTGATTTTCATCACTATAATTATAAAATTAACTTTCCCACTTTACACTGACCAACTAATTTCTGGAGGCAAGAGGATAGTTCAGAATTAGTATCACAGTTATGATCTAACATTATATCCTCTTGTACACATACTGATGCAGTAATGCCACACAACACAGAACTCAATGTAAAGAGGCCTATCATTATATTTACATCAATTAAATTGATTTACAGTTTTATATAACATACTGACTTAAAATCCTAATGAAAAATTTATTGTATATCCTTTTATATAAGCTGAATTACTTTCACAATTGTTATAGGTTATATAGTCAAATATAAAAAGAAAACTCATAAATATTGAAAGAAAATTATGTGAATTTATCCCTGAATTAATGAGAATCAAGTTGTTTATATGCACAATTCCCTTATGCTCAGCGACCAAATGTGACAAATAATACAATCCCCCTCCCTTCCAAGCAGCTTCTGCAAAATGTCACATATCCTTTGATCAAAGCTACAACTATCACCAGAATCTTAACCCAATATGGGTCAATCTCCAAAACACTAAAGCATATAATGGGTTTCAGAGCAATTGTTCAATGTAAAGGTGAATTTGAAGGTAATTACTATATAGCGGTGCACCAGCTTTCAGGGCATCTTGATTCACGTATCTGTGTTTTGCAGCAACCCCAAACTGTTCCATAATTAGACTCACAAAAATACCCAAGTTTTGTGAAACATCACACACTCAATTGTTTATTACTTTTGATTTTGCTAATATGGCGACAACAGCTAAATCACTTTTCACCAATTGCTTTGGCAGTACCAGCTAGGGTTTTATGTCAAGCAACAGTGTAGGCAGCTATGTTTCTGAACACAAAAACAAATTAGTTTCAATAACCAATCTATCATCAAACCATGCCAAGACAGCTTCTGAGCTCCCTAAGGGGCTGTCCTTGGTTTCAACTGGCTGGCTTTGTTGCAGATTCAGAAAAACAATGCAATTCAGCTCATTGAAAGTAATTTCGTGGCCAAGCCACTCACTTGAACCATGGAAAAACGTTTTATATAGATATATACATGTATCAGTATGTACAAATAAATTAATTCCCATAAAAGTTGATTACAAAGTTAACTCTGAGTGCAAACATAGCCTCAAAATTGGCACTGTTTCATTACACGTCATTCTCGACATGTCACCTCAGTATCAGAGTAAAGGGCTCTGTGTGGGGACCATATGCCATTTGCTTTGACTTACTTGTCCACACCATATTTGTATCATAAGTTAAATACATTCTTATAGTATTAAAAGTACTTGCAATTATTGATGTAACATCATATGGGGAGGCAGTAGTGCAGTGGTTAACGTTCGGGCATGCGAACCTAGGATCCTGGGTTCAAGTCCCAATATCCGCTGGCCACTTTTCTTTCATTGGTATTACTGCCAAGTGGCCAAAGATTACCCAAATTGCTGCCATACTGTCCTCAGACGGGACTTACAATGTTATATACATCTGAGGCTTTAGCAGCAATAGCCTCTCTCGTTCTCAACATCATGAAGAGAGAACATAAGAAATTGAGGCGTCGCTATAAAAAAACTAAACCTGCGCCAATAACAGGTAAAGAGGCCGTCAATCTTGGCCTCTATAAAGACTATTGGCACCACAGGTTTGTGATGTGAAAAAAATATAATAAAAAAGGCCAATCTGACTTGTCAAATGCCAAAACTAACTACCTATCTTCATTTTGCATAATACTTGGGGATTTTTCTGGATAGTCTGGAGGAAAAAGTGCATCTTGTAAAGCATTAAATAGGTCTTTGGCCAAGTGAACCCGGATCGAATGACCTTCTTACCCAAAGGGTTAATGCCAAAATTTTCACAGAATCAAGTTTTGCACACTTCTTAGCAGAACCAATTAAATGAGAAACTTTGTCCACCACTGTATATCTTACTGACCTTGCATTTCACTGAGTTTTAGAGTTATCATTGTGACAAATATAAAACATGAAATTGAATGATGCTTGGAATTTTTTTTATATATATACCAGGCTGTTATCCCCCTAAAGGGAGGTAGCCAAGACAAAGCAAGCCAAGGTTTAGGGAAACATTACTCTCCCTTCCACCTCTCCGCAGAAAAAAAATGTGAATAATTAGAATGATTATATTGATTGATTAATAAATAAGTTATATGAAGATTGCATGGAGATTAATGGAAATTGTCATTAAGCAAGTGTGTGACTTGCCCATATAGCTGCAAATAATTTTCTACTTTATGCAGCTTGATAATAATGCAATCAATACATTAAGAGTTGCTTTATCAATAAGAATGGAACCTGATGAAACATGACTCAGTCAATATTTCATAATTCCATCATGTGTCTCTGTGTTTTAGAGTCCCAACCTTGGCAATTCTGGTGACTATGACTAGGAGATGTGAACACAATTAAGCAGATTGATTCCTTAAAATTATTTGTAACAATCACCTTAAATCACTCAAAGCCATAAATTTGTATTATTCATGTTTCTCTTACTAGGCCACTTTTTGGTAACCATATTTTCTAATCCACATCTGAAGCTGCAACAACCATCAAACTTCAAAATGAACATGACTTGTAGCACTCTCTGCTACTGTGAAATGACATGGTTACCTGGTTCATTTAACTCCAATTGTATAGTAATTCACAAATTTTTTGTTGCTTTAACTCCCTTTGTAATAACTTCACAAAACTACTTCAAATCTCACTCTCATGCAAGACATAATTTACAACTCAGGCACTTCAAGATCACTTTAAGATTTTCTTCTTAGATCCAACTTATACTTAACATCATTATTATTCAATTATTGACATGAATGCCACTGAAAATTTTTCAAGCTAATCTACTGTTTTTTATAGTAAAAAAAGAAGATAATTTAATATCAATTCTGATTTTACATATCGATCCATGCATATACACCTATCAGTTCTCAGTATTTTCATACTTACAACTTCAACATGATCCTCGTAGTACTCTTTGCAATAAAAAATGGTTAAATCTATTACTGACACTGAAATTTTTTTAAACCTTTGCAAAGCTTATTAATGACTTTTAAGCACCCATAAATTTGTATAATCTTCTACAACACACACACACACACACACACACACACACACACACACACACACACACACACACATACACACACACACACACACACACACACACATACACACACACACAACAATTGAAGGAAAAACTGGACAAATATAGATACGGAGACAGAACCACATGAGTGTAGCTCATGTCCTGTACATTATAACTTGGTAAACACACACACACACACACACACACATAACTATATTATACATAAGAAAAAAATTAAATGAAAACTTTAAAATATGCAAGTTCTGCAATGTTAAACACTTTTCCTAATGCTATACATGATTTACATTCTTAGTTCTACATTAATTGTCATCATAATAATTTTATGTATTGGTCTCAACCTGCAACAAATAGCAATACTAAGAAATATCTCAACCAGCATCAATAACAATAGTTAGAGTAATTAATTATTACAAGTCACTACAATTTGTTTCCCTCCAACCAATTTCTCTTAAACATATAGGTCATAGGACACACAATAGTAATAAAATTGATGTACCATGAATATGAAAAGACGAAGTTAGGACACATACTAAATAATTAATAAAACATTCTTTAATCAGCTTAAAAAAATAAATATATGAAAGATAAAAAAAAATCAAGGCTTTTGTTTTTATATTATAGCACTGATATATTAAATTTTCGATAGAGGAGAAATTTTTCTTGGCCTTATCTAGCAGTATTCTTATTTATCAAGTTTCAAAAAGACTGTTAGTAAAAGCTTTCGTTTAATTATATTATATTATGTATATAATTTGATTGTGACATTCCAACTCAAAATGACCCCACTTTTGTAATGATTCTTATAGTTTATTTACTTACTTCTACTCTTAAGTTACTATACACTGCAACAGTAATATTGAACATAAAAGCCATTTATTTTGGTTGTGCATGACTCTTCAACATTAACCTCATTATCTTTAAATTAACATTCAAACAATAGTGTTTAAAGTAACATTCAAATAACACAACACCAGTATGCACCTCCTTAAGATACCACAGCATCGTACTTTTGACCTAGCAGTGGCAACAGACTTAGAAGATAATACTTAAAACTGCATTATTTAAAAGCACAAAACTGAAAAGGAGCTTGAAAAATAAAGAAGAACTATAGCAAAACTGTTTTTGTTTCAGAGTAAGTCAGCTGCAGGTAAATTCCATACCTATCTGGAAAACAAAAATTAGAAACCCGCCCAAGGAACACACCTTTGAAGCTACTATCTGTGAGACAGACCATACACTGTGATGTAGGTGTCAGTGGTGCCAGCTGCCAGAAGGACACGACGAGGGTGGAAAGCCAGACATGACACTGGAGCGATGCGGGTGCCCATGAATCCCTCGTGGTACTTAATGGTGTTGACGCAGGACCCACTGGCATGGTGCACGCCAATCACTTGCTCCACAGATCCCCTGTGACAAGATTCAATGTTATTCCACACAGACATTTATCAACATCTATGTTACTTTTAACGGAGTACTGAATGTTGTACACCTCAGCCAAGAATATTAAGTCTTTAAAAATTCTGCTGCTGCTTCTGCTTCAGCTGCTGCTGCTGATGATCCTCATTGCAGCCAGATATACTAATCTATACATTGAACATATTTTCAGACATATTTATTCATCAAAACAATTAAATCAAATAACTTCAAAGTGCCAAAAAGGAAATGTAGAGAATTATGCTTGGTATAACAGAGAAATAGGAAGCAAACATCATGGATTAGGGAGCAGACCAAAGTTGAAGACATCTTGAGCACAATCAAAAGAAAAAAGTGGACATTGGCAAGGACACATTACGTGACAAATAGATAATAGATGGACTGTTAGAGTAACAGAATTGCAACCCAGTGAAAAAAAAGAAAGATGGGCTGACAGAGAACTAGGTAGAGAAATTAGATTAAACGTTTTGCTGGAGTCACCTGGAATACACAGGCAGTTGGCAGAGACAAATGGAGATTGGGGAAAGCCTTTGTCCTACAGTGGACTCATGGAAGCTGATGATGATAGGGAAAGATGAAAAACTGGATGCAGCCTTCATGGATCAGAAAAAGCATATGATAGAGTTGACAGGGAAGCTCTTTGGAAAGTTCTGAAAATTTATGGTGTTGGAGGACAGTTGTTGGCAGAAGTTAAAGCATTTCATTGCAAGGCAAGAACATGTGTGAGGGTGGATGGAGAGCTAAATGAAAGTTTTCCTACAGGAGTTTGGGTGAGACAAGGATGTGTGATGTCGCCATAGCTGTTTAATATTTTTATGGATGGATGTATGAAAGAAATGACAGCCAAAGTACGGGGACCATATTACTTCTGCATATTCCAGTTTTTGGTCTGATCATTGTAGTTATAATTTTTCTCACCCATATATTTCTTAGCATCCTGAATGTGTCACCAAATATTCTATTTATATGCTTCTCTGGTGATAAGTTGTCCTGTATTACTACTCCCAAATCTTTCTCTTCTTTTGCTATTGATATAATATTTTCTCCTAACTTATACATACATGAGTCTCATTGCACTTTTTTCCATTTCCAATACATGACATTTTTTTGCATAAAATTCCATTTCTTAGGTCTTGCTCCATTCATATATCTTGTTTATATCATTATGTAGCTCCTTGCAATCGTTGTGGTTTCTTATCTTTCTTTGTAATTTTGCATCCTGGATAAGGTGTGAGGGACGTAGATTTTACAATTACAGCATACCTGTAACACTGTACCAAACTCAAGTGTAGCACAGGAAAAACAGGGCAGATGAGTTGTGCAAGTTTGTTACTGAAGCATAAGGCCACTGCAATCATAAACAAATGCCTGTAGAAATGCGATGCGCTCCAGATGCTCTGGTTATTGATCGTATATGCAAGTACATTGTGATTGTAAATAAAAAAGGAGTAGTAAAACAGATAGATTGTACACATGAAATATCATAAGCCAAGGCATCATATAAAGCAGGAGTAGTGTATTTCATATTAAGAAAACTGAGGCCGTCATCATCTTCCTGAGGAAATTCTGCATAATATTACTAAAAATCTGTAACTGGAATGAAATCACAAATATACAAAAATGAGGTTTAAGTTAAATAATACATAAACATTTTCTCCCTCTTATTTGGTTGATCACATTGAATTCTTTAAATACTGTTCTTCAATCTGCACACTTATATGATTCTGTTGGTATAGGATACGTATCAGTGTGAAACAATCTACAATGTCAAAATTGCCACGGAACATGGATGTGCTGTAAAGGCAGTGTGGCTCGGAATCGCTGTGGCAAATTAGTAGGAGCTGTAGGAGTCTTTGTAAACAAATTTGCCAAACAGCCTCCTGAACCCCACTCCACCTTCACTGCATATTCATGTTCAAAGACAATTTTTACTCTAGATATTTTCACACTGAGATGTATTCTGTAACAACATAACCATGAAAGTGTGCAGATTCAGGAACCATGGTTAAAAATCTAATGTAATTAAAAGTAGCCAACTAATGAGGAGTTAGAGCCAAATAAGTGGGAGAAAATGTTAATGCAATATTTCACTTAACCCTCATTTTTTTTTATTTGTGTTTAGATTACAACAGTTACAAATTTTTACTAATACAATGCAGAATTTCCTCAGGAAGACGATCCTGGCCTTAGTTTTTTCTCAATACCATATAGATAGTGTCAGGAAATCAGGTAAGAGTGAGGTGCGTGAAATTGTTGGTTTTGAATCTTTCAGCCCAGTAAGATGGCCGCCAGCTGAGAGAGGTAGTGACACCCAGGGCAGTGTATCCCAGGGCAAATCGCACATCCTAGTATCTAACTCTGTGCATTGTACAACATCAACATCATACAGCCCTGATGCATATGCAGTAGGGCACACATTTTTAACTTGGTAATTCTACTCGCCGGTAAGCTTGTTGGAGGCTTGGATGGTCGGCCTCCGCCCGTTAGTAGCGCAGGTTAGATTTTTTAAGTGACGCCTCGTTTCTTGTTGAGAGGCTCATGGTGCCCGCGGAAGCTCCTCAATGCATCTTCACGTTGCAGTCCCAGTCGAGGATAGTGTTGATGGCAGCATGTGGGTGATTTTTGGCCACTCGGGGATTTTGCAAAGAAAAGTGGCCAACTTGTGCCGGGACTCAAACTTGGGACTCTGAGCTCGTTATGCCCGCACGCTAACCACTAGGCCCCCGCCTCCCCAAGTTTGAGTGTTGTATCATTGGATTTTTGACCTCATAAATTGAAAATAGACCCTAATTAAATTAGCTTGTATAATTGGTTTCAAGTACACCAAATAATAAAATAATAGGAGCTTCTACTGTATACCATATTTTCCGGTGAATAATACATACTTTTTTCAAATAAAAAAGGAATGCAGAAATCACCCTGCATCTAATGCGGCCATATTACCAGATGACAGGGTGGGCTCAAGATGCAGAACAAGTGGTGGTGTATAACTAAGAAGCTCTGCAGCGATCTGTGTTGAATTGTAGTACACTGAGCACAAAAACTGTTACTGATAATATTCACAGTAATTTTTTTTCAAGAAAAAAAAAATAAAGAAAAATAAAGAAAAAATAGGCACAAATACGGCATTATTACTGAATGAATGGTTATGCACCAAATGTAGAACTGCAGATAGAGGGGCTGCACCTGCAATTTACACTGTAGTGGTGATGGTTGTTATGCTGGTCAACAAATGATGTTTGTAAAGGAATGCAAATGTGTAGGGTATAAGAAAGATAGAAGTCAAGTACAGTAACCTCTTGTTTTACAAGAGTATTATTTCTGGAGCATTTCTGTATTTCAAATTTCACATTATGTAAACATTATTTTCCTTTATAGTGTAAATACATGTAAAATTGCATTATTCTAAAAAAGTTGTGTAATTCAAGCAAAATTACTGACTTTTTGACATTGTGTTAAACCAAAAAAGCGTATTCTAAACTCACGTTACTGTACACACATACACACACATGCATGCATACATACATGCATACCCAAACCAACACACATGCACATATACATATGCAATTGTGAAATGCAAGATTCTACTCCAGTACAACTGTTACCTGCAATAAAACTAGAAGGTGACAGATTTACTTACGTAGCAAAAAGATGAGCATTAGCATGAGTGGCCATTGCTGTCATCATTTCATGGTGAGGTGCACAGACTTGAACTGAGTTAGCTTGCCTCATATCCCAGAGACGCACCTCTCCTGATACACTGTGTGTACAAAGGAGGGAGCTTGAAATCACTACAATTCCAGATTTATAAAACACAAAAAAGACCAACTGATGGGGTGATTCTATCATTCTCCAACTTTTAGGGGAAAGTCTTGGATATTGTTAAGATCTAATATTTGCTTGGTAAAAATGGCTACAATATAATTAATACAACATCAAATATCAATATGAGCTCAAGTGTAGCTTTATGAATCATGGTAGTTCTATTATAAGACTATTAGATGTATCCTCATTAAAGAAACACTACAATGTAAGGAATTAAAGTAAAAAAGTTACCTCACCAAGATGCCCTAAACTAGCATGGTGTGTTATCTGACTGTAACTTCAACAGTCATGCAAACTACTTCCCTACCATGACCCCCACTCCCCATCACCAATGGAGGAACTAGTAGTGGCCAGACATGCTCCAGAGCAGGGTATTCTGAGAATCTCTGGGTTTGTACACGCCACCTTGGGAACTTAGACCTTGGCATTTATAGTGTTAGAACACTAGCAAGCAAAAGTTATCTAGAAGTGTTGTCAGAAGAAGTAGAAGATATAAAATAGGATATCATATGGCCAAGTCAGGTTAGAAGATTTGAAGAATTCCTAGAATTAAAGAATGGTCACATATTTTGCTACTGAGGACAAATAAAAAAGAAAGAACATAGAGTAGGATATATAGTAAACAAAGAACTAGCAGGAAATACTAAAAAATTCTATAGTTTAAGTAGCAGGACTAATCTATACTATCTATATACCCAGCTTACATCCCCATTACAAGGGGATAGCCAAGACAAGGCCTTTAGAGTTCAGGGAGACATTACTCTCCCCTCCCCATCTGCATCTAGTCTTATCATAAGAAAGAATACAGTGGAGGGGCTTCCCAGATCCTTTGCTCCGGCCAAAACATCTAATGATGAAAGGTCTTGAGGATGAAAAGTTCTGTGGACTACATAGTCTGTGGTCAAAATGACTTGATATGATGATATAACCTGAGTTCCAATCACTTGAGTATGAAATGACCTGCAACTGATTTTGCTTTAAAAGCATGACAGGTGGAACCTAACTCCCTAAACTAGTATCATCCTTATATAAGTTTATATTTTTGGAGTAGACTTTTGTAATGTTTTTCTGGATAAAAGTATTCAATGTTTAACCATGAGAATAAAAAAAGGAAAACTTACACCCCTGTAATGATCTTGGTGGTGGCCTGTGATGCATTGAGGAGGTGAGCGCTGATCACCCATGAGGTGTGTTCTCGCCACTGCCTCACCACAGTCTTGTTGCTAGGAAGTCGTCTGTCCAGCACTCGCACATATCCATCAGAGAAGCCAGCCACTATCCATGGACCTAACAAATAACCAATATAATAAATTATTTTTATAAGACATGGATTAGACAATTAATGAAGTTGCAAAACAACTATAGTACATGGTACTGCATTGCATTTTCAGATGGATAAGAAATATATTAGGATGGTGCAAGTTAATGTTCATGGAATAACCAAGCTACAATTTCTATCAATTTATTCTAAGAAAGACGTGAGGAGGTTCATCAGCATGCTGATGTCACAACCATAAAAATATACTGAAAACATGATTAGATCATGGTATGCAGATACTTTGGTTTTTAAAATATCTTATCCAAATTTTGTTTCTGCTGTTTGTGACTGCAATACAGAAAACTATCAATAAAGTCATGTTAATATCAACAAATTGGAAATCAAACGTCTGTATTTAGGTAATGTATCCTCATTTTTATAGAATATGTATTCTACGAGCCACTATAAAACTTGTTTCAAAATTTCATAAACACTGCATGATAACATGGAGAGAAATAATTAAATTACTGACCAAATAAGTTGTAAGTCAAGACATTTCACTAATTTGTATTAAAGAACATCTACAAGTGTAAGTATATGATATGGTGCTGTGCAAACAAGGGAGAGGAAATAGAACAAGGAATAATGTTAGATAGATATGGTATATAATAAGGTATTAAGGTATAAGGTATATTATATTATCAAGAAGAAAACATACACATAGATATCATGAAAAGTAGATGCCATGTATAAAGAATGCAATGAGTGCTAGAGTGAGATCACTGTAAACTTATGATATAACCAACTGTGCACATACAATTATGGGTTAGATATGGTATCTGGTGCTGCTGATATGCTACACCTAAATGTCAAACACACCTGCTTGGTGAGAGTGAAGTGCTGTCACATTAGAGGAAGTGTCCCCGCCTGTGGGCAGTTCTGAAGTGCGACGCTCAGCCTTCAAATCCCACAGTCTGATGGTGCGAGAATCTCCTCCCACTACCATTGTAGCTGTATCCTGCTCCCAGCTCATTAATAATCCTACACCTGAAAATGATAGATTTGGGTCAGTTAACATTAACAGTAAAAATATAATGGTCAGTTGCTTCACTCAACAAGTATTTTAAGAAAAATAATAAAAAATACAAATGTTGGCAAAAATAGTTTGTAAAATGGTTAAAATCAACCAATTACTTTTTTTCCCTCATCAGTCTCATGAATATCATAAGGGGAGCATTAAATAATAATTTCCAAAATTCTTTTTTTAAATATGTGAAAAAATTCTTATGCGTAGTTGACCACTTGAGCAAACTTGCAACAAAGTATTATAATAATCAGCAAAAATTAAAGAATTATGCCTGATTTTCTGACCCCCGTCGTTCATCACTCATGTCAAGCCATATGCACAGGTAGATGCATACATCTTGATTTTACTTCAGTAAATCCCTTCTTTGCTAGAGGTCACTTACCCATGAGATAAATAACTGAGTTCACTGTTTGTATTTGTTTATCCATGAGTGTGCTGGGAGGCAAATATGGTGGGCGTAGTTATTGGATCCTCAGGGAATGCAAACCCTTCATTCATCATCAGTCTTTCCTTTACTTTATTTTCAAATGAATTATTGGTCTTCTTTTGCTTCTCATTTGCCCTCATTATAGTGCATTGAAATGCAAACATTAATAAAAAAAATGTTCCTTCCAAATATCTGTCATGGCCTTGGATGAGTTGCTCGTGATAGGGGAAGGATTACTGTATGGTGCAGTAATGACTCCAAGTGTAACCAATGACACAATCCATATTAATGAAATAATTAAAATTTGGTGTAGTAATGATGTTAAATATATATATATATATATATATATATATATATATATATATATATATATATATATATATATATATATATATATATATATATATATATATATATATATACCATGCATCATATAACAAACTCAATAAATGTAGCAGAATGGTATTGGTATTGGAGGAAAAGAAAGAAAATACATCTTACTCCTGGTAGCAGGATTGAGATCTGTGGATGCCTGATAAGAAGTAAGAAGAGATGGTGCAGTTTCTTGTGGGCTTGAAGATAAAGTCTGTTCCTGGAACACCCCTTTCCACACTCGGACACTACCATCATCACACCCTGTTGCCACACACGTGTGTGGTGTCCCAGGGTTCAGCACTGCTAGGGAGGAGATGCAGCTGGTGCCTCCATTGTTATTGGTCCAGTGAGTGACTCGGTGGTTGCGTTCCACATCCCACACCCTGTACAGGTCACAAGCATATCATCAACAGTTCAAATTATATGATAAGAAAGGTTAAATGTAAGGTAGGTTCTAAAGAATTAAATCCATTAATCAAGAGCACTGATGTTAAGGATTTTGAATTTACAATTATATCTCTTATGCGGATACCAAAACTAATCAGGTATGCATATTATATGTATATAACTTCTGTAACACATAACTGAAAATAACACTGATATTATCAAGATCATTATCTGATACATACCCTATTTACATTTCTTAGGATGGAATGATCTAAGTTCAAGGAAGAGAAAAGGGATAGATCAATTTTGTAAATTACCAAAAGTATACATATAACAACAGCTTTGAAAAGTTTCTTTAAAGATATAACTTTGTATCATTTATATACATTTGCTTTAAGCCCATTTGGGCTAACGAATTGCTAGGTCTCTTGTTGCTGGCACTTCCAACCTCTACTCTTTCATACTAATGTTCTACATTAATCCATCTTCTTATTTTAAGCTTCAATTCCATTAACTTTTCTTTACTATACTATACAATGTGGAGTAGCACCCAAGAAATACTCCCAAGAAAGAGCAGCTACACAGATATATATTTTAATTAATCAATATTGTCACTGTCTTTTAAGTGTGTATTTATGCATGTGTGTGTGTGTGCGTTCGCCTTGTCTCAGTTACATCCCTTTAGGTGGATGTCAGCCTGGTACATAGATAGATGATCTATAAAATGTGCATACTATTACTTGAGGACATTCTCCTAAGTTTTACTTCCTCATTAAACTTTTAGAAACTACATATACTGGAGACTATTGCATCTTAACATTGCCTATTCCATACATTCCTCTGAATGTTCACCTTTATGTTCTACTTTCAGTAGTCTTTTTAAGCCCATGCAATAGTGTGGCATTACTTTAACAAGGATGCTTTCACTAGTGAGTGCAGCCTCCATTCAGTTGACATTCATTTACAATATTATTCAGAGCCATGGTCAATTTCCTCCCCTATGCTACTCTTGTTTTCTATTTCACTAGTCTACCTTGAATATCACAACTATCTAACAGTTTGCAGCCTTCTACAATTCACAGGAACATTACAGCCAAAATTCTTTCCTCCTTTTTACATTACACCATTTAAGCACATCCATATTAACACTCCATTCCTATTGAATTAAATAAAAAACATATGATGAAAGCTAACAAGATAATTGAATGCAAAAAGATTTTGAAGAGTAATTACAATCAAGAAATGATCTGGATGCTTTTAGATAAGTATGTGTAATCACTGAACACACGGCCCATCTGGCCTACCACCAAATCTACCAACATAAAACTCACGTCACATTGGTCTTGTCAGCCACAGTAAGAAGAGGTTCAATGGGGTGAAAAAGAAGTACAGCTGGAGGTCCTGGGTTTCGATGCACAAACACTTGATCATCAAGTTTGTTGGTACCAACACTCCGTCGTTCTTCACACTCCCCCAAGAGTCGGGAATTGGAGGACCTGCTGCACACAAGATACAAATTGCTAATTACCAAGTTTGGTATTATACAAGACTTTATCACCAACCCATTAAAGAGATGAACCACTTTAACATAAATATGTCATGCAAAGGAGAAGAAGCATTTAAGAAATAGGATCACCCCTCGCCCAACAAAAAGAGAGAAGTGTATGTAAATGCTGGAAACAGAAACTATCTGGTGTGAGGGTCATCAGGCAGTATTGACACAATTCCTTTGATCTTATGATGAAATTTCTATATTAGTTATGTGTCGAATGAGACCCGTTCTCTACTGAACAAAAAAAGTGTCTGCCATCTTTTGGAAAATGAAAAATTTGCAAGCTGTGTCTAAGTATTTAATTTCCATGATAATCAGAAGTTATGTGATATCATAAAACAGAAATGGCATAATTAATTTTGTTATTTTAGAGACGTATATAACTTTGTATTTGACATGTTAAAGTATCTTGGAGTATAAGTGTAGTGTAGGTAATTCTATTGTTTGAATTAGCAGTAGAAAGTGTGCGCTGTGGGTTGAGTGGCTGGTGCAGTTTTGCGGTTTTGGTATTTTGTGGTGATTACAGGAACGTAAACACTGCAAAAATAGAGTTTACTATACTTGCTTTGTTAGTTTCAAAGCATTTCCCAATAATTTTGAAGTCGTCGTTTCTAGTGATGTTAGAACGATCCGCTGTGTAATGGGTCATGGTTTTAAAACTACGATTCAGTCTCCTCTTAGCCTGTGTTTTCTTAGGGAAAATACTTAGTTCTTTAAGTTGTTCCTTGGTTTGTAATGTAATCTTGGTATCATTTTGGTTGCACAATGTTGTATTTTCTCTAGTTTTTTATATCCTTTTTGAAATAAGGTGACCAAAACTGTACACTGTATTATAAATGGGGACACATGAGTGAGTTATATAATTGAAGAATCACTTTTTCTCATTTAAGATTGCAAGTTCTTCCAATGAAACAGAGAGAGATGGAGGCTCTTCTGCCATGGTCATGCCCTTGGGTGATGATTCCGGAGGGAACAAGGCATCAGAGAGTAAAGAATTGCCTTATTTATGTCACTACACTCTGAGAGTATCTTCCAATCAGTATTTAATAAAATTCTTCCTTCTGTACTTTCTTCTCTTTCCACAACTGGGAGTAGCAAGGGAAAGAGAAAGGGAAGTATTAGCATTTGTCTTAACATTTAAGTGTTCCCTTTCAACTCACCTGCGGGAAAAGGAATGTAGTGGAGAGGAAGTAGAGTTCATCTCAGATGAAGACTTCTGTCGAGGGAGGATGAAAGTTGTGGCACTCCACTCCACAAATTCTGTTGTAACCAGTGGTTTCAAGAAGGTATTCTCTCCTTCTTCACTCTGCAACACATCAGTACTATTATCTATTACATATACTAGGGTCATATGGCATTGGATGAGGAAAAAAAGAAAAAAAAATTTTTAAGCTATCTGTTCTGCTTTCCATAAAATACAATATGTAACTGATGATCAAAGTGATCAATATTACAATATTAAAAATGAATGATACATAAATATATGGTGAGAAAATTTCTTTCATAAAATTATGAAAGAAATCATTAATGTTATTTAATCCAAGAAGTAGATAAAAAAAAAAAAAAAAAAAAAAAAAAAGATGAACAAACAAAAGACAGTGGCGTAGAATTTTTAAAAATTTGGTTTATGGATCCTCTTGACGACTTGAAAACTATAATAACACTTTCAATGAAAAAAAAAAAGTGGCAAACTTATAAGGTGGTGACAAGTATTTAACGTACATGATTGTGATGGTTCCTGGAGCGTGTACGTGCAGGCACAGGGTCCAAGTGGTGATGTGTTGGTGGTGACTCTCCTCTGAAGGGCACAAAAACAAAGCACTGTTTCACTGTTCCCATTACAATCATCAACATCAAATTTCTTGACATATACAGGAATACAAGATCTATTCTCATTTAGTGTTAAAGACATACAGTTCCTAAGCATTTTTATCTATATTTTTCATGTTGTAGGTGTAATTGACATGAAATCATAAGTAAATAGTGAACAAATGATCAGAAAGGGGTTACAAGAGTATACCTACACAATGAACATGGGTTTGTTGACGGGAGTACCAGGAGCTGACTCAACACGCTGTTCTGTTATCTCTCTCCCACTATTCTTGATCTGGAAATGAAGTTTATTCATATTTAAGTTTTCAGTCTGACTCAGATTTTTTTTTTTCAAAATCAATTGTTTTTACTTTTTACTTTTGTACTTTCATTGAAGCTAAGTTAAATTCTTCCTTTACCATAATTCAGCATGCTTAGAAATTTTAAAACATCAAAATATCTTTACAGAATACTACATACTGATTGACATCTTAATTTGCATTATACAACAAAAACTATGAAATTCAAAGTTTCAATTTAATCTAATTTCTTTCATGGAATTGTTATTGTTCATAGAATACCAAGTGACTACAAGATAAAAGTACATTAGAACAAGACATAATGAAGTGGGTGTGGGTGTGTGATATAGCTTGGTTACTACGATGGGACTTAATGGCTATGAATAATGCTACGTAGATGCACTCAAACAATATTTACCTTGGAGCGAACATGTTGAATGAGAGTGTTTGCCAGGCTGGCCACGGCAGGGAAGGGATCATGTTGCAGATTGATTAGTGCATTCCACAGTTTCAAATACATTCCACTATAGGACAAGCTGCTCACTCCTCCACCCATCATTCCCCCCGATCCTGAAGGATATAAAAGAAACACTTCAACACAAGAAAGATCAGAATAAAATGTTCATCAAACAACTTGTCCTTCACCATATACACAAGTTGGCAACCAACAATGGAATAGAAAAAAAAAGCTTTGAGAGGAAAAAAGTTTAGCCCTCTGCCCCAAACCTTTGGTTGCCTTTTGAGATGTAAAGAATACAGAGGTCATGTGAGTCATGTGGTCAATGTGAGTAAAAGGCAGACTAATACCTTCGGAGCATTAATTTTGGGAACACCAGCATTTATAACTTACATAGTTACCTCTGCCAATTAAGTTGAGTGAGAGGTTATGTTTTCACTTTGTTTATTTGTCTGCTTGTTTGTTTGTGTTTGTTGGTATGTTAGCAACTTCCTGACACCATACATTGCAGCTTCATGAAACTCTATCAACAAGACCCATTAATCTAGAGCACAACTCCATTACATTTTGAAAGGTTGAGGTCACAGGTAAAGGTGAGGAAAAAAAAAAAATTGTCATTAATATTTTCATTGTACCTGATCTTGAGTGCCACCTTCAGTGCGCCCAACTCCAAGCTGGTTGCCAACCTACAGGATTTTCAAAAATTCATAATCCTGTCAAAACACACAACTTCACAAAACTTTGTCCAACATGATGCCCTACTCAAAGTTTCCATTCTATTAATTCTTTGAATGTTAATTTCAAAGATTGAGGTATTTTTCATACACACTTTTCATATTCCACATACCGTATTTCCCGCTATATAAGAGGCACTTTTTTCACAAAAATAATCCTCCAAAAATTACCCAGCGTCTTATACGTGGATGGTTAGGTTTTTGTAGGCATTGGGGTAAAGGTTACTGGCACTAGGCAAGCACCTAAACACCCTTGTTTGACACACTAGCTCCCAGAATGCCCCAAAATTAAATTGATATGATTATAAATCAAAATACTGTAAATTTTGTTAACATTATTTAACTTTAATTAAATGAAACACAGGCGCAAATACCAGTATTCATATGATTAGTTGCATGTTTTACTAAAGTAATTCAGTAGAAGAATACTCATTAGCCTACAATCTTTGACCAAAACTCTATTCATGGGAGGACTACAAAGCCCAGGGTAAAAAAAATTTATATATTTTTTTTCCTAAGTATTCCTTGCCAAATTATAGGTGTGTCTTATACCCCAGTGCATCTTATATAGTGATAAATACGGTACATACCTATTCTTATCCCTAATAAGACCAAAAACACAAACATAAATCAGAACTTTCAAAAGTTTTTCAATTTTCTAATTTGTTTTATAGAAAATACAATTTTCAGCCCTAATCCCTATCAGTTATTATAACAAACACATAATAAAGACATGTTTTCTTACTCCCTATATCTCCAGACTGAAAAAAAAAGACAAAGTAACTATAAATAAACAGGAATGGATGAAAAGGGAAATCCAGGTTATCTTATTTGCTCTTAATCAGTCACTCCATCATGATAACACATTCAACATCATGAACAATACTACTCACCAATGGAGGAGATAGATTGAGTGGAAGCTGCACGTTTCACCCCCATGGGAGAGGCGTATATATTGTCAGAGAAAGAAGAGTCTGGACTTGTTCCCAAACACTAAAAAGGAGAAAAAACACCTGATTATACAAGTGGAAATAAACAAGGTTTTGTACTCATCTCAGAACAGTCAAAATTATAGCTGATGAAGATAAAGGGATAATTAATTAACTATTAATAAAGAGTTGGGTCTTGGCATTAGTACAAGAACACTTAATGATCTACTACTGAACATCACTAGTACACAGGTCTTTCCCTACCTTTTCCTGCTAAAGTTGTAAATAAAGCACCAAATTAATATTAGAATATCTTATTTTGTTTCCTATTTTACTAATTTACTAAAGTGACCTAGTGGTGTAGGGATTACCCGCTTGGCTTCAAAATTTAAAGGTCCTGGGTTTGAATTATGGGTTGGGTAGAGACGACTTGGACTTGTCTCCTTACATACTGTAATTCCGTTTACCTAACAGAAAATAGGTGTGAGACATAACCCAAAGAGTTTGAGTGCTAAGAATCCTAGCCTCCTATGTGTGTCTGTGCATGTCTGTATTTTCCTAGTTGCAGTATACAGATCTTCTCGATGTCGTGGTGAAAAGGCTAAACATTTCAATGAACAAAGCCCTGATTCAGCACATATCTATGTAAAATTATAGATCTAGAGCAACACCTACCATTAAAAACACTTATCATCACAAATTTAATCTTATCTTCCTATTTTATGCATCACATCTGGGACGTCATATACAACTACATTGGTTACATTCTTGGAGGGAGTACCTAATTGACATAATTGAGAGGTATAAATCATTAAAAGATATTGGATACATTAAGAAGTACAGTCAATTAGGTGAGAATTTAGCTGCTTCACCTTTATGTACTAACAGGATTTCATAAGCCCAGATTAGAGTTAACTGACCTGGCCAGGTGAGGACAGCTGCTTATTGTTATGGCGTGAGAACTTCCGAGTAAGGCTGTTGGAAGGTGACATGATGATACTGTCCATGGAAGAAGCTGGTGACTGTGGGGAAAGGTCAGTGCCAAACTCCTCTAAAAAATATTGCTGAGCCACTCCCAAGAAGGAGCTCTCATATGTCTGAACAAAGTACTGCAGTGCCACCACCAGCTCCTGTGAAGAGAAAGAATGGTGAGACACTGAAGTCACTGCATAGCAAAAGATAAGATGACAATAAATTCCAAATAAATAAAAAAATGTTACTCACCTGCCTGACTAGCGGAGATCCGTCGTGGGTGACAGTGGTTGCAAGGGTGATGGCAACAGTCTGGTCTATGAGGCGAGCATGGTCACTTCTCTCCCGAGATGTTATGCTGCTGATGAAGGTCCCCAAGGAAAATACTGCAGCTCCTCGCACCTGCATTATCCAGTTGTCTCTCACATCTCTTAATCCTGAGATTCTTTTATCTACTGACATTCAATATCTTACTCCTGGTATGTATGGAATAGCTTTACTTTACTTGACAATATTTCATGAAGTTAAGTGACCTCTTCTGAAATCTTGAAACATTTTAATCTCTCTCTCTCTCTCTCTCTCTCTCTCTCCTCTCTCTCTCTTTCTTTCTCTCATATGCAGATGTACATTTATATGGCTCACCTCAGGCACTGGGTCAGATAACAAGGTAAACAGTTTTTCATGTGCATTGTCTCTAGTGGCGGCCCAACGAGCATCAGGATGATGAAGCCATGTGCGGCCCAAGCATATTGTGGCCCATTGTCGCAGGGGAGGGTGAGAATCGCTCACTTGCTCAAGGCAAAGTGGCATCAGGCAGCCTTGCAGGGCTACTCGCTGCCCTTCTGGATGCTCCCACACTATTACACCCAACACAAATGCAGCCATGGTCCTATGTTCAGCCTGAGAAAATGAGGTTATCTGAGTGAGCAAGTCAGAGCAGGCAGGGTGTTGGGGGGCAGTTTATGCAAGGAAGGTCATGGTAAAGTTACAAGCAAAACATTCCAACTTACTGGCATAGATGAGTCAGACAGAACTTGGAGGAAATATTTGTAGCCATTTTCACGCACCAGATCCCCCTTACAGCTCTAAGGGAAACAAAGTACACAGCATTATAATTAGTACCCATTAATAAGTATATAAAAGGGGATGAAAGGAGGAGTGGTGTGGTGTTAAGTAGATTACAAACGCAAGGCTGCTATAGCTAAGGTGACTCTGTAATGTTTTTATTTACTGCTATAGTTCTTTTAGTTTTTTACATTGTTTTATTACTATAATACTGCTATAGTTAACCTTTTGTAATGTACTGCTAGCTTGCTTTAAACATTATATGCTTAAATACACTACAAACTTTTTTTTCCTGCATATGTGCTGCTGAAATAGGGGTGTGTCCTATATGCCCAGGCGTTTTAAATGTCGTCAAATACAGTAAATCCCCGCCCTGGCATGGGTCACTTTAAATGCCATCTAAACACTTTAAAATGAGCTTTAGAGTGCTGAAACTCCTCCTACATGTTGCCAGAACGTAGGTGTATTAGCTAAACTCCTGCCTCTTTCCAATCCAAGTTCTTAAAAACTTCCTCTAAGACTAATGTGAACAGTTTAGGAGAAATAATGTCGCCTTGTCTGACCCCTTCCTGTATTAGAATTTTCTCACTGACCTTATGTAGCTTTACAGTAAAAATATTTATATAGTGTCATAAAAGGAAAAAATACAGTATGAGTGCCTTGAGACATGATTTGCAGAAAGTATATATGGACAATCGGAGATGGTGTTTATAGGAAAACACAAGACAGACAGTTGATGCATAGGAATAGGATTGGAACAAGAGCATGCATACAAAAAGGACATCCAATGAAATAATGCACATACAGGGTCAACAGCCAGAATCTTGGCCCACAAGAACACCAGCAGAGGCCGCAGCTCCCTGGCAGTGGATTGAAGGAGCCGCAGCACGTAGGGGAAGATGCCCACCGACAACACTAGGTTCACTGCCCAAGGCCCCAGTGCTAGGAAGCTGCCAAGAAGCTCCAGTGCCCGTGGTCGATGAACTTGACTTAAGAGAACCTGGAAAAGAAAGATATAATTCAAATATTCATAGTT
>JAPQNM010000045.1:1715157-1727657 GCA_029783475.1 Metacarcinus magister | reverse complement strand
TGAATACACTGTCTGAAGGAGGGCGGAGCAGAGTTGGAGCCAGCAGTGCTACTACCACTGTTATTTCCTTTCTGTTTTTGAGGGTGGAAAAAAGAAAGAGTCAAGGGGTTTCTAAATGAATATCATAAATACAGAACTATTTTAAAAAATATTCGAAGTATACAGTGAATGCCTGATTATGTGGCCTCTACAAATTTGGTTCCTCAGTTATGCAATGCAAGTAAAAAAAAATTTTTCTTAATCTTTATAAGATAAAAAATCTGGAAGTGGGAACCAAAAAAGAAAAAAGAAATAAGTAACCACACATTCAGAACTTTTTCTTAGCATAAATATACTAATGACGAATTGAAATAGACAGCCATTTCTATTCATGAAAACAAATTTCTAATGCTTTCCAAATTCAGTTTTTATCCTAACTCAAGATGCAAAGTTTCACTGATGATCAAGCAGTTACTGTCCTTGAGCAAGAAAATGGGTTGTGTGGTGTATGAAAGGCCACGGTCTTACCCATAGGTTGGGGCTACAATGAGCTCTAAGCTCTCACCAGGATGGTAATGGCTGGCATTAACAAATTTAGTGCGTGGTCCATGGTCCATGGTAATACTACACCCATCCAAACCTGCAGCTCTCCAAACTTTTGTCTTAACTTCCTTAACTTGCACTTCCTCTTTCAGTCACACACCATTTATTTATAAATTTTCTTCCATCTTTTTTCATTTCTAAAAATTACTCACCCTCCACTCTTCTTCATGCTGCTCTGCAAACTGCTCAAAAAGACGGACTATAACAGCTGCATTGGAACAATCATAAACATATATGGATGGAGCACCCATCCATGTTTGGAGTTCATAGATGGAAAGTGGAATATACTGGGTGTAGCTCTGAAAGGAGAAAAAAATTGGATTACACAATGCTTAAAAAATAATCTATCTATCAATCTATCTATATACAAGGTTGTCATCAACCCAAAAGAGGGTAGCTGAGACAAGGTGCACATTCACACACCCATGCACACATACACATACATTCTTCTAACTCAGCCCCTACCCCACTACAAGAACAGAGAAGGGCACCCCACCCAACAAAGAGCGTCAGATCAGGAAGAGCGTGTGGGTTTTATCAACAGAAGGTCCTAAGGTTTATCCCAGTCACTTTCTAGGTAGCTCATGCCCCTCTCCCTCTCCTTATTAAATCTGATCCACGGGTCACACCAGATGCCCGGGAACCTCTTCCACAGGTCATCAAAGCCAAGGTATTTGTTGGATGTGTCTGATTTGTGACTTTACATGGAGACAGAGATGTACCAGATGAATGGAAGGCAATTATTGTACCTCTGCATAATGGTAAAGGGAGGAAAGATGAGTGTAATAATCATACAACATTTTTCTTGCCATACTCCCATTTACCTTTGATCTTTATCTTAGCTAACACAACATAGTGATCTGTCCCTTCACACTTCCCTCTCACTACCTCAGCATCCAACACACCCTTCCTCAATTTCTCGTCCACTGCTATGTAATCAATTATACTCCTCTGCTCGCCCCTCTCATCTATCCTTTTCCATGTGTACCTGTGGATCATTTTATGCTGAAAAAAGTGACTTGCTACGAACAGACCCCTTTTTGCACGTGTCCATCAGGTACTCACCATTTTCATTTCTTCCATCCATGCCCCACTTTCCCACCACATCTGCTACCTCAATATTTCCAAATCTTCTATTCATATCTCCAATTAACACTACGTATTCTACTCACTCTTCCAATCTTTATAAGACACATCTTTTCCCCTTGGCCGGTGCCCTTTTGATGTAAAATATATATATATATATATATATATATATATATATAATTCCAGAACTTCCTCATCTCCTCTCTCCCCCCTTTCCGCTTTTCACATTCACTACAATCCTTTCTGTGGACTTGAACACCCAATACAGCACTTCAAATCATATCTTATCTCTGAGTCATTATCTTTCATAGCACCATAAACTTTCACCTACAATTAAGTTTGAAAAAAAAAAATCTACTACATACTTTAAATGGAGTTTTCAAATTTTTCTCAAGTATCTCTTGGCTAGGTGTAGGGAAAAAAAAATTAATCTATCTATCTATATATCTGGCTTATGTCTCCATTAAAAGGGGTTAGCCAAGACAAGGCATTTAGAGTTGAGGGAGACTTTACTCTCCCCTCCTCTTCTGTGCCTTGTCTTTTCATAGCAGAGAATACAGAGGAGGGGCTTCTCAGACCACTCACTCCACCCATTTGTGTTGCCTTTTACGATTATCAAGGAATATGGTGGTAGTTATTCTTGCATGCCCCACAAAAATAACCTTTCCTGTACTCTAATGGCTTTCATTCATTGTATAATCATCATTGTTCAGATCCTATCACTAATCTAACCCCAACTTATGAACAATAAATCTTTCTGTGGACCCTATACTTGGTGAACTCTAAATAAATCAGCCACAAAGTCATGCATGGGCGTAAATGTTCTAATTCACAACAATACATCCCTGGGATCAAACTTGGGACTTTACAGATGATTGTAATCATCTAAACATATTGCTAAGAGATATATCATACAAACTCAGCTGACTCTATGAACTCTGTCATCTGCTCACCTTGTTAAATACCCAGATCTCTCCATTAGTGGTTGGCTTAGGAACACCATGGCCATTATAGTGGAAGAGGACACGCTCTTCCTTGGCATTTCTCCTTAAGGACATGCACAACTTTTTGACTTCCTCTACTGTGGGGTCAAGGGATTGCTTATAGCGTGCCCGGGGCTGCCATCGTTCATAGGCCTTCTGTAAGCTGCTGCCAATTGCTTCTATTGCCTTGGAGGGTGGCATAGAGAGAGGATCTGGAACCAAAACAAAGGGTTATAGCAAGTAATTGTGGCAATCATTATAGGAATGACATATTGAAATACTTATAGAAAAAACTTATCTCTAATAAAAAAATTTACAAAAAATCTTATTTTTCAAGTTTAAAGTTATAATCTTACATGCACAAGGAAAACAATGTTGATTCAAATTAAAGAAAACTGTGAAATTTTTTTGTCAAAACTCATTTCCAGAAGAACCCTTATTATTGAGCACTCATGGGGAATTAAATGCTTTGGTTTTTTGTGTTACGTTATCTCTGCTAGGCATTACATTATGCATCTTTTTATATATTTTGTTAGTTAAAGGCTTTATTATGTGCAAAAATGTATTATATCTATCTAAAGTCTCTGATGCCTCATTCACTCAAGGAACATCCCCCAAGGGATGCAACATATTGACAGATAATTGTCACCTTGTAAGTAAATGGAGCTATTGGCTTCCAACTTAAATTACTACATTTTTCTCCACAATGGCATTAACAACCTCTAGCAATAGGTCAGTGGCTTTTACTTCCACTAACAACGTTTCAACATGAAGGTGAGCTTAGACAACCATCATTTTACATCTTTTTTAAAAATTAGTCAGCTGATCAACCTTTTACATGACGGAAGTGATTGTCTGACTGCAATGGATTCATTGGACTTACAACACACAAGGTTGGCAACACTGACAAGACAAGCAATGGCAACCACATACAAGATTGATTGTTTGGAAAGCAAGTAACAAATGGACTGGAAATACATCCGTGCCAGATTCTGGATGACTACAATCTAATGTTGTAGAGAACAGCATTATCCTAAATGAACAGTGGCCAGAATGAAAATATATATATATATATATATATATATATATATATATATATATATATATATATATATATATATATATAAAACCAAAACTGGTATGTGCAGCACAGGACTCAAAGACTGTTAAGTTGTTTCCTATGTTTGAAAATATTTTGAACCTGAACCAAAGATCACACCAAAACCTAATTATAGTCATTTTGAAATAATACGCATTATACCAATTATTGTTCTGTAGAAGGAAGATACAGATCAGTGTCACATTCTTACTGCTTTGCATTCTTTCAGAATCTGCTATAAAGAGATTTTGTATGGTATACAAGTCCATGCATATGATATTGGGTGAAAACTATCATTAAACTAATTGATAAGTATATGGGTAAAGAATATGTAAACAAACAAAATGAAGTGTCTCACCTATCCAAGCCTCTAAGCGAGCACATGGTTGAGTCTTGACAATGTCTGGTGGATCGACAGGAATGTTTAGACACAACACTAATGCCACACTCACTGTCTTCATCTGAGGGAACGAGAAACAAATTAAAACATTATACAACACAGACAGACTTTGGCAAAATCAAGACCATATGTGTCATTAAAAAGGATTAACATATATATATATATATATATACATATATATATATATATATATATATATATATATATATATATATATATATATATATATATATACATATATACATATATATATATATATATATATATATATATATATATATATATATACATATATATATATATATATATATATATATATATATATATATATATATATATATACATATATATAGGATATACCTATAGGAGCAAATTCTAGATCATCACAAAAGTACAATGTCACATGTGGTTTCTGAGAGAAACAGAAAATGCGTGCCCCAGAATTGTTGGAAAATTTTTTAAACGCACAGGGTGGTGTGACATGGCACCAAAAGTTGTTAGTTGTCACCAAGGTCCTGTGTGCAGTAGCACTGTGCATTCTCATGACAATAATTATATATAGCTTTGCAGTGTTCCCAATTCTGCCTCTGTATTACACAAGCATATATATAGTAAAACCGAAGCTTAAATTTGGCGGCTTGTGCATCTGAATTTGTATACAGAATTGGGATCATAGCTAATGCAAAGCATATTTCACACAACCGTCGTGTACTTACTTTTTCATCGGCTATTCACACTGAGTACTGATTTTAATTTAACAAATGACAGGATTTGAGTAATCTTAAATTGTAGGAAACATGTAATATAGTAGAATAGATAGTAAACATAAAGGACACTACCAGTTCCTGTGATAGAATGGACTATGGACCATTGAGTTCCATCATTGCAAATATCTTTTTCCATTTGAAACTAGATTGTAGATTCTACACAGAGGTCAATCTCGTCTCATATATTGTAGGGCGGATTTTTTTTTTTTTTTAATATATATTGTGCATTATGACGTGAACTGGAGAAAGTTAATTTTCATATGGGCCAATAAAATTTCAGAAAAATAATCAACACTAGGCCTAATAATTTCTCAGCTTGGGTCTCTTAACTGACCTAACATTACTACTGTATGAAATGATTATTTGCATGACGGTAAAGAAAAGGTGACATCTTTACTTACTTATATATGCAAGTACACGTGTATATAGCATCTGAAACAAACACTCGGGTGCTGTCTGTTCTAAATATTGATTTGGGAATTCCTTTACGCGCTTTGACAGCTCATTTCATGATGTGTCAGGTACGATGTTTACATAACACGTAGCTACAAGATGGTCGTGTATATATCTCTGCTATATAGAATTGTTATTTGCAAAATGGTCGTATAAGTAGATTTTTCACTGAATAATGCACACGTCGGTCGTGTATATATCTTTGGTTATATGGAATAGCTATTTGCACGATGGTCGTGTAAATAGACTTTTCCACATTATGCACACGAGTCGTGTATATATCATCGGCCTCACCAAACTCCAAATTGCCACAACTGTCTATGCTTGCAGCTGCACAAGCTGGGCATTAGAACATAAGAACATAAGAAATGAGGAGACTGCAAGAGGCCAGTTAATGACCTACACGAGGCAGCTCCTTGCCCCCCCCCCTTGGAATAATCCAATATTTAGCCATCCCACCTGTCATCCCTATCCATACTCTGATCCAACCCTCACTGTCCTTGGTGCCCTACACAACCACACACCCCAGAACACCAACTACACTGTCCTCGCCATCACTCCCACCGCATGGCACTCCTCCACTCACTGTTCTCTCTCTACCTCCGCAAACCAACACTAACTGACCTGTTAGGTGGCTCTCAAGACCCTGGCCTGACCTTCAAAGTACTCAAACACTCCACAGGTTTTGATCCTGACCCATTTAATACCTGAACTTTTAGGGCACTAGAGGCTGTGGCACCACAGCCTCTAGTGCCCCATCAAATTCCCAAGAAGAAATAACTACACCTATTTTGCACAAACCTCAACAGTGTCATCCTCTCTGACTCCCATTAACAGTGGACAAGGATCATGTCAGACTACGAATCGTGGGTGTGCCATGCTCCAGGAGCCACATTACACCCACTCTGTGGTGACGGTGATTCCGATTCTGATTCTGAATGATAATGCGTAGGGCATGCACTTACCCGTTCCTTCAACCTCCATGAGTGCGCTGCTGTGTTGGGCGCCGTGATGCTCTCTAGGTGGCGCGCCTCACTCAGCACCTTCACACTTTCCTCCTCCTCATCCTCTTCTTTCTCTCCACTAATTCTATTCACCTCCATCCCTCTTCCTTAAGTTTTGGAAACGCAGAGAAGCACGTGAGGGTCCCCAGCCTCCGCCACGCTTTTGTTTACATCGTATATAGCGAGGCCGAGCCTAAAATGAATTACAAAACATTCATTCATTCATTTAAAAACATGCTTATAGTAACTGTTTATTTTACTAATGTATCAAATCTTACTTTGCAAATCACAAAGATGATAAATTTTATCATTACTAATTTCATTTATTTTTCTTTACAAACTAAACTGACTTGAACGAATCTATTTATGCAGATACATGTATTTTCATGTTAACGAGACCTACTGATGAATACAACCTTCTATTGTACAATGCTTACCTCAATGTTATTATAATGAAGATATATTACGTTTTTTGTAGGGGGGCGGAGGAAAGCTCGTTTGCTTTTCAGCGCGCATCTCCTGCAATGAGAAATCTCTTTCATGCTCGCAATTGTTTTTCAAACATAACACATGTTAAAGGTAACACTGTGACACTCGAATTGAAAGGCAGTGATTACAAAACAAACTAACAGTGGATTAAAGGCTTTAAAATCAGCTTGTTAAACTAATTGTGTTTGTGATTACACAGCTTAATTCCATGGCAACCTAATTTATCTCTCATTCCTCTTGTTTTACAGCTTTACTGAAACCTATAACATATTTTTCACTTCATAAACTAAGAATGAAATCGCCTTCATTCTTACTAACAAACCAAACAGTAAAATAAAGTGACAGTATTAAATAAATTAGGGTATTAAAGTACTCACAATTAGTAGACGAGATTAGTGAAAACATGGAGAGTTTAAATGACAACCAAACTTATGAAGTCTTAGAATGAGCACTAGGAATATAGGTGGAAAAACACCCAAAGTAAACGATGGAAAACTTTCAAGTCACAAAAGGCTTTAATAGAAAATTTAGTAGAATGGTAATAAAAACAATACTTTTCAAAAGAGAAGCGGTTAAGCTGTCTCAAACCAGAAACAAGAGAAAAACTAATGACATTCGAAAGTAAAACGTGAAAATTATTGTGGAAACTCTAAACAAGGGAATGAATATGAAGATAGCAATGAGAACACTTGGCATTGGCAAAAAGCAACTGTATGCTTTAAATGATGAACAAGGTCAGATTACAAACAATAAAGATGAGCTGATCAAGGTAGCGGATGGATTTTATAGAAAAAGTTTTAGCAGTACCGAACACACCAGTATTGAAACTATGAACACTGAAGTACCCTGCATAGGCACAAGTGGAATATAAAAAAAAGCACTAGATGGAATGAGCAGAAGCAAACCTGTTCCATACTAAGTACATACTAAGACAGGAGACATGAAAGACCTAAAAAATATCATCCAATAAGTCTAATGTCTGTAGTAAACAAGTTTTCTACAAAAGTGCTCGTGAATAGGGTTAGTGCAACGCTGGACTCAAACCAGTCAAAAGACCAAGCAGGTTCCCGGAGTGGTTATTCAACAACTGACTATATCCATGTGTCTATTCAAGTAGTTGATAGATATATGGAATACATTAATCCCCTATGCATGGCTTTCAAAGACTATGAAAAAGCAGTTATGAAAGCTCTCGCAGGAGACAAGGGATAGAGGAAATATATGTGATGATATTAGAATACATATATAAGGAAAGCACTGCCATTATAAAACTACATAAGGTCAGCGATATAATACCAATACAGAAAGGGGTCACACAAGATGACACTATTTCTTTTAACTGTTCGCAGTGGTTTTAGAGGAAGTGTTTTAAGAACTTGGAGTAGGAAGAGCTGGGAATCCAGATCAATTAAGAATATCTAAATATTCTGATTTGCTGATGATATTGTTCTAATGATCGAATCAATAGATGAATTACAACAGATGACTTTGCAATTGCACAAAGAAAGCCAGAAAATGACTTAAAGATGAATACGAAGAAAATTAAGGTGATGTTCAAGAATAACATACTAAACCGTGAAATATATGATGAAGTAATTGAATGTGTTCATGAATATATTTACTTAGGATAGAAAATTGGTGCATGTCCAGATCATTGAAAAAAAATAATAATAAAAAAAAAAAAATAGGGATGGGATGCAGTGCTTTTGGTCGGGTAGACAACATAACATAACATAACATGTTAGGATGACAAAAAGCCACCAGGGCCTATCTAGGTCATCCTATTTGTCAGTCAAGCGTAATCTCCCGTTATCACTGAAAAGAAAACTATGTAATCAATGCATTCTATCTGTTCTAACATATGGATCAGAAACCTGGAGTCTTGCGAAAGCCCTAGAACAAAAATTCTAGTGTCCAAAAGGGAGATAATAATGTTTAGCATAACATGGAGAGAGCATCATGAATTAGGGAGCAGACCGAATTGAAGACATCTTGACCACAATTAAAAGAAAAAAATAGACATGGACAGGACACATCATGAGACGACAGATAATATAATAGATGGACTGTCAAAGAAACAGAATGGCAACCCTGTAGGCTATCTACTGCACGGCTCTGATGCCCTGTAGGAATTTTTGGTAGCCGTGGTGATGGTGGTTGTCCCTTGCCCGTTAGTGGTGCTGGCAATATTTTTTTAAGTGACGCCTGTGGAGGTTCATGCCGCCCTCTGAGGTCCCCGATGCACTCACAGTCAAAGACAGGGTTGAATAGCATCATGTTGGTTCCTTTGGCCACTCGATGATAGCTTGAAGTTCCGGCGGGATTCGAGCCCGGGACATCGTGTTCTGACCACTCGGCCACCGCCTCCCCTGCTACTACAATACAGTATACTACTACTACTACTACTACTACTACTACTACTACTACTACTACTACTACTACTACTACTACTACTACTACTACTACTACTACTACTGCTACTACTACTACTACTACTACTACTACTACTACTACTACTATACTACTACTACTACTACTACTACTACTACTACTACTATTACTACTACTACTACTACTACTACTACTACTACTACTACTACTACTACTATACTACAACTACTACTACTACTACTACTACTACTACTACTACTACTACTACTACTACTACTACTACTACTACTACAACAACAGCAACATGTACTACTACTACTGCTGATAATAATTATAATGATAATAGTAATAATGATAATGATAATAATAAAAATAATAACAATAATAATAATAATAATAATAATAATAATAATAATAATAATAATAATAATAATAATAATAATAATAATAATAATAATAAAAATAGTTATTATTATAATAATGATAATGATCATAATAATAATAATAATAATAATAATAATAATAATAATAATAATGATAATTATAATAATGATAATGATCATAATAATAATAATAATAATAATAGTATCAATGATAATAAGAAGGAGAATGATAATAATGATGATAGTAATAATAATAATAATTATTATTATTTTTATAATTATCATTATTATTATCATTATCATTATCATTATTATTATCATTATTATTATTAATGTTATTATTATCATTATTATTGTTATCATCATTATCACTATTACTATTATAATCATCATCATTATTCATGTTTAGAGGCCGTAGCGTCCTTCAAGGTTGTGAATAGAGGTAAGAATGTTATATACGTACAACCTACCGTCGTTGACAACACTTACTGCATTACTTACCGCAACGAACGTCCTCTCAAGAAATATAACTTTAACAAGGGAAATTTCCAGTTATTACGTTAATGTTGAAAGTCCAACGGTCTCATTCTTTTATTTTTCGTAACTATCTTAAGAAAATTATGAGAAGTGTATGAAGCTGACTAATCCAACAAGAATTTCCACTGGAGGCAGGTGTAGCAAGTGTCTGGTGTTCTCTGGTGTTGTCGGTCGTGGACACACCTGAGTCATTATTTTATTATATATATATATATATATATATATATATATATATATATATATATATATATATATATATGTATAAATGTATAATGGTTGTGGAGTTTTTGTTTGATAGATCTAGTCTAAGCAACCCTCAAACTGTGGCCAACAAAGAGTCAGACAAGAATGTGATGACCAACAGGAAGTGTTATAAGGTCTGGAGGAGAAGAAAGGTGGGCGGGAGGCGAGGGGGAGGTGCAGCAGGTGACCACGAGGGTGAGAGGCCGCACAGTCGTGGGCAGGTCGCCGTCCCGAGAACACCTATTGTGTCAGTGCTGTTTGCCGGTTTTACGCTAACCTAGGAACACTACAGCCGTCACACACCAGGGTGAAGCACTTCACACCTGCACGAGTGACTACGGTGTGTAAGGGTTGCAGTGTAAGGGTTGCTGATACATGCCCCTGGAGCAACAGTCACCATGGCGGTACGTGGTTTACCTTTCCCAGCCACAACTATCACCATCTCCCTCCTTACCGATCGTACTATCCGTACAGGATATGCGTCTTCCGTCCTAACTCCCATGTCCCCTTCCTCCCACCACTTGCTTTATCCTTTTCTCACGCTGCTTCCATCCGCGAGTGTCCGGGTGGCGCTTTTTTGCATGCCCTTATCACTTTCACACGTATATAATTATTGTGAGTATCACTTAAAGAGAGGTTTGTGCAGTTATATGTTTTCATTTGATAGTGATAATTGAATGTGTCATACCATCTTGACACCATTAGTATATACCGACAACTTTGCCACACTATAAAGCCCGATCACGTACATTGTGTTGGACACCAATAATGTAACGAATATAGTGTCTGATTCCTCCTCGTCGAGGCTTCCGTTGATGCCTTATTGGCTGGCCATGGCATGGTCATTGCCGTGTTAAACTGCTTACAGGCAATCTACCTCCATAAAATACGTTCCTCCGCACACGCAGAGAGGCGGCGACAAACACGGTTTGGTTTGAAATGTGGTGGTTCTTAATTTAAGAAAGGTGTTTTAATCTGATGTTGTGACAGGTGTGACCTTGACTGCGACCCTCACCTCCTTGTGGCTGTTGTCCTCAGCTCTCCCTCCCCAATCCCACAAGGTCGTTGTTTACCACCCTAGCTGTACCCTCTAACCTTTCACACACACACACACACACACACACACACACACACACACACACTTTTTTCACATACAATCTGTACATTTTGTATAATTTAATTTCATATTTAGAGTGTGCTTTGTGTGTGATTATGAAATTCTCTGTTTTGTGTAGTAGTTTCCCTAAGTATATTATTATAAGAAAATTAGGACGACGTGTGAAGTACGATGGATTTTCCTTGTCTAACAGTCTAAAACTTTCAAAAAGTTGTTGTGCTGTTGAATAGTAAACTTTCTTGGCTTGAATGTACACAAGGTAAGACACGTACAGAAAATGAAAGCCTCAATTGCAATGACATCAACAGTTGTGTTCACTTTTAGCACGGAGATGCAGGGGATGTAAACCAAGCGAGTGCGATTTCTTTCCCGCATGTCAAGAAGGTGAATTACTAAGGACTCCCCACCATCTACTTGTCTTGACATTTGTATACCTACATGTGGTCCATCGCCTTGCTATAGTTAAAGACTATCCGTGTCTATGAACAATTAACCATAAGCCTCGCCGCAAGAAGCATGATAACATGATCTTCAAGGCCAGCACGACATTGCATTGTCGTTTCTCTTCATGTCAGCGTTACTACGAGTGTTGTTGAATTACCTTAACCAACATTGTGGCTTATAGAGAAAGGCTTGACAGCATCATGATGGCTCAGCACACTCTGCACACTGACGGCCACGTGCCACTGACTTTCTCAACAAGGAGGCAAGGTGGTGAACGGCAGGCCAACCAGCCTTCCAATCACACATCACCACTCACTCTACACCACCACCACCACCACCACCACCATCTGTCTAGTTCAATCTCCGTCACTATACAAACTCTAATTTCATATTATAGATAAGCGAATAGTAGTTTCTCATGACCACCCTTTGCAGAGGATGGTCAGCGTCTGAATACTATTGATATCTGATCTTTTATGATACTTAAGGTTCTACTAAAATTTTTGCTTTGTTATTATTGTT
>JAPQNM010000045.1:1690157-1702657 GCA_029783475.1 Metacarcinus magister | reverse complement strand
CCAGTCGACCTTGAGCGGGCAGGTGTGTTGGGCAGGGAGAGGCAGTGGTGGTGGCGAAGGTCGGTAGGTAACAACCGGACTCTCTTACCTACCGGAGTTGCGCCGGTTGTCTAGAAGTGAATTGTTTATGAACGAAGAATATTAGTTGGGTGTATTCCCGAGATCTGCGATACGCTTAGGCATATAGGAAAGAGATGGAGAGATGGAGAGACGAGATAATATAGGACTCACGGAGGAAATGGACCGTACCACCTGAGAGATTTTGAAGGAGTGGAGAAAGTTGGAAGTATAGTTTTGTTCTTGTAAGAGAATACCGGTGGTTGGTGTAATGTTTCAAGTGGTGGCGGTGTTCAGCATTCAAGATATACTCATATGAAATTTGTTATGCGGGGCTGTTGATCGAGGCAGCAATATAAGGATTCGACAATATAACGTGGGGCTAATATGGAATACAAAGCAACATGCAGTAGTGTATTAATAGCAACTGTAAGGAAGAAAAACAACAACAATAATAGGCAGCATTATCATTGAGTGGAGTTTGCCAATCCAATAACACTCATGAGTAAATTATGGTATTAGTCGCAGTTATTGAGCCCAATGTGATGTGATTATAATGCGCAGTTTTCAGGAGTGATCAAGCATGACAGCGTTCAGACGGGAAACGGTGTAATCAAGAATGGTGATCACGCGTAAAATTTTTCATCAGTGGCAGCGTTCTAGCGGAAATCAGCCTCCAACTGTGGAATGCAGAGACAGAAATATAAAGACTGTACCCATCATGTTTTTAAAATATTTTGGAATACTATTCTTTCGTCAAGTGAATCGAAAATAATACAACTTCAACCCATATTGTGGATTGAAGTTGGGTTGCCAATGACGTCACCAAGGAATGTGTACTGGTAGAGTGTGTTGTAAGTACACAAACGTACCGTGAGTACTGTGACATTCAGACGGCTCCAACAAAATCACAGGGGAGTAAAAAGATATATTTTTTTTAGGGTTGAGCAACTTCCAGCCACACCTCTAAAAGTAGGGTTGTTGACTATTTCAGCTCCACTTTACTGCTGGTGCAACGCAAAAGATTACAGACACACACACACACACACACACACACACACACACACACACACACACACACACACACACACACACACACACACACACACACACACACACACACACACACACACACACACACACACACAGTAACGTATAAACTGTGGTGAGTACAAAAATAGTTGAGTCAGAGCTTACAATATTGAAAACGGCATTCTAGTGCACAGAAAGTTGGCTAACTATAGTAAAATATACAACTATACTTAATAGTTTGAAGATTTTGACGAGCGTTTTAAACTTAAGCAACTAAAGTCACTGACATAGTCTATGCATTCATAATAACTGTTTTGGTGTAGTACAAGACAACGATTTATCATGGTGGTGGTATAAAATATTACGTGAAACTAGTTCATATGGATATCATACGTTAATTTGGAATATGTAGGCTATTAGAAACTACTTAACACTCTTCAGTTTTGGAATATAAATAAAATGTCTTAAATAGCTATTAAAATCCAATTAAGTTTGCTTATGTGCTTGTGAGGTGAGGGAAGGATGAAAACAGGTAAGGCTCATAGGGAAATATATCACAACTCGAAAGCATCCAGAGTCAGTAGTACGTATTTGCAACAATAGTTCATGATCAACTATAAGTTGTAGTCACCACCACACTCTAATTGTTATTTTCGTTATGTCTTTCAATGCCTGACACATCTCCCTCTGTTCCTTTCAAGTTTTTAAGCTTGACAGATAACCTTCAACATCTTGGGAACAAAAACGTTGATTCACCGAACCACTGGTGTTTTGTGAGGCGCGCTTCAATAAACAACGTGAATGTGTTGCCAGATCACTGCTATTTTTAAAGAAGGGACACGTGAGGCATGTAGCAGAGACAGCGCGTGTTCCGTGAGTCCTCCCGTGAACAAGCCTTCAGCTCAAGGGGCGCGACAAATACAACGTAAGGTACTATACGTATGAGCTACTCAGGAGACTCCCTCTGCCTCCCGTGAAAAGGGATACAAGAGTCGAGATACTATGAATATACGTATTTAACTCTAACTCTTGCACTGGTGAGGTGGAAAAGAAAAGATGAGAGCAAGTACAAAGTCATGTGAAGCGTGGCAAAGGGATGGTGGGGAGGGCCATGCAGTCAGCAAGTTTAGAGGAACAGTAAGTGTAACATTGTGGCGGAGTGTAAGAGATTGAAGACAGTTAACCATGGTTAATGGGACTGTGTGAGTGGAACCATCCACATACAGGAGATATATTTTATACAAGGGAGGATAAGGCCCATGTACTGAGTTTTTTTTTCTCTCTCTCTCTCTCTCTCTCTCTCTCTCTCTCTCTCTCTCTCTCTCTCTCTCTCTCTCTCTCTCTCTCTCTCTCTCTCTCTCTCTCTCTCTCTCTCTCTCTCTCTCTCTCTCTCTCTCTCTCTCTCTCTCTCTCTCTCTCTCTTTTTTACACTTTGCTACTAAATTGAGATTTACAATTTTATATATTCGTCTAAATTGTCTTCTTACATACATTTTCTTATTCCTTAGAACTAGTCCTAAAGAATACGACTGATAGTGATGAGAGTTGATACGTGGGATCTTTTGGGTTAGCAATGTTATACTTCCCAACAAACATGGAATATACAGAAGGATTTTTTATATTATTCTTTTATTTCGAGTTATTGTGGCGCCGAAAGAAAATCAATCAATCAACTAATCAATCTTTTTTTTTTATATTTATTGTGTTGTTATATTATCATGTTATTTTACCTTTCTCTTTATCATTGGATCATCATTGCATGCGTGGAATGCATCATCATTACATGTTTTCAATTCAATGCAAAACAAAAGAATGGACAAATGAAAGTGGAAGAATGAAGAACGTGTGCGTGAGCAATGACCAGACAGAACACTAAGAGGGAGAGCCAGAGATAGAGAGAGAGAGAGAGAGAGAGAGAGAGAGAGAGAGAGAGAGAGAGAGAGAGAGAGAGAGAGAGAGAGAGAGAGAGAGAGAGAGAGAGAGAGAGAGAGAGAGAGAGAGAGAGAGAGAGAGAGAGAGAGAGAGAGAGAGAGAGAGAGAGAGAGAGAGAGAGAGAATAAGGAAGAGGAGGAAGGTGACAGGTCATGTTAGTTACATTAGTACCAACAAGGCGCGTCTAACAATGGTAAAAAAAAAAAACCGTCAAACAAGTCACCTGAACGTCAAAACCTATAATGGGGAGGAGGGAGAGCTGGCTAAGGTATGTTTAAAGTTACAAGACAACGAAGGTGAGGAGAGCGACGCGAAGGTTTCTCAACGTGCTGGTGATGTAAGGTCTTGGTCTATGGGTAAGGTTGGAACATAAGATCTCATGTGGTCTCATGGGGCGAGGGAAAGACTGTGATGCTGCAATGGTCTTGATCTGTAACAAATGAGATCACGCTGGTCAATGAAAGTGATAATGATCGACGCGTGAGTGAAAGTGATGTTTGGTTGGTGTTGCTGGACGTCTTCATAGCGATTGTGCTTTTGACATTTGGATATGATTGATATTCATTGTTAAACTGTTGATAGCGGGATAATATATCTTCTATAGGGATTGACTTGGTAAACAGAGGCTCTGATGACTAGCATCATCCACCATGTAATATCTTAAACCGTGTATTAAACTCTACCAGACATGGCAGCGAACACTTAATAATTACACGTTGGTAGCGATGAATTAGAAGCACGACAATTTCCAACCCATGACATTACAAAACATTCCAGGCTGTGTCGTGAGAAACACTTGACCAGATGGATGATTGTGTCTGTACTCGTGGTGAGGAAAATAATAGATAAATGAACTCGTTACCGACGTGTTTCGTATAACTGGAACGACCTTGTGATGAGGCAACACTGTATGGTGTCATGCAGCCTGGAAGCAGTAAGTAGAGTGGTTATGGACGGTGTTGTCTCCACCACCACCTCTCGCATTCACTTGAGCGAGACGTGACCATCACCTCCTTCACAACCACCACCACCACCACCACCACCACAACCATCACCACCACCACCACCACCACCACCACCACCATCCTCCCACCGCACTCCTCAACCCTATAACATTTAAAAGGAATTTCCCAGCGCGAGTACAATTTATTTCCTCATGATTTACCAAAGACCAAATATCCGTCGTGCTTTTTATCCCCTCGATCCTATCTCCGTATCTATATTTGTCCAGTTTTTCTTTCAGCTGATGTACATTCTTTGCCATTATCACCTCTTCCTTCAGTCCATTCCAAGTATTTATTCTTCTCTGGGGAAAGCTATCCTTTCGTCACTTCAAATATCTTGCCTCTTCTTTTCTTTTCATTATTAGATATTTCCCAACAGTTGAAGGACGCTGTTGAGGCAGCCTTTGCAACAATCACCAAAGCACAGCTTCGTAAGATATCACACAGGACATGGCGCCGCATCATTTTGTGTCACGAAAATGATGGTATTCATACAGACCTTCTTGATGCGTGACAGCGTCAATGAAAGTGAATAAACTGAATCCAGTGCATGTGCTTTGTATTACTGTATTACTTGTTCTTCTATTGTTCTCATTACTTTTTGGTAGGGGGTGACAAGACAGGCAGTTAAAATAATATGTAGGAGTGACAAGACTTTCGGACTACCCTTTACTATATAAAAGTTTATTTTCTTTCAATAACTTTAAAACCATTGGTCATACAGGAAAATGTACTTAACAAAAAGTATTGCAAAGTTAGGTATCTATAACTTTTATGTAGTATAATAACCTACAAATGATGAAAGTTAAAACAATATGTAGGGGGTGACAAGATTTTCTGACCACTCTGTACATCAACTTATATATTGAAATTTCGTCTCCTCTTTCTCTTCTTTCTTTTATTGTTATTAGATGCAGTTCTTTTAGTTTTTCCTCATATGTTAGGTCTTTCAAATATGGCATCATCCTATAGTTGTGATTCTCTGTATTCTTTCCGATTTCAACACATGCCTTTCTTGTGCAGGGACCATATTACTTCTACATATTCCATTTTTGGTCTGATCATTGTAGCTATAATTTTTTTCATCATATCTTTATCTAAAAATTAAAAGCCATCAGTATATTTCTTAGCATCCTGAATTTGTCACCAAATGTTCTATCTTTGTTTCTCTGGTGATAAGTTGTCCACTCCCAAATCTTTTTCTTCTTTTTCTTTTGATATAATATTTTGCCATAACTTACACGTCCATGAGGGTCTTATTGCACCATTTCCCATTTCCAATACATGGCATTTTTCTGCATTAAATTCCGTTTCCCATGTCTTGCTCCATTCACACCTTATTTATGTCATTTTGTAGTTCCTCGCAATATTTGTAATTTCTAGTCTTCTATAGTAATTTCGCATCATCTGCAAACAGACTTATGTAACTGTTTACTCCTTCTGTCATGTCATTTACATATATTAAAAACATTATTGGTGCCTAAACTGATCCTTGTGGTACTCCAAGATTTTCATCCTTTTCTACTGTTCTCATTTCCCTTTCAGGTAACCTTCCATCCAGTTATTTAATGTTTCTTTGAATTCTTCAATGTGTTCCAACTTTCATCGTAATTTCTTGTGAAGTACTTTATCGAATGCCTTTTTTTTTTTTACTTAAATATATGCAATCCATCCGTCCACCTCTTTCTTGTGTTACATCTATAACTCTGGAGTAAAAACTTAATAAGTTGGTGACTCATGACCTTCCTGTTCTGAATCCAAATTGCCTATTTGTTATTATTGCTTCTCTTTCCAAGTATTCAGTCCATTGTTATTTTGACGACCTTCGCACATATGTTACTCACTATGCTGGTTAAAGACACTGGTTATTTTTAAGTGGTTCTTCTTTGTTTCAATTTTTGTAAATAGGCATTATAACAACTCTTTTTTTATATGCTGCAATATCTCTGAGTTTGTAAGTACTCGCTAAGCTCTCTTATAATGCAGTCTGTGTTTTTAGTCTTAGCTCGAGTGTAATGAAATTCAATTATCCATCCATCTTTTTATGCACTACATCACATTACGAATTAATCTGTATAAATTCATAATTTTCCTCAGCTTTCCATTCAATGAATCCAAGACAAAGTCATATTAACTATATTGTCATTATTTCAATGTGACATTAATTCTGGCTAACTAAGGTGACTTACGTCTTTTACCCGTAGCACTTGGATAAACATGTTCAATTATTTCGCTGTCAGATTTATCTTTTAATCAAAGAGTAACTTTCTCCATTACTTAACAAATGCGAGGCTGTTTTCGCACATTACCAAATCTTCCACCTCTCTTGTTGGGTTCACAACAGCTGACTCGCCACCCTCACTTGACCCTTTACACCAGCTAGCCGCAAAGGTTACATCGAGTACACTTTTACTTAGCAGCCTTCTCATTATATTCATATGTTTGTTATTGGTGTTCATTTTGCACATAGACAGTATGTATTCTGCAGACAGTGTTCACCCTCATTGTATGATACAAGGTGTGGCAGCCGCGGGTAGGGGGGACGTGTGGTTGGTGAGTGGGCTGGTGGGCGGGTGGCGTGTGGCGTCAGGTGAGAGGCGTGGGTTGGCAGGTGAGCGAGGCTGCGAGGCTGCGAGCTGCGAAAGTGCGAAGGGCCGAGGAGTCAGTGTTTTCCTGGTTGGTGTGGCGTCAGCCCGCGCGTTCCCGGGCCCCCCATCGTGACTCGCCTCGACTCCTTTGTATAGTATAGTGATCGTCCAGTGTTGCACATAAGTGGTTGCCCTTAGGCCAAGGTGTGGGCAGTGTGTTGAAGCAAGATCGAGGCACTTTCGTCCAAATTATAAACTTTAGGTCAGGGAAACGTCACATGTGATCGTCAGTGTTCGGTCACCACCGTCAACAATGCCGTCCTACTCCTACAAAGTCAACGTGAGTCACCTCTCTACAGGATCAATCAGTTGTTTCACTTCTGTAGGCGATACCAATGGTTCGTTGTGTTGTTCATGCTCTCTCTCTCTCTCTCTCTCTCTCTCTCTCTCTCTCTCTCTCTCTCTCTCTCTCTCTCTCTCTCTCTCTCTCTCTCTCTCTCTCTCTCTCTTACTTACTCATTCATCCACTCATTTCTCGTACGATCGTTGATCTTTAATATCAATGAAACCTTTCACTATCTATTGACAACATATTTTCTTTTGAGCATAGAATCATTGAGAGTTAAATGTTTCGTTCGCACACTAAACGACTTAGGATTCATCTGTCAGTGTTCATTAGCAGTCAGCTGTACTCTTGCAAGGCAGTTTGGCATGACAGTTCGCCGAGACATCCTGTGGGTGGAGTGTTTGTTCCTCAATGGATGCCCACAAAGTCATAAGTGGCAACTCTGTCTTCCGCCTCCCATCCAGTGGTCACCCCGAGGGAAAACGTTCTGACATAGGACTGTTTAGTGTGTGTGTGTGTGTGTGTGTGTGATAGGCCAGGCTGTTGTGTCACGCCAAACTCTCTTTACACTTTTACTTTACTCCTCACTTTCTTCCCCATCAACAGACCCCTTGTAGGCGACCTCACTGTATGTCTCATATGGTATGTCGTCCTTAATCTGTTGTATATTCATTTAACGAGTGCAGGTGTTTGTCTGATATGAAGCTGTTACCGTTTAATGGCAACATATCGATGTAAACTGACGTGAACACCATCAGGTATTTATTTATTTATTTTGAAGTTTCCAAGGCCAGCAGGTTTCTTATCATGGGCTAATGGTTTAATATAATGCGTAAGGTGCTCACCCCAAAACTATCCCTTCTCTTATTTTATTATTATCGTCAATCGTCTCCACATCTGTCAGATAAATGTCTATCCCAGGTTACTCTAATTTACACTGAAGCTAATCTCCGTATAACAAATTTCAGTCTCACTATCATACTCTCACGATGTTAGTTATATAAGTCTATCAATGTGCTGCATGAAGAAACTTAAATCTTGTTAAACATGTTCTATGCCAATCTTATCTTCCAATACCGTATATAGGAACTCTTAATTCATCTTTAATGAGCTCAGGATCCTGGATGAGAAGACGGAACAGGTGGAAGGAAAAGTCCATACAGGGCACCAACATTCCAGCAGCACGTGTTCAGTATCACAGGGAAGGGTTACGTAGTTCGTCGCCTGTTTTAGGTATAGTTTGCCATAGGGTCTTTAGTTTCTAAAAAATGAGAGTTTTGGAATGTTGAGCGTCGTTCAGTTCTGTTTATACTCGGCAGCCAGAATTATATAGGAGTGGATGTTCTCTGCCTTAAATAGCGACTGTTTTGCTCTTCCACGTATAGGGTTGTTTCATGACATGTATACGAGGAGATGCGAGATTCTTGTTTTATTCTTTGTTGAAGAAGTACGTACCGTTGTCTGTTGTAAGAATTGTGAGGCGTGAAATAACTTGTAATATCAACAAGTAATATTTTGAGTTTTAAAGGGTTGAAAAGTTTAAAGAAATAGACTTGAATATTTTAGAATGTTGTACAATTGGTGAAAGTGAGGATCGAGGTAACCTATAATACCAACATGTAAATGTTAAAAATACCAAAAACTTCAAAAGTTCACGTTACGATCTATTTCTCGCGGTTTTTTTAGCCTTTTTTTTTTCTAGAAACAACTATTTGCTTCTAAAGAATTCATGGTATTGTGTGCCAGAACGATAGCTTTACAGAAAATACTTGCATAACATGGGGTGCTTGACGTACCGTCATTAGCATACCGTGAACCAGAACGAAACGCGCTCAATGGAATGTCGATTAGAGGAAAAGTGGAAAGGAGAGATTGAATGCCGACCCTCAGCGGCACTAGGGGGAGGCTGCGAGGCTAGTGCCGGCGTCACTTCCGGAGAGAGAGAGAGAGAGAGAGAGAGAGAGAGAGAGAGAGAGAGAGAGAGAGAGAGAGAGAGAGAGAGAGAGAGAGAGAGAGAGAGAGAGAGAGAGAGAATGCTAAAAATGATGAAGGCAGAGGAGTGTAGGACGAGGAATTTTAAACGTATCTGAGAAGAAGGTTAAGGCATTTGTTTTCTTTCTTTTTAAATTCTATAGAATACTTATTGTCCCGTCCAGAGCCTTGTTTCGGTCCAGGGCCACACCGTCATGGCTGGTGCAGGGGTGGAGAAGGGGCGTGGAGGAAGACTTGTTTCATGGGGGTTCCCAGAAGAAATTGTTAGAATATGACACACACACACACACACACACACACACACACACATATGTAGACTATTTTAGTTCAATCTTCCTCCAATATTTTTTTCGTATATATTCACTGATATACAGTTTCTTCCAACACAGCATAACAATAGGAAGTGATCTCGTAAATCAAGTTGGTTGATTCAACAATTATTACAACCTAACCGCGGCAGTGTTGTACGTGGTGCAGGTCACATGTTGTAGTGCTGCAGGTGTTACTATTGATGGAGAAACACCGTATTCCTCGTTGCTTACCTTCTTGAAATTGTAAAGCGGAATTTACTCCTGATAACAGTGTTCCCGGCTGTCTGGTCCTGCAAGCAGCCTTCCTGATTCCAGGCACAGGATGAGGTGTTGCTGGAGCGGAGCAACCTTAACATGTATTCTCTTGTGTATGCACAAGCCGTACTATTCCTGGATTCTGCATCTTTTTGTTTTTTTGTACCATCCATAAAGTGAAGGGTGGATGGGACGGTGACCTTGAAGCCTCGGCGTGCTTTAGTGCAATGCAGAGGAACTCACGGTCTGAAGAGTGGTTGCAGCAGCCTTAGTGCGGGTGGCAGTGATGACAATGGTGACCTCTGTGCTGTCTTCCTCAAGGCTCACATTGCTGCGCAGGGAGTGCCTGCTAGAGTTACCTTGTATACTTTTGTTTAGTGCAATTTTTGCAATTGTTTGAATGTCAGGCTCGACGGTTCAGGTGCATTTCTCTGTGTTAGACGAGTGACGGACACAACTCTTGCAACAGAATTGGAAAGTATTAATGTCGTACTAGCGAGAATTAGTTCTACTTCAAGCTTCACCTCAAGTATCAATCATATATATATATATATATATATATATATATATATATATATATATATATATATATATATATACACTAGCAAAACAGCACCCCTAAGGTTCTCGTAGAAACTTTAGCATTAGTTGTAAAATATTATAAGTAATTGATACAAAATATTTGGTTTAAATAAGAAAGAAACAAACAAAAAAGAAAACAAGAAAAATATTTAAGTTTTTTTTTCCGTTGCCTTTGTTTGTTTGTTATTATTTCTTTCTCTATACCTTTTCTTATTAGATTAATTGCCTGTAACTTTTTATGACCTTTGCAACATTTTGATGAAGAACCTTAGGGCATCAAGTGATAGTGTTTCCACCCCTCAGCTGTCTGTCTTTAATGACCTTGTAGAGAACAGTCGCGTTGCAGACTACCACCATTTGTTGACGAGCTAGATCATAATTGTCGTCCATTTATGGGTTGGATAATGATACGGATAGTTGTTTTTTTCATACATGTAGATTTTGGCATTTCCATCCAATGGTAGTGTTGTGCAGGAAGGCTAAGAAGCATCTGTTCGTGCGTACACCAGGGACGTTTGCTTCTGAGCTCACACTGAAAGACTCCATCTCACCATAAACCTCAATCAAACTTCCACCTACACACAAAAGATAATTTATTACTTGAAGATTCGTCAAGCTGGATAGTGGAATTCACTAGTATAGGTGTATTGTTTCCTTTATAGCCTACTTTGTGTCACTTTACGAGGAAAAACGGGAGAACTGTAAGTTGTCTAGGCTGCAAAGTGGAGGCGTACAGATCCTCAAGACCTTGTTATAGTTTCATTCTGGAGCTAGTTACTTAAAAAGCAAACATTAAAAGAGAGAGAGAGAGAGAGAGAGAGAGAGAGAGAGAGAGAGAGAGAGAGAGAGAGAGAGAGAGAGAGAGAGAGAGAGAGAGAGAGAGAGAGAGAGAGAGAAAGAGAAAGAGAAAGAGAGAGAGAGAGAGAGAGATGATGACAGAAAGTTACAGGAATGTATGTTTCCATAATACGCAATTTTTATTAGTAAAAAAAATATGGGCTGTAAAGAATCTTAGGAGACTGTTAAACGATTAAAAAAGTGATGTATTTTCCAATGGCCGTGTGTGACCCTTACCCTTTATCTTTCATTTCCGGGAACGTTTGCCTTCAGTTATCTTTTAAGGTATTGCACCATATAGAGATGGACACATACCAGCACATTCGGTACAACTGTGTCACTATGTAAGAAGGAAATAATCATCAGTGGGATGAAGAAGCAATGCGTGCGACGAAATCTTGTCACAATACCCTCTCACGCCCTGTTGTCAAGTGCCGCCCTCACGTTGTGCTATGGGAAGAAACACTGAAAACCGTGAGAACCTTTCCCCCGCGAGTAGGTTACCTCACACCCGAGTAGGTTTGCTTGCAACACCAACATAACATAACTAGAGTTTGAACATCTTGTCCGTGCTACGATTTTATTTATACCAAAACAGCTAGAAGGACGTAGAATAACTTTTTCTTTTGCTACGAGTCGCCATTATACATTAGATGGTGTGATTGTGATCTTCCCGTTTGTGTCGTGACAACCATCTATAAATAATCATTGAAAGCCTTGAGTTTGAGTGTGTAAGATGATGAAATGTTGAACGTTGCATTATTATGTTGTTATTGTTATTGTTGTTGTTATTATTATTGTTGTAGTTTTCATCTTCCTCTTTTATGAAAATGCGTAATTCCGTGACGCATTAGGTCTATTATTATTTACATATGCACCTATGTAGTAGTAACACAAATCTAATACATTCACAATTTCATTTTTACACATAGTAGATATAGACTACGGCAAGAAGGTAGAAAAAAAAGCTCTGACATTAACATTTCCAAAGAGTGTTGAAGACAAGGTGTTCTCAGACGTAATAGTAAGTGCACGTTGCCGTCGTTGTGGGGCTGTGGGTCGGAGTGCGTCGTGAGGTGGGTCGAATTGCTCGTCTGTTTCTGTGTCCGAATTAAGCAGCGCGGGAATGTTGCCTCATCTGGAATGAAACTGTAACTACTAGAGAATGTGTGGCTTCATGGCGAGTCTGATGTCACGACACTCACGGTGGTGGCTCCGAGGTGGGCGAGGTACATTTGTAATTTTCTTCTTGTTGTTTTTTCGTCATGTTCAAGAAGTGGCGGTGAAGTCACAAAGTAGGTATGTGAAGTTGTGAAACGTCCGTAGAGAGACACACACTCACACACACACACACACACACACACACACACACACACACACACACACACACACACACACACACACACACACACACACACACACACACACACACATATATATATATATATATATATATATATATATATATATATATACACCCATACAAACATACACAAACACACACACACACACACACACACACACACACACACACACACACACACACACACACACACACAAGAAA
>JAPQNM010000045.1:1650157-1682657 GCA_029783475.1 Metacarcinus magister | reverse complement strand
AAACTATAGTTGGTATGACCTTCACCTAGAGTAAACGCAATCGAAAATAAACTTAAATAGAAGTAAACAAAGTCAGAAGCAAAGTCGCATTACGCAGGTGTCGTAAGAAATAACTTCCGCTGAAAATTTCCTCACGGAAAGATATTTTTGGTGGCTCGTAAGTAATAGCTCTTGCTGAAAATTTCCCGCTATATTCTGTTCACAGACACAGTTTAGTTTATCTGTTCTGACCCAGACACAAGACATCAAAGCAACACATCAAAGCATGCACAGAAGCGTTGTCAAGCCCAGGCTCCAGAGTTGAGCCAAGCGGCAGGCCACCTGAGAAAGTCCTCCCTAGTGAAACTGGTTACTTATATTTGTCCCGCTGATTTATGTACTTCTTATTTTGAAGGTAAGTTTTGATAGAAAACTGTTTTCGATGCTTTGTGGCCCACAGTATAGTAAAATTTAATTAAATAGACAATATATGTGCTTTGATATTAGACTTGAGAAGACGAGGGCCATATTTATTATGCATTATAATACTTGTGTGATGCCTTCTGCTGCCTGGATGTGTTGCTTTGATATCTGTAATCGAGATTACGTTTAAAGGAATTTATTGTGGTACATTAATTGCACCACGGAAGGTGGAAGCTTATTTCACTTTCTAATGATGTCATTGGATAATTATAAGTGCAGTTGTATCTGTAAGTTTATGGGAGGCGGTGTTTCCCTTAAAATACGGAATTGTTCCGTATTGAAGAGTGAAATGTTGCGTTCTGTTTTGAACCAATACGGAACGCCATTTGTTCCGTATTTGGCTGTATGAATAGTCAAGCTGACCTAAGTGAGGTTGGAGCAGATTTCTGCGTCAGAGGCAAATTAACATTGCAAAAGCAGACTTTCAGGCGTTCCTCAGCACTGCCATCACATATATAGAAAAGTGGTTTAATTTTTCAGACGACAATTGTTTTTTCTGATGTACAGGAAGTAGTAGTGAAGCTCAATATGATGAGCAGGCATAAACATGGATGAATTGTATGATGAGTTGACAACCATTAATGTAACAGTGGGAAGACTGAGCAAAGAAGAGGACTGGAAGTTTAAAAACTCAGCTGCCAAGTGGATGCCTGTCTTCCAGACCCGTGACCTCCCAACATGCTGTCTGTAGTTTCATATATTGAGTATACCATCCTCAACTGGATAAGTGGAAAAAATATTCTCAATCATGCAGAATAAGTGGAGTGACACTAGGAACAGGTGCTGCATTGAACTCATTAAATGTGAACTGATTGTTGCTCTAAATTTTGAACAGAGCTATGGTGAATTTCTCACAAATATTGGAAAAAATAAAAAGCTTGCTGCAGCAAGAAGCAACACAAAGTATACATGGAAAAATATATAAGTAATGGCTAATGTTCATGATATATCCATATGCCAGGTACTGTTTTCTCCAAATTAGTTTTTTCTTTTTTCTTTTAAGGGAAATAATTTTTCAGTGTTACGTTATTTATAGATTATACAGAGACATGTAACTTAAATAATATATTACTGACAACTCAACTGATAAATGTGTTCTGAAATATATCCTCGCATTTTTTTTTATTTATTTATTTATTTTATTTTATTTATTTATTTATTTTTTTATCTTTTACCCGTGGCGCCGGTAGGCTTCATGGAGGCCTTAGATGGTTGGCCTCCGCCTGTTAGTAGCGCGGGTTAGATTTTTTAAGTCACCCCTCGTTTCATATTGCGAGGCTCATGCTGCCAGCGGAAGCTCCTCGCGCATATAGCATTGCAGTCCCGTCAAGGATAGTGTTATGATCTTAGGCCACTCAGCAGTAGTAGCAAAGAAAAGTGGCCAGCACGTGCCGTGGCTCGAACGTCCCGACTGCTAGCCACTAGGCCACCGTCTCCCCAGATAACCTTAAATTCGTCCTAATACAGGGTACTTATGAAAGAATTTATCTTCAAGCCCCGCTGATAGATGGGCTCTATCCACTCTCCACTCGCCATCACTGTTCCAACTTTACCTACTGCGTTCCGTATTTTTTTTAAGATGGAGGTGTCAACCCTAGTAACATGTCTCATCGTAAGATTTTATTGCGCAAAGGCAAGATCATCTTGGTCGCTCTACGCTAGATAGCTTCCAATTTTTCTATTTCCTTTGCAAGGTAAGGTGACCAAAATTGCACTGTTTACCCCAAGTGGAATAAGTCATTGCTTAGATCAATGGCCAACTACCAAATGTTTTGCTAAACTTCAGTACTATACGAAGTGCTTAGAGATATGACAGTCGTACCGTATTGTCATCTGCTATTCTTACGGCCTGTGCCTTATTATTTACCTGATAAAGCATCTTTCAATTTATGTTAGGTTGATTATGTTTGGTTAGGTACGGTTCGGTTAGGTTAGGCACGTGCCGTATCTATAAACGAGCACTTTCAGGTATGGCTGCCGTACCTGTAAGCACTGCCTACTTTATTATACACATATGTACTTGTAAGGGACAGAGTCTTCATGTGTGGGCACATTCCTCCTTGCCTCCTTGTTCTTCACCTTATCTGTGATGCTGCTTTACTGGGAGAAAACTTAGATATTATTTTATATCTTCACCTGAATGCTCTAGAGATTTCAGAGTTGTATTTATACATTATCAGATGCATTCTGAGAAAGTTATCTTAATTACATTTCCGTCGCAAATTCTTAGTTTGTGAGATATTCAATGTTTTCTATGAGACCTTCTCTTCGAGAATCAGGTAAAGTTTAGTTTGATTTGAACAAGGTTCTGTTATTTGTCAATATAGGTTAAGGTTTGGTTAATTTAGGTTTTGTTATGTTATGTTGATTTAGAAGATATCAAATGTTTTCGATGACCAAAAGTCGGGGGTTGGGAGAGGTACAGACGCCATTTTTTTTCCTAGCCACACACCAGGTTTTGTGACCGTCAGTGGACTGCGCGTTCGTCAATAGGTCATTTGTTAGGTTATGTTAGTGATTCTGTCACCTTGTTTATAATGTAAATCATTATATTTTGTCTTCCCACCCAAGAACCCCACATTCCCACAAGTCCCCAAGCTTGTTGGGGGTGATAAGGATATATTATTATATATGCATTTGCAACAGAAATGAATGTCAAAATCATTCAAAATGGATCAAAATCTATACGAAAAGTGTGTTATTCCAGGTGCATTCTGGTGAAGATGTAAAATTTTACCAAAACTTTTTAAAGAATAGTTTATTTATAAGAATTTGTAATGTTGTATTTGCAACTTTACACATTTTCTCAATAATCTTGAGAAACACTCAGCTATACTATTTTCAAAGATGATGAATAGTACAAATGAGCCCACTTAATAAGTATACAGTAACAAATCTAAGAAGTACACAATGCATATTAAGAATCTTTCTTTCATTTCATATACACTTTACTCTACTACTCACCATCTATTATAATTGCTTTACACTTCTTTTATATAAGACAAAAATATATAATGAAGAAATTCATGTTGTGCTGGAATAGGTCGTAATATGGCAGAAATTGGTATGAATATACTTTATGCAGTATTCCTTTCCTAATAATTTCCATTTATATACCATGAAATAATTCATAATAGATTGAAATATGTCAAACCCTCAGGTCATGTCATCATACATCTTCACATTAAAACTGAAAAAAATAAATTGTTCTCCATTCCAGAATAGTGTGAAGTATGTACTCTATATACTAATGGTTATAGTAGTGATAATCCTGGACACCATTTACCTCCAAATTTCCACTGGTGATCAGTGCTTGCTCCTCCCCTATCTTCTCTCCTCCCCTTCTCTTCCTCTGTTCCTCCAAATTTGCATAATGAATGATTTAGAGGTTTCAATTATCTTGAAAAATGTATGAGTTAACTGGATTTAGAATAATACTTTTGGACATTAGGATACAGGAATATTTATTGTCTTATTCAAATTTTGCAGGACCCCATCAGCCCCATCTCATATAAACAGCAAACAGTAGCTCCACTGAGCAGTAGTGCAGGAGGGAATGGGACTGACCAACAAACTAATGGCTATGCTGCCAATGGCACAGAGGAACGCTGGAGACAGAACTATGTGCCAACATCCTATGAATCCTACAAGGTAGTGTGCATCGCAAATACATTTGCCAAAAACATAATAAGTGAGCTGCAAGTTTTAAGACATATGTTATCTCACCTAGTAGGACCATTTCACTTAGGAGTTCATGGGTCACTAGGCAACAAAGACAAGACAAAAGACAGAACAATCTGGTTGAAGATATCACAGAAACATGTAGAGTGACTGGTTAAATGTACTGTACTGGATATAATGGAATGATTAGATAATGGAGAATATTTCCATAGTAGTTATGCTAAGTTTGAGTTTGTTGAGGAGAAAAAAAGGGCTATGAAGGCAGCTGTGTCATAGGATCACTTGCAAAGGTTATGAGAGGAAAGAATGTGTCCATGGAGGTAAAGAGAGGTTTGATTAACAGAATTCTCCTGCCAACCTTGACACATGGTTGAGACTTGGACATGGAATAGGACACAGCAGTCAAGAGTGTGTGCTGTGGAAATGTGTTATCTGAGACGAACATGCAGCAAGATGGGAGAGGGAATGAATGAAATCATGCAAGAAAGATGTGTAATGAGAAATCGTGTAAATGGAGCAGTGTGGTATTTACCTAGTTTACTTAGTTATAGAATACAGAGCCTGAGCTACATTCATGTGGTCTTGTCTCTGTATTCAAATCTGTCCAGTTTTTCCTCAGTTAGTTTGTATAGTTCAAGCAAATTCCTTTTCGCAATTTTTTCTTGTCCCCTCAAATATCTAGCCTCTTCTTTTCTGCTCATTATTAAATTTCTTCTATCTGTTTCCTCTTAGTTGTTCATCAATTTGTATTTTGTAGTTAAGTCTCCTCTTTCTCTTCTTTCTTTTAATGTTGTCAGTTGCATTTCTTTTAATCTTTCCTCATGTGTTAGGTCTTCCAAATCTGGCACCATCTTAATTGTTGTTCTCTGTATCCTTTCCAATTTCAAAACATGTATTCGTCTTCATATAGCTGAAAGGGGTGAGTTTGATGTTAAAGAGCAGACATAACTGCGCCAGCTTAGGTTTTTTGAGATGCTTATTGTCTTCTAAAAACAGCAAAGGATCTTTTGAAAAAGGTAAAAGCTGAGAGATGTCCAGGTGTGTTGCATTTGCGGCGAAAACTACACCAGGCAGCACGCTTTACACATAAAGGCTCTGGCACAGTCTAAATTCCACCAAGGAACACACTTGGATGTAAAAGGTCTAGACTCTAGACTCTAAAGGTACGGGGGATAGAAGTAAATGCAGCACTCAAGACAGTTACAGAAAAATAGGTTAGCATGTCTGTAGTGGTAGAGAAAGATGATGGATGTAATGGAAGATTTGAAATTGAGGTGAAAGAATGCCAGTCAGCTCTTTTAAAACACCAACGTGGGGGGATTAGGGGTTGGAACATAAGAGGTGGGAGAGAGTAAAATAGGAAAATGGTCACTAAAAGGATATGGGTTTAGAACTGACCAGTGAAAATACAGACCGAGGGGAGGGCTGCATGAGGGTAAATCTAAACAAGAAAAGGATTGAGTTCTTGTATCAAAATGTGTAGGACTGTCTCAGTTGAGAATAGAGAGGTTAGAGGTAGACAAGTAACGCTCAAGAGAGAGACTACGGGAATTTACTACTGAATCCCCCCATAGCGTATGTCGACAATTAAAGTCGCCAACTATCATCAAAGGGGAGGGAAGCTTGGAGATTAGGTCATGGAGGTTATAATCAATAGGATGGGAAGGTGAGAAATAAATAGAAACAATGGTAATCCAACGTTGGAGGAAAATTTGTAACACAGTGCAAGGAACAATAGTTTCAATGTTGAGGTAAGTATATGGTGTCTTATGATGGATAAGAATAGAAGAAGCAGCAATAGAATGAGGAGAATGGATGAAGTGGTAGTTAGGGATTGGTGTGGGTGGTTGAACCAAGAAGGTTTCTTGAAGGCATATAAACATGAGGTTCATAGATAGAGAGTAGATAGCGGAGGTCATTTCTATGGGAGCGGAAACCACGGATATTCCAGTGGAGAATGGACATTGTTGAATAATGAATAAAAGAAAATTAACTAGTTGTGATAATGGCAGGGATAGGAGTAATGGGATCATGAGAGGTGGAAGGATCAGAAGGAGGAGTTATAAAAGTTAGGGCAGTATCTGGGTAGGAGAGATTTTGTATAGAGGAATTATGTAACGGATTCATGAGAGAACCCAGGAGGTAAAGGATAGTCAAGAGGAGATTTTCTAGTAGATGTAGCTGTGAGGATAGGAGGTGAAGAGTGGGAAAGGGCTGATGGGGAAGGAGGAGGGGAAGATGGGAGAGGAGGAGGTGGTATAGAAGTGGAAGGAAGGTCATTGGGTGGTTAATGAACTTCTACTAAAACACAGATGTTATCAGAGGTAGTATGTGGTCGGGTAGAGGATGGGAAAGGGAATGAGATATCAATGAAAGGTTTTGTAATAAAGGCTTCAATGTCAGAGATGGTCTCACTAGGGGATGAGAGAGTGGGAGTGAAAGTTTTCTTGGCCAGAGACTGTAGGGAAAAAGTTTTAGTGATTAAAGATGAAGTAGGATCAGTTAAAGATTACCCTTCCCACCTGTTTTTGGATGCATTTTTGGAATTGGAAAGTGTTTTTTGAGTATGGAGCATGAGCACGGATATTTGTTCCATCGGCGAGGACCAAAGAGACTGGGTAAAGGAAGGTGATTAGTGATGGGATGGGCGTGGGCAAGGGTGAGAGGAGAAGGGGACAGTCTGAGTTATAGAAGAGGAAAAGGCCAGGGTAAAGAGTTGGTGAATGGTTTTACTTTTTGGAAGTATATATGGTTCTAAGGTGGTTATTATGAAGGAAGATACAGATGTAGAAGTAGGGGTTGGTGTTGGTGTTTGAGAAATAGGTAAAAGAGGAGGTGAAGGAGACGACGGAGTTGGCAGGTGGGTGGTTAGAGAAGTTTTCAGAACCGTGTCCTTGCCAGGGAAGTCTGGGGGGGCGGTTTGAGGTGCATTTTGAATTTTCATTATTGGCCATGGTGAGCCGAGTGTAAGTGGAGGATATAACTGGTCTGCTCCCCATAACCCCCATGGAGAGTAAGGGCCCATGGCACCCTCAGGCCATTCATGACTGAACTTATTGTTAGTCTTTCATCCTCTCATCATGGCTCTGGACAGACACGTTCTTCCATGGGTTATCATACATGTCTGCGCCTATTCCATCTTTCAGTTTTAATCACATGTTTATGTCCACTGAATCAAAACTGACCAATGCAATAATACAAATTTCTTTGACATTGCCCTTTCTTAAGTACAACTCATTGAACTGTAAGTGATGGTTAAGCAGGTGCATAACTCACTTTATGACATGAAGATAGCTTTGCTGAATGTTTCCCAGCTTTGACATGATATATTTTTTACATAGAGAAAAGTTATTATTTCCTGGAAATCTGTGCTAGTAAGGATGCTTGCTGGTATTACATATCACTAAACTTTCTCCAAAGAAGAGGCTTAGAGTTGATAATCTGATTAGAAGTGGTGGCTTACATAAGCTGTGGTGCTTGGAGGTAACATTGCTTTAAGATTTTGGCGGGAGACTTTTGGAGGGCTGAAGACCCATAACTTTCCCCTTGATCCATCCATTGATACTAATTATAGAAATTATTAAGCCTGACATTTATCAATTTCCTTCCCAACAGACCAATGGGTCAGGGTCCACCCAGGTCCTGGAGGCAGAATCTGGCTCATCAGAAGTGAATGATCGAGGACACTGGGGATCCAAAGCAGAGTTTTTGCTTTCTTGTATTGGCCTCTCTGTTGGTATTGGAAATGTCTGGCGGTTCCCATACCTTGCATATGAGAATGGTGGAGGTGAGATTTTGTATATCCAGATGGATTAGTGTAATGGTTTACAAGAGGCACCAATACACCAAACAGATTAGGGTAATATTATAGATTGTAGCAAACTAATGATGGGAGATTCATGAACTCTACAAGTACAAGAAATACTAAAAAGAACACAATACACTGGCAAATTTCTTTCTCAATATGTACCGTTATGTAAATTTTAAAAAACATTTTTGTTGTATTCTTTCTATCATTTAATTAACTTTCATGCATTTAGTATACTATTAATAGAAACATCAGAGAAATTTCCATTGAAAAGTAGCAATTTTCTTGGTTTGATTTTTAGGCACTCTGATGAATAATGTTGAAGACATCCATTCATTTTCTGATCAAAACCTTTTTTTTAATATGACTTGGATGAGTTATTACATACTGATGTACTCTGAAACTATCTTTATATGAATTTGTACTGGTTATGCTTGCATGGTTATTCAGTGACAGTCACTGACTATCTTACTGCAGGAATTAAATTATGATTTGTATATGGATAAAAGTAAGTTTGATATATTTTAAAGCATATCCCCTCTTCCTGCAGCGGCTTTCCTCTTCCCCTACATTATCCTGCTGGTGCTGATTGGAAAGCCCATGTACCTGATGGAGACTGCTCTGGGACAGTACAGTCAGCTGGGACCCCTGAATGTGTGGCGCTGTGCTCCAGTCATGCAGGGTCAGTCCTTTATAATGCAATTCAAATGAAACTGAATTAGAACACAAAATACAGTAAGAAGATAGTTGAAGGCCTGGAAATCATTACACATATTAGTTGTTGTGTGCATGGAACCATGATAGCTCATGATTACACTTCATATTAACATCCTTTTTTATTTAGGGCTGCGAATGTATTAACAATAACCAGACATCTCTCCTGCCTGCATCATTGTCATTACAAGACACGCATTTAATTGAACAATAATGACATAAATGTCACAGTATACTTTGCTTTCATATATGACGTGAGTGAATGAGTTAATGGGAATAAAATAAGTACCAGACTTCAAATGTCATATGGCGCTATGTAAAGCTAAAGGGCAGACAGCAGAGTAAAGAAATAATGGCAAGGCAAAATATATATATGGAAAGAATGGTTAGTATAGTATATCAGTAAAAAAAAAGTATTCAAGAAAAAGGAATCGTAAGTTGTAAGTTAGTGTATCAGACTTGGAAGAACATAGATAAAAAGCAGGCTGCAGAGGTAATTTTTGTGGAAGCAGAAATGTTTTCATTATCCATACTCTATATTTATCACTTTCATCCTAGATTTGGTCATTATCATCACACTTCCTTTGTACATGTGTATGTGAAGTGGCAATGATAAAAATACCTTTTGCTGTAGAGCACTGATGTGGAATTGAGCATTGGCCCCATTGTATGGATGACTCCTGCATAGTGGTGGCAGGGAAACCGACTTCTTCTCATTGAGGGTCCTTGGGACTAAGTGAGCATGGGTGTATGTGTACCTTGTTTCAGCTACCCCATTTTTAGGATGTTGGCCTATTATATATATAGGTAGATTGAATTAAGCATTCTTAATGATAACTTTGATTAGTGATTTTGAAATAAATTGTTGTTCTGAAGATAAGGAAGGTATTGAAATACAGTACTAAACATGGAGGAGGTATTTGTTTTCTATTTACATGTTAAAAAGCCATCATATTTTCTAATGAGTTTATGATAAAGAATTACACATCCGAAATTAAATAAAAAGTTAACTGTACTCAATGTTATATGGTAGCACCATTATGTAAAGACACACAAACCCAAGTTTCTGTTGAACCAATGCCTATCTTTCTACAGGTGTGGGCTTTGCCATGGTAATCCTATCCCTTATCACAGCCATCTACTACAACCAGCTCATGGCCTACACACTCTACTACATGTTTGCAAGCTTCGCTTCTCAGGTTTGTATCATTGGAAAGTTTATATGCCAATAAAAACATTTAAAGTAGGGTATGCATTTAAAATGAAAAATTCATTTAAAAGTCATCAATTTAGAGTGATAACCACAATTAAGGACAAGTTATAAATATATAAAAGAAGTTTCTCATTTTACATGAATCCAATGTGTGTTCAACAGTAATCATTATGTTTTCCCTTTATTGGGTGTTGCCTTGGACATGTTACAAGGCTAATTCACTCCCTCTCACATAAGATATCACTTTGTTTTTGTACTAATTAATGCCTTAGTGAAAGATGGAATACATAACGTATGTAAGTCTTAAAGTCAGTCATTTTATCCTGCGCGAGTATACATTCATTCTCTCTTATTTATCTAAACTAATTCACAAGAATAGTTGCATTCCATGAAAAGTGTATGTGTATGATTGTTGTTTTACCGTGGCTATAACCTCCCTCAGGCACACTATGATAGAGGGATGACAGTAGTTGTTTAGATAACACTCTGAAATTTGCCCATGTGACATCCCTCTTTACATTTAATTCTTCAGCTATGTATGGTCAAAGTGCCATTTGGTTCATATGGACAGATAATCTCATGATTCTGTTAAGAAGAGAGCTACATGTAGAGAAAATGTGTTGATGCAGTGTAATCAGAATGTAAGTGGTGCAGCTTTTATTTGATTGTGAGTCTTTTCCTGAAGAAACAATGTATAGATTGGTTGTGTTTGGCTACAATCAGTCAAAAGTGACAATCAAAGTTGCATTACACTGAGCAGAAGCTTGAAGACTGCACACAAGGAGGATGCATTAAGAGTCTCGCTGGTGTAGTTATATTGGGTTCTAAGCTCTGTTGAATAATCGTCCTGTCTAGAAGGTCGGGAAAGGTGATATGGGGAAGGTAATAAACATGCAAAGTCTATTTTGTTAAGTGACAATTGAAGGAACAAGATGCCGTTCAGAAAGCTGTTAGGATGTTCTACATTCAAAGGTTTTACTCAAGAAGATGTGGATGCTGCCAAAACTATTGTGAGATTACAGACTATCAAAAAGAGAAAAAAATAGAAGCTTTATGCCTAGCAAAATCAAGATCATGTGAGGACATCCAGACTAAAATTGAGAATGATAATTATAATATATGGAGGAAGGATAGAAAAGGAAAAAGAAAATATAACTCGATTGAAGAAAAATAAGGAAGTATATGAGGACCCGAAAGAAATGAGTGAAGTACTAAATAAAAATTTTCAGAAAATATTTACAACTAAATCTGACTTTAAAAAGCCACAAGGACAGAAGAGAAAAAATGAGATGTAGGACATCAGGATAAATAGAGAAGAGATAAAGGAAATGATTAAGGAATTTAATTAAAGAAAACCAATAGGACCAGATGGGATATCAGGATACATCTTGAAGGAGTGTAGACAAGAAATGACTGAGCCAATTCATTATATAATTGAGTGTTCTCTCAAAACAGGAAGAGTACCTAGTTGTATACTACAACTAGGTAAATACAACTACGTAGGTAAATATACCCAAGGTGACAAACTTGTGGTGAGATGAAACTTATACTACACCAACATTCTGGTGAAATGCTAATAAGAAATAGATGTAACATTAGAATACAGAAATAAATGTAGACATCATTACCTATATGTGAGTAAGACTCCGTATCTCTAACATAAACATATATAATAACAGTACATTGCTGATGAGCAGTTATGTGTTTGTACTTTAGAGTCAATACGAAAGTACAAGAGACAAGTGGCAAGGGAAGTGGAACTTATTGATGCTACTTTTTATGCAGTACCATTTTCATGGTACTGTGTTGTCAACTTAAATTGTTAAACTATGTTCTGATAGAACTGATTTTGTTCTGTAAACCAAAAATTCACCTCTCACCTCAACTATAAGGTGGTATCTACTGTGTGTGTGTGTGTATATATATATATATATATATATATATATATATATATATATATATATATATATACTATACCATGGTTATTCTCATAGTCATTAATCATTAAAGTCAGTCATCTTAGGACTTGAACAGGGTCTTCCCTTTGAATCAATACTTCCGTTTTGCTCAAAATCAACCTAGTAGTATTACTTTTCTTAATTTTTGTCGTTTTTGTTCTCTACATGTTAGGAGGCATCTGAATATCTTAATAGGAAAAAAATTATTGGAAAGCTGATGCACTATAAGTAAATACATATTTGTTCACAGACCACTCTCTCCTCCCACTCTGTTTTATGTGAACTTAACTTTGATTTTTATAAATTGAATAATTTCAGGTTCCATGGGCAGATTGTGATCCTAAGTGGGCTGATGACAACTGCTTTAAAGTGGGAGGTGTGTATCCATGTACTCGGTACAACCTTTCTGGTCCAACTGACACAATCAACTGCACCACCAGGAATGAATCTTCAGCATCTCAGTATTGGGAGTAAGTTACTTACTATTTGACATATAAATTTGCTTATATACTGTGTTATGAATTTTATCTTAAAGTAGCATTGTGTGTAATTGTAGAGTGCAGACTGCTGGTGTCTTTAATAGGAAGTGTATTAAAGTATGATGCAATAATTTGGTCAATCAAACTGTATCCTCTTACCATTCAGAGTTTTGGAAGATAATTATTTCAGAAGCTTTATGATATTTCGCATATTTGTTGAATTTTGACAAAAAAAATCATGCACTACTGACACTTCTCCACAATTTCTTTTGCTGTATATTGAATTAAATTTTTTTTTTTATTTCCACAGGAGAGGGGTGTTGCGCTTAGACAAAAGTGGCCTCAAAGAATTTGGTAATATTGGTGAGATCCAGTGGGACTTGACCTTGTGTCTTCTTTTATCATGGCTGATTGTGTTCCTCTGTCTGATGAAAGGTGTCAAGTCCTCAGGAAAAGTTGTCTACTTTACTGCCACTTTCCCATATTTCATCCTCATTGCTTTGCTCGTTGTTGGGGTGAGGCTGGAAGGTGCTATGAAGGTACGTTAACTTCTGCCAAGAAACAATTAGTTTAAAAAAAAAAATAATTAACATATTTTTTGCATAACTATTTGCACACAATACTTTATGTACAATTTTGGTGTGAAACACTGATACATGACTTTAAAGAATGCTAACAAGAGAGAGACAAGTTTTACTTTATTTATGTTTAAATTTTGGAATAACATATTAGTGCAATCCATGATATCACACACACACACACACAGATTACTATGGAAATTAGAACACATTGGAGGATAGAATGAAACATTAAAGAACTGGATGGAACACTAACTGAAAGGAAGGGAAATGAGAACAGTAGTAAAGGATGAAATCTCAGAATGAGAGAAGTAAAAAGTGGAGTACCACAGGGATCAGTTTTAGCACCAATAATACTTTTAGTATATGTAAATGACATGACAGAAGGAGTAAGCAGTTACATAAGTCTGTTTGCAAATGATGCAAAATTACTAAGAAGGATAGGAAACCACAAGGATTGTGAGGAGCTACAGAATGATATAAACAAGATATATGAATGGAGCAAGACATGGGAAATGGAATTTAATGCAAAAAAATGCCATGTATTGGAAATGGGAAAAAGTGCAATGAGACCTTCATGGACGTATAAGTTGGGAGTGGTAATACAGGACAACTTATCACCAGAGAAACATATAGATAGAATATTTGGTGACACTCAGGATGCTAAAGAATATACAGATCGGTTTTAATTTCCTAGATATGATGAGGAAAATTATAACTACAATGATCAGACCAAAACTGGATTATGCAGAAGTAATATGGTCCCCGCACAAGAAAAAGCATGTATTGAAATTAGAAAGAATACAAAGAATTGTAACTAAGATGGTGCCAGCATTGGGAGACCTAACATATAAGGAAAGATTGAAAGAAATACACCAAACAACACTAAAAGAAAGAAGAGAAAGAGGTGACGTAATTGTAATATATAAATTGATGAACAACTTGGAGGAAACAGATATAAAAGACCTAATATTGAGAAAAAAAGGAGAGACTAGAAATTTGAGGCGACAAGAAAAAATGGCAAAAAGGAATTTGCTTGAACAAAAAAGTACAGTTTTCCCCAAAGAAGTATAGACACTTGGAATGGACTGAAGGAAGAGGTGATAATAGCAAAAAATTTACATCAACTGAAGGAAAAGCAGGACAAATATAGATACGGAGACAGGACCACACGAGTGTAGCTCAGGCCCTATATACTACAACTAGGTAAATACCTACACATTATCATGGGCCATCCTCCGGTATTCATTGCTTGTACTATGTGTGTAGTCTTCTTTTTCTTTCTTATTTCCTCCAAGTGTTCTTAAAATATCAACATACTGCATTTGACGACATCTAAAACTTAACAGTTTTTCCCTTTATCATTACTAGATAAGTTAAACTTTACATACACACTGACATTACTCTCGAGAGGAAGTGGAGATTTAATTGTGATTTTGAATTGATAAAATAAGTGGTTTAGATAAGTGGAAAGTAAAGACTCAGATGAGGAATGATGGAAAAATAGGATCATGAATATAGATTAAGATAGCCTAAATGTTTAAGGGATATAAAAGAAACTCAGCTTCCTAGACAGAAGCATTAATATTTAGAATGATTTGAGACTGAGCTGGCATGTGCAACAACATTTATGAGCTCAAAATTACCTTGAGTAAAATTGGGTATGAAGATAGAATAATGCAAATTACTTTCAATCCCTTATAATTTCTCAGTAAATATACATAAAATGTAGCCAAAGTTATGTTGAAATATATGATATATGTTGTTATAAAAACAATTATGTTATATGATTATTTTTAATAATAAACTAACTAATTAAAACGTAAACATTTTTATATGGATAAGTTTTACTTTTATGAGTACTAGATTCAAATTACACATGGACATTTGAAACACAAACATTACATAAACTTTGAAATGTTTTATTACTTTACTTTGTTTATTTTTAGATCATAACTCTTGAGTAAATTTTCATATTTTTTTCCAGGGCCTGAGATTCTTATTTATACCTCGTTGGCATGAACTCCTCAATGTACAAATCTGGAGGAAAGCAGCTGAGCAGATGTTTTTCTCACTATCAGTGTCCTGGGGTGGACTGATTATGTTTGGATCCTATAACAAGTTTAGAAATAAGGTACTGTTCCCTTTATGATTTTTTTCAAAAGAGATAAGAGAGGAGGGTAGAATATAGAATCAGGAATGTATTTTAATCTAAAATCTAATTCATATAAACATTTTTTCAATAGGTTCACATTGATGCATTTGTTGTGTCATCACTGGACTTCATCACCTCACTAATAGCATCTATTGCTATATTCTCCGTCCTGGGTGCCATGTCTCATGATTTGGGAATCGACATAAGAAACCTTGCTGCTAAAGGTTTGTTATTTCTATATGAATTATTTTACTTAAAACTTTTTTTGCTTAATTTACATCCTATAAACAAAGTTACATTTTAATATGCTCTCTAAAGGTATTATATTACGCTTAAAGTTTTGTTTTTGTTGATAATTTATGAATATGTATGTCTGTATGCCTCTTCATTATCATCATCATTGTCATCAGTACTCAATTCATATCCTGAGCAGTGGGGTCCAACGTGAGATCAATGGAAGAAACATTTGAACAGATCCTTCTTCCAAACAACATGTTGCCAGTATTAGTACTCCATTCGTAGTGAAGGAGGCCAGATGGATGAGGATGACTCCCTCTTTTATGCTTTCTGGTCTCATATTGCACCTCTGTTTTGGAGTATTACAGCCTATTTGATGTTGGTGGAAAGAGCACTGATATGAAAACTAAATCCCAATCCTCTACATTCACAAATTGTATTTGTTACAGAATTCAAGCTTTTTTTTTCTCTCTCTCTCTCTCTCTCTCTCTCTCTCTCTCTCTCTCTCTCTCTCTCTCTCTCTCTCTCTCTCTCTCTCTCTCTCTCTCTCTCTCTCTCTCTGGCCTGGCTAAGGAGAGGCTTCTTGGCAATGGTTTAGCTCCAGAGTCCAAGCACGGTCTGTAACTGATGTTGGATCATCCTTATAGACATATTATTATATAAAAACTCAGACCACATGGACTACATGGAACAAGCCTGGACTAACACTGAGCTTGGTGTGCGTGTGAGCAGTGAGGCATGCGGGAAGGCTAGCGCTGCCAGGACTTGGTGCATAGACTGTCATAATCCCTGCTGGGCAACACTTGCACTGCCAGATGTGGAGCAGTAGTGGCCAGATGGCCAGATATACCAGTTGCAGTCATGGTTGTAAAGTAGATCAGTCATAAGTCTATGATATACTGTAGTCTGTGTGCTCTATAAGTTCAAATGATGTATCAAGTTTGTGTGTTGAGTGCCTACATGGCATCCATATGATTAGAAACAACGTCTTGGAGGTGTTTAAGTGCTGTTCCAGCATTTTCTGACCTTTAGATTTACTTGCAAGGACTGGTACTGTTGGTTCAGCTGATGTGCCCTCAGGCCAATGATGATTTTTACTTTCCTCTGTCATTAGAACAGAGGATAGTTGACCATGACCAAAGTGTTTGGTGAGTGGGGACTCGCAGCTACAGCATGTGCCCCTACTTTAGCTTTACCTTAACAGGAACATTCAGAGGCATCTATCTGCTCACAACCTATCTGATCGTCAGTATGGCTTCCGATCTGGATGCTCTACTGGCAATCTTCTGGCTTTCCTTACTGACTCTTGGTTATTCTCTTTTGGGGGTTGTAGTGAAACTTTTGCTGTCGCCTTAGATATATCAAAAACTTTTGATAGAGTCTGGCACAAAGCTTTGATTTCTAAACTTCCCTCTTTCAGTTTCTATCCTTCTCTCTGCTCCTTCATCTCTAATTTCCTCTCTGATAGTTATATTGCAACAGTGGATAGTGGTGTTCCACAGGGTTCTGTCCTATCACCCACTCTTTTCCTATTATTCGTCAATTACTTTCTCAATCTGACTCAGTGTCCTATCCAGTCATATGCTGATGACTCTACCTTGCATATTTCCACATCTTTCTCCAGACACCCAAACCAAAACCAGGTAAATGACTCGCATGGAGATGCCACAGAGTGCCTAACTTCTGATCTTTCCTTAATTTCAGATTGGGGCAGAGAAAACCTTATGTTGTTCAATGCCTCAAAAACTCAATTCCTTCACCTATCCACTTGACAAAATCTTCCCAACAACTATCCTCTCTACTTTGATGACACACACCTGTCCCCCTCTTCTACACTGAACATCCTTGGGCTATCCTTCACTTAAACTCTTAACTGGAAGTCTCAAATCTCTTTTCTCTTGGTAAATCAGCTTCCAAGAAGTTAGGTGTCCTGTGTCGTCTCCTCCCGCAGCCTCGCCGCACACAATTTTCTACTCACTCTCATCCCTATTCTGTCCACCTCCCTTATGCAAGAGTTAACCAGTATCTTCACTCTTTCTTCCCTTCTACTGGTAAACTCTGGAACTCTTTACCTGAATCTGTATTTCCACCTTCCTACAACTTGAACTCATTTAAGAGAGGAATATCAAGACACCTGCGACACTAATTTGGCTTCATTTTTTTATTACTCTTTCTTCTATAGGTTCCATTGGGAACCAGGATTCGCAAGTAGGCTTTTTTATTGCATTTTTTATTTCCCTTGGCTGGTTTTCTAATAGTATTAAAAAAAAAAAGTTTGAAGTTGAAGCAGTAGAGATTGCTGTGTCAGGGTTTAGTAGAGAAAAATGATTATTCACTGGCACTGAAGTAACTACAGGGTGGGCAAGAGAAGTGGAGAGAAGTGGAAGAGTGCTAGATGAAGGAACAAGAGGAGCGGGAGAGGAAGAGGTGTGAGTGGAATAAAAATGATGGGAGGAAAGGTAGTGTTAGTCGTGGTCTGTGGGGTGTTAATGGAGATGCCCTAAGAGAGAGGAACCTGTTGGAAGCCACATGAAAGAGAGGGCAATGTGTGGTGGATTGACAGTATTTTGCTGGATGTCCGAATCTCTAGTAGTTTTGGCACCGACGTGGGACAGGAATGTAAGGTTTAACCTTACAGAAGGCTCCACCTATATATACACTGTCTGAAAGATTTTGTCCTTTGAATGCAATTCTTGCAATATTTACTGGGTATTTGTGACAACCATGAGGATTAATGGTAAAGCAGGACACATGAGCGATATCATATTCGTCTGCAATCAGTTAAAAAAGATCAAAAGAACAGTGATGCCAACTGATGTCCTATGGGCAGAGTTCATTGGTAATGAGAATGGTATCAGGACGAGTGTTGAGTTGAGTATCAGGGGATACTTGGAAAGGTTTCCCATCAAAGTCTTTTAGAGTAAGCATTGCTTCAGCTTGGGATTCATAATCAACAATGACTAGGTGAGATCTGTCAGGTCTTGTATGGAAGGTTACCCTTTCCACTTGTCTTTGGATGCATTTCTGGAATTGGAAAGTGTTTTTTGAGTATGGAGCATAAGTAGGAATATGGAAGTATTTGTTTCATCGGCGAGGACCAAATAAGCTGGATAAAGGAAGGTGATTAGTAATAGTGGATGGGCATGGGCATGGGTGAGAGGAGAAAGGAACAGTGAGTTATAGAAGAGGAAGAGGCCAGGGTAGAGTGTTGGTGAGTGGTTTAACTTTTTGGAGGTATATATGGTTCTAAGGTGGTTATACTGGAGGAAGATAGAGATGTAGAAGTAGGGGTTGGTGTTGATGTTTGAGAAATAGGTAAAAGAGGAGACGAGGGAGTTGACAGGTGGATGGTTAGAGGAGCATTAAACCTCAATCTCTGGTCCTGAAGGCCCTCCACAATGGCAATGGGCTTGGAAATGAGCTGCTATAAAGACTGTTACACAACAAAGTTTTCACTTACCGTTCTCAGAAAAGCCTCCATTTTGAGCTAAGGAGCTCTGATAACTTCCATTGCTTGAGAGGGAGGTAGTTGAGTTAGTGTCTACCTGTTACAGGCTCCATGCTGCTCTATACTGTCACAAGATTGCAAAGGACACTAGCTCTCCCATATACTTGTGTTACAGGCCAAAGTTGCCTGTGTTTCTTAGCAAACAATTCAATGAGGCTAATTTTTCTCTAACTTGTAACACAATAATTAGTTGTACAAAGGACACTAGCTCTCCCATATATATGTGTTACAGGCCAAAGTTGCCTGTGTTTCTTAACAAACAATCCAATAAGGTTCATTTCCCTCAAATTGTAACATATGTCATTGTGATTCTAAAGGGGGAAATTTACTTTCTAATCCGCCCTCGCCAGTCTCCGCATTGCAAACGAGGTTGTTTTCCTGTCTGACCATATCTTTGAAGTTTACATGTTGTCGTCCAGGTTCACGTCAGGGGGTTCTAAGCAAATACAACGCCACACTGGCTTGGGGCGTCTTACAGTGGATCTGTCCAGTTTAGTTGCACCTGTATAGTTTACCTCCACTGATCATTGAAATGTTAATCCTTCTCACCTAGTCAAGGTAGTTGTCCTGCAAGGACTCTTCACATACCTTTTCTACATTACGTTAAAGTTAACATGCTTCTTTTTCCCAACCTTGGGGGCATTTTGCTGAGCAAAATAGTAAAAAAAAACAAGAAATAAGGACAAACACAGAAGGGCTGTGTGGCTGGGTCAAAAGGAAAACAATGAATAATGCTACATGCTTGATTTGGTGGAAACTTCTCATCACCCACACCTCTCACTCGACCACCTAATAGACACAATTTTCAAACAGCAGGATTTTAATGGTCTGTTAGCGGATGTCATTCATTGAATCTGAAATCCGGTAAATTGAGGTAAGTTTAATCGAGAGAGAGAGAGAGAGAGAGAGAGAGAGAGAGAGAGAGAGAGAGAGAGAGAGAGAGAGAGAGAGAGAGAGAGAGAGAGAGAGAGAGAGAGAGAGAGAGAGAGAGAGAGCGAGAGAGAGAGAAAGGAAAGTTAAAGATTTGAATGTAGTTGATAGAGTTTTTAGAGATGAACTTGGAATGAAGTGGCCCAGAAGGACCTCAGAGATCCACGTTTGTGGAGGGAGGTTACTAGAGACCATGCAGCATTGCGATCTGCTAATAGATGAACAAGCCTAACACATGCAAGCATGGATGGAGGTTTTCCAAAATGATGATGATGATAATGATGATGATGATGATGACGATGATGATGATGATGAGGATGAGGATGAGGATGATGATAATGATGATGATGATGATGACGATGATGATGATGATGAGGATGAGGATGATGATGATGATAATGATGATGATGATGATGATATAGATACATATGATTTTATGGTTTACATATACAGTATATAAAATAGATCTTAATCAATGACTTTTGTTGTTAAATTTAGTCTGCTCTTCTATTTATGCTACTACAATGAAGGTTTATATAACTTATATAATCATTAATAATATCAGGTCCAGGTTTGGCTTTCATAGCCTATCCAGAAGCAATTTCCCGAACATTGCCCATCCCCCAGCTGTGGTCAGTCCTCTTCTTCTTCATGATATTTTTGCTTGGACTAGATTCAGAAGTAAGTTCTTGTATATTTCATTTATTAAAAGGAAAGATTGTTTACTTTTGACCCCTTTTTCATTATGTACTTTTAAATCAACTTCATTTACTAGCTCCCATTGTTTTTTATTATATTCTATAGTCTCTGATGCCTCGTTCCCTGCGGGAATGTCCCCTTAGGGGATGGCCATGACTGAAGAGCCTCCACCTCCCTATCCACACACTAATTCCTTGTTTGTTCAACCCCTCCCCTTCTATCAGCACCTCTTTCATGCCTGTCCTCCTATACCCTATCTTTCCATCTTACAACTGGTCTGTCCTCTAAGGACCCCCAATTTCACTTACATACACTTCTTCACAAACTCTTCACTCTTCTTTCTCTCAAGATAACCAAACCACATCAAAATATTTCTTTTCACCCATTCCACTATACCACACTTCACTCCATTTACATAAATTCCAATGCAAGAGTTACCAAATACCGAACGGCATTTTCTTTCCTGAAATAGAAGGCACTATAGTCTATTTTGATACCGTTCCTGGAAATCCCCGTCATGGGGATGAACATATCAGAAAAGTCTTCACTTAATCTTATCCATGCACACTTCAGTTCTCTCTCTCTCTCTCTCTCTCTCTCTCTCTCTCTCTCTCTCTCTCTCTCTCTCCATCTCTCTCTCTCTCTCTCTCTCTCTCTCTCTCTCTCTCTCTCTCTCTCTCTCTCTCTCTCTCTCTCTCTCTCTCTCTCTCTCTCTCTCTCTCTCTCTCTCTCTCTCTCTCTCTCCAACATTAACCTCCCTTTTTAATTCTATGAGCTTTAATTACATCTCCACAGTGTATCTGGAACATCTTCATAATGCGAAATAGTAGTACTTATAATTATATAGTAAAACATATGTAGTGGTGGTAAGATATAATTTATATGTTGTTATAAACACAGCTGAATTCTTCCAAAGGTTTAACATATAAATTTGGCCACCGGTAATGCACAATAAATAAATGTAGCATGTGTTATTCATGTGAATTTTTGCATATAATGATGCATGTGAATAAAATCAACATATATCTGGTGAATATAGGTAAATACTTGAGCTCAGAATTGATACTTCGATGAGATAGTCTCAGATTTCCCAAGCTGTCTGTATTGAGACAAAATCAGAGGTCTTGAAGTATTGAAATTACTAAATACTAACACTATGTCAATTTCATTAGAAAAATAACATACATCTAAAATCATATAGTAATGTAATTTAATTTTCAGTTTGCTTTATTGGAAACAGTGATGACAGCCATTTATGACACCTTCCCAAGGTCACGTTGCCACAAAATAAAGATCACTGGCTTGGTTTGTCTCTCCTGCTTCCTCATGGCTATACCTCTCTGTGCCACAGTAAGTTTGTAAACTCTTTGATGACATATTGCTTAAATGAAAATTAAAATAATTGAATGCATATGCAAGCTTTTAGATGCATTTTTTACTAAAAATGAAAGAATTCAATACATGTGTACATTTGTTCTTTTAGAAAATAACATATTAAGTATACATATTTGTATATTTTTTTATAGAAACTAAAGTATCCACTATAAGATAGAGTTCTTTGTAACCTTTACTCATCCTGTTGCTTCCCTACCATCAATGTGTTACCGATGACCTCACACATTATTGAATTAATCATACCACTATTAATCATATAATAAATTTTGTAAGAATGGAAGCAGATTGTATATGAAAGATTTCATGTACCTGGAAATCAATAATCTTCCCATGAACTTTAATCAGTAGGATTTGTAAGGGTCACAGTTAAGCATCTTTATGCCCACTTTAGACTGATCTTTTGCTGTACATAGATTTTTGATGATAACTATAAGCAGTATCTAAGATATTTACGATTTAAATACTTCCTTTATTCCAGCTTGGCCAATATATCTTCCATCTGATGGACACCTTTGGTGGTGGTATTGGTGTGCTTCTCATTGCTATCTTTGAGTTAGTGGCACTACATTGGGTGTATGGAGTAAGGCGTTTCAGTGATGACCTCAAGTTCATGATTGGATACAATCCCTCCATGTTCTGGAAAGTCTGCTGGGTTTTCATAGCACCAGTGTCTCTTATGGTAAGAGGAAATCTGTTTTTATTTTTCATTAACTGATTTGTTATGAAAGATATGGATATTGAATGTATTAAGTCTTCCAAAGTGATGGTTTTCCAATTATAGTTGTGAGTATTTGCAGCTCAAGAATTACCCAAATTTTGCCAGCCATAGCATCGATTACTTTAAATTTGCAGAGTAACAATATATGGTCAAAAAAATATTCACACTGACTATTATGGTGGTATAGAACTATTTTTCCATTGATGAAACAAGAGTTGGTTGTTTTAGAGTGGAAATGTGTGTACGATATGTTAGATAAAAAGTTAATGCAGTTCTGTAAGATTACACTGTATTGATTGCACAGAATGAAAATTAGCTTTTGTAGCTTTTTAGGCTTGACTCCCTGCAATTTGTGTAGTTTGGCCATCAACTGTAAAGTAAACTGTGTGCCTTGATCAGAAAATATCTCTTGGGGTATAACAACACATGAAAATATGGAGAGGTCGTCTTCAGTCACAGAGATGGAACCAATGTCCTTGAGCTAAGTGTCCAGAAATCTAGTGGCATAGTCGATGAGCGTGAGGACGTAGTGATGCCTTTGAGACAAAGGTAGTGACAACGTTCCAACAAGATTGACCGATAGAGAAAAGTTCAGTTATTACAGGTAGAGGATTCAGGGACGCAAGTCAAACTCGTCCATTAGCTGACATACATTGACACGTCGCAAGACCAGCAGAAATCCCCAAGTGTCAGTTCCCATACCAGGCCAGAAGAATGTGTCAATCTTCAAATCTGTCTTCCGATGAGAAAATTGACCTGCTAATGGATTTTCATGGCCAACAGACAAAATGATAATACATCAATCCTTAGGGACAACAAGAATGAGCTTACCCACCTTCGCCATGTATCTTGAGGTGACACAGGATATAAGAGACCATTTGACCGAAGGTATATGAAGGTAGAGCCGTTCTTTGAGCACCTTGCCCTGTTTCTCAGTCCCTTGAGAGTTGGGCAGGACTCTTGAAGACGGCTGAATACCTCTGGAGTCATAGACAAGGGTTGGAGTTCAGGCAATATGAATGGGTGGACTCTTTTCATGCCAGAGCTACAAATCTTGGCCTCGTTAGTATGCAGGGATCTGTTGTTTTGCGATGGAGATGAAGCTGAGGAGTCTTCAGGCGGAGTGACAGCAGACGGTAGACCTTGAAGTGGGGCACAGCCTGCAACAGTCACAGGAAGTGAGGAAAGAGACTCACTGGAAAGAAGGTTGGTGTCATTAGGGTCGTGAACCCCTGAGACTTACCCAATGAGAACACTGGAATGCTTCATGGGTGCTCACACTACGTCGATCCATCTTTCATAGTGAGGGCAGCAGAAGTAACAGCAAACCACAAGAAATTTGCTGACTCGCCCCAAGAATAACTCAACGTATAGCCTTGGACTGGAGATGTCGACGAACAGAAGTGTTTCATCTGAAATTATGACCCAGTTGCAGCCGGTGTTGCGGATTGTCGTATATGACCAGGAGCTGTTGGTGGTGAAGTTGAGAGGAGGCTGGTCACTCATGCCGAAGCCTACATTTTGTACTGGAGTATCAGCTTCCCCTTGAAGGCCCAAGGGTTCTTTGGACAGCAAAACCGGATATGGCGTTCTTCCCCACAGTTGTAACACCTGACCTGTGAAGTAGCATTCTTTAGATCAAGTCAGGAGGTGGCGGTGTTTGCATCCTGATCCTTGGATCTGGTGCCTGTAGGTTTCATGTGTGGGAGGAAATTCTTACCAGAAGTTCTGATGGGATTAAATCTTGGGTACTCATTGTGAGCTGATGCCCACACATCTGCCTTTTGTACTGTTGTCTTGAGGTTGGTACTTGCTGTTCGTTAATGAAGAGATAGATGTCAGGAAGGAGAGAAGCAAGAAACTGATGTAAGACCATAAACGCACATAAATTCCTTGAATGACTGAGTAACCTTTGAGGATTTGAACCAGTAGTTGAACAGCTGTTGCAGGTGGGTGGAAAACTGCTGGCAGTTCTTGCCAACTTGGATCTTGTTGTTTCTGAAATCCTGTTGATAATGTTCAAGTGTCTTGTTGAAGTCAGTCAGCAGTGCCTGTTTGAGGAGAGAGAAATCACTGATGGTGTTAATATCGAGTGTTGAGTACAGCTCTGCAGCTTTCCCAATTAGTACACTTCCTAGCCTAACAGCTCGTGTATCCTCTTCAACCTATAACAGAAGATGGATATGTTCAAGCCTGGTTAGATAACCAGTAATGTCTGCCCTATTGGTAGGTAGGGAACTTGGACTCTCATACACTAGAGTCCACATGGACCACTGTTGGGTTGCCGCAGAGTCGCTGATTAACTGAAGCTTGGCTAATTTGAACCATCGCTCCTTCTCTCTCTTTTCGCTTGTGTTCCTTTTCCCTTTTTTCTTGTTCCCTGGCTTTTTCTTCTCTCTCAACAGCTAACAAGTTGGAGAACAAAGTGAGGTATTTATATCATTACCTGACAGGCCAAGGTTCTCAGCCTGGGCATGGAGTTCCTCGATACTAGAGAACTTAGACATAGTAACACATATCTCATAAAAAATATTTAGTATGATAGGACAGATTTATTAGGGTTTTGGTCATTCTATAAGAGTGCCTCAAAACATTGGGAAAATATGTTATCCAGCACAAGCTTACCCTGTTCGTGCTGGATAAACGAGATTTTGCTGTAGTAGGATCTGATGTGATGTGAGGTTGAGAGGAAAGCCATGTATGGAATGGATGGACGGTGTAAAAAGAGCGTTGAATGAAAGAGGAATGTCTGTGGATCAAGGAAGGATGATTGTGTGTGATAGAAGTGAATGCAGTGGTGAATGCATGAGAAATTATGTGACCTTAACAACCCATGGAGGAGAATTTAGCACATCAGGTGTGACCCTTGGATCACATCAGCACATCAGGTGCAGAGAGGGTGAGGGGCATGAATTAAAATATAAAATGATAGGAGTAAATCTTTGGACCTTGTTGTGGCTACAATCCCGGCCCTGGGTTCAATTTGCGTAACTGACATGATACACTGTGTTGGATGTGGTGCACTTCTCTTCGCCTCTAGAGGCCTAGGGGTTAAGTGATAGGAGTGTATGTGTGCATGGGTGTGTGTATGTGCACCTTGTCTTAACTACACCTTTTACAATGGTGTCCCAGTTGAGTGTTCCAGACTACTTGCAGGGTATTGTTAGCATTCACAATATGCAGTGGATACAGACTAATTATAAATGGATACAGGGTGTAATTGTGATCTTGTGTTTAGATTTCATGTGCTTATGTTATCATGATATCTAAATGGACAGGTGTAAACATACATGTGGTGGGAGTGCTTGGTGAATGGGATAGAAAGCTTTACAAACATGCATGACATGAGAGGGAAAGAGTATTATATGCTCCTGGTATTCCCATTGTTCTTTTACGTGTGCTAGTTCCCACTACTACCTATATCCCTATCAATCCCTAATAAATTAAGCATAATTGAGAAGGTATGTATTGCTACAATGCACAATGAAAGCATGTCACCATCTGAGATAGCAAAACAGCTAGGGACATCAATGAGCTATGCGGGCTAAGGTTGGCAACCGTGAAAGAACATTGCAGTGAAAGAAAGGTATGGGTAAACCCAAAAAATATTGCAGCACATTGAATAACTTTCATTGTTTTTAAAGCTATCACTTCTTCATTTTCCAAGACATTCCAACCATCTCATTCACTTCTCTGTTCTAAAATTGGCAAGTTAATCCTTTTCAGACACTAATCATATGTAACTTCTTTTAAACTTGGTACTATTTGCATTGGAGCACCTTGTATCCTCTATATTTCTATAATGTGTTATTGTGTGTGCGAGGATCACACAATTACTATATATTCAAGTCTAGGCCTTATTAATGTTGTGATAATTATTCTTATTATATCTTCATCAATGTAATTTAAAGTCATATCTATAAAGTGATGACAAGTGATATAGTAAATATTATGTTTTTATTTATCAGTGATACTAATCTTTAAACTTTTTTTCCAGGTTTTATTCATATACTCTGTTTTTGAATGGGAAAATCCTACATATAATGGAGTTGAATATCCAGACTGGGGAATAGCTACTGGCTGGTTTTTGGCAGCAATATCTGTGGGCATGATCCCTCTGGTGTTCATCATCACTTTCTTTAAAATGCTTTTCACAGGGGTAAGTATGAAATTATAGTATACATTTACAAAGTATTTGCATAAAACATTTCAATTGACTCATTTTGAAAAAAACAGAAAACATATATATATATATATATATATATATATATATATATATATATATATATATATATATATATATATATATATACAGTTCTTGTATCAAAATGTATATGATGGTCTAAGATAAGAATAGAGAGGTTATAGGTAGGCAGGAAATGCTCAAGAGAGTGTCAACAAGAATTCACTAAAGAATCTCCCCATAATTTATAATGACAATAGCACCGGCTATGTATTCTGGAAACTATGCCACATTCACCTGCTTTAATAGTCACCATTATTGGGCAAGAAATATTGCAAAACCAGTCAAATTCTAGGTACTCAATCTACCTTTATGGGATGTATGATCTTGGAACAAATTTTTTTTTATTATTATTTATATATATATATATATATATATATATATATATATATATATATATATATATATATATATATATATATATATATATTGTCATAATGGGCAATATATTATTTAGTTTTGTGCATTAGTCATCTGTGTGGCGCGCGAGCTTATGTCTTCCTCCCCCCCCTCTGCCTGTCTCCCCCGCCCTTCCACGATAACTTCTTTATTACATTCTTTATTACATCTTGGGAAGCCCACTACTGTTTATTTCCGCCTTCTAGACAGGAGAGGATGTTGTTTTGACAGGGTATAAGAAGCTGGGCTTGATGTTCCATTTCTTGTGGCATGACGAGATTATTGTTTGTATAATATGTCACTTGGCATCTGTCAGGCGGCTCCGACCAGGGGGGTTGTGTATCGGTCGCTTGGGCAGGCAGACATGCTTAGAGACTTGAGCTGAGGAGACGTGCGGAGGGGGAGTGGAGAGATTTCCTTATTTCATCTGTGTTTTATTTGCTCTCTCCAGTGGCTCGCCTTTCTCTCGAGTTATAAGATTGTTAGGTATTGTAGGAGGAGGTGCTGACATGAGAGGAATGGTTAGGGATCTCAAGTAACGTAATAATTACATCTGCCTTGTTTTGCATTGAGTTATGGCTACATTCCTCTCGCCCTCCTAATATCCCCATACGGATATTCTATGAGCTAGGGACTTAGTAGACTCCTCGTTTAGTGTCTCCGAGGAAGTATTGTCTCGTCTTGGGGTAAGAGAACTCCGAGTTCTGCCTTCCCCCGGTGAGACTTAGGGGAGATGACTTTTGTATGCTATTGTGAGAGCATTGTGGATACTGGTAATATTAGTATTGTTCGTATTATGGTACTAGTGTAACCTGTACGCTGAGGAGGCAGTTTACCTCAGAGAGGATTATCACGTGTGTTAGAGTTCAGTGAGAGTATATTCTTTTTTCCCCACTCTCCACGATTCAAGTTGGGATGTGGTTAGGTCGTCTGAGGAGACTAAGAGCTCTCACTGAATTCAGGGAGTTTTATATTCCTGGGCTGGACAGTGGGTGGATGCCTACGCTAAAGGTGGAATGTCCCCCAGGGGTATAACCCCGCCCTAGATTACTCACATGTGTTAGGGACGGTAATCTCGAGAACGTACTTACTTATCCTTCCCAGCTAGCGTATCTAAGCTTGGGTGTGTTAACTGTTGCGTAACGGCCAGTAGTGGACATGTGTGTATGTGTGTATTTTCTCCGTGTGTAGGCAGAGTGGCGACCTCTGTGTGAAGCCTAGTGGTTAGGCTTTGTGGCCCTGAACACCTTGAGGGGATGTTATCTTGGTGTTTCACAGATACCTAGTGGCTTGAGACCCTAGGAGGGTAGTACCGGGAGGGTGTGTATAGCCATGGTACTACCCACGGCGTGAGTGGAGCCGTGGTGGGTTATGTGAGGCTGCTTATAGCCTGGGTGCATGAATTACGACAGAGACTGAGAATCTCCCGTCGTAACAATATATATATATATATATATATATATATATATATATATATATATATATATATATATATATATATATATATAAGCCATATTTTCCACTCAAGGTACATGATTATCAAACAAAGTTAGAAATTCTGGCACATATAAGATAAACAGTGATGTTTTGAGGTTGTTTGGTTGTTTTGAAAGGAGTCTTGAACTTAGACTTGGATTGTGAGTCACCTAGTGTACACTGTTGGTGTAGCCTTTAGATTGGCGTTCTCCCACACACCTGCTGGAAGATGCAAGAAAAAGGAGAAAAAACTAGAAGTTTTTACTTCTTCCTACCTCTGCCAGCATCACACTTACCGTATATTGCGACCTATAAGTCAAGTTTCTAAGATAATTTTTTTATGGTCAAAACTAGGGGTCGACTTATGGGATAGATATAAAATAGCAACCTTTAAATATATTTGCACCAGTAACATCAGAATACCGGAAAACTGCTACTGAACTTGGCCTAAGGGTTGTGTTTACACAGCTGCAGCACAGTTGTTTGAGGAATTTGCAAAAGCAACTACTTTTAGCTTGAAACTGGCAGCATATTTCATCCTCTTAGCTGGGGGCGCCATGGGTGATATTTAGCTCAGCTTCTTGAAATGCTCTACGTTAGTCAGGAAAGCTCTGTCAGGCTTGGTGAGTGAATAGGTAATGAATGCTGGCGAAGCACTGTAGCCTCAGCACAGGTTGTCAAGCAGCACTAAGCAGTCAACCATGATCGTTTCGTTTCTTTTGTTCCAACGTTTGAAGCCGGACTGTAGGTGGTTGTACACTTACTATTAGGGTTTTAAAAGTAAATATTCGTCCGATATAGTGGTGAAACAGGTGAGTACAGTAAAAAGTAAAAACTGACTGTTTGTTTATGTTGAAATGCTTGAAGTCGGTGTGTCAAGGCCACATTGAAGGTTCGGTAACTAATTAAAGTGAGGAGCATGTCAGCGACCACTTTAATGTAGTCTAAGGGGAGATTCTACGCACTCCAAAATCTAAGGAATTATGAAACACAAAAAGTAACTTTGAACATAAATTATTAACACAAAACAGTAACAACCACACAACCAGCCCAGGGATTGCACAGGGCCTCACAACTGGTCACACCTCGGCACCTTCCGTTGTAGGACAGACAGGGCGACTCTAGCAGAATGTCAGCTGCATAAAAGTCCTCAGTAACCCACGTCCAGATGTTGAGTAGAGGGATGTTCGCCACTCACGAAGAACACGTTGACAGAAACCTAGAGGTAGTCTAGGTGGTGAGTGCGTGAGGGAACAGAGTCGAGGCAAGGATGACGGTGCCCAAAGACAGTCTAGGTGGTGAGTGGGTGAAGGAGCAGAGTCGAGGCGAGGACGACGGTGCCCGAACCAGCCGTCAAGCTCAGGTGGAGAGAGGGAGGGAAGAATGCACGAAGGTCCAGTCAGGCTAAGCTGAAACCGCTCTCTGCCAGCACAACCACGGCAGTGGGTAGACGTCACCTCGCTCTGGCCTCTAGGAGGGAGGTACCAACGAGGTGGGGGGAGAGGAGATGATGACGTGGAAGACTCCTCTAACCACACTCCAAACTAGCAGTTGAAAAAGAAGACTAGTTACATATTTGTGTTAGGGAGGGGAGAATAATTACGCCTGGTTAGACACGTATATCGTATACGTGTACAGGAACAGAGTCGGGGCATGTAAGTATATGGAAAGAGTGTGTGTGTGTGTGTGTGTGTACGTACAAGTATATGAGTGTGAAAGTGAACAATAGTAACGAGGTATTTCGGCCCTTACACGGTGGTGTTTTCAATCTGTTTGAATTGTTTTATTTTCTTTACTGTAGATAAAACTTAATTTACAACCAGTACTTAGTGACTCAGGCCGATATTGGGCCAGGCTAAGTAATGGTTTACGGGGTCGACTTTTCTGCAAGGTAAACCTCTAGTACAACATTTTGGGGTCATATTATAGAAGTCGACTAATGTGCCAGATCAACTTATAAGCAGCAATATACGGTATATTGGTCCCCCGTAACCCTCTCAGCAATGTTTCTACTCTCTAAATATCCCTATATCACAAGTAGTACTTACTCGATTCTTTTTGGGATTTGCCAGATAAAGCATTAGTCTATGGAATAAACTGGAGAAATTTTTTTTCAAACTAAACAGGAGCAGGAGAGTAGTAATAAATTTGTTAATGGTGAGAGCTTAGATGACAGTATTCAGCTTGTAATACCTGCTTTGTAGAGTGTGTAGCACCAAATCACGAGTTGGTATAAACACTTAAGATTAATGTTTTGTAATATATAGGTACGGTACATCAAGATTTATCATGAGAGAGATGTTAGAATGTGGGTCTCATACAGAGCGTCAAAGGTTTGTACCGTGTCCTATATTAAAACAGCCAGCAACCACTGGCATTTCAGAGTAACTGGCCAGCCATATTAAAGTTGCTGACTACCAGCAAAGGGGAAGGAAGTTGTAAGAGTAGGTTATGGAGGGCATCAAAATCAATAGGATGGGAAGGTGAGAAATAAACTGAAACAATGGTAACCCAACGTTGAATAGTAGTTTCAATGTTTAGCTAAGCATATGGTGTCTTATGGTAAATAAGAATAGCAGAAGCAGCAATAGAATGAGGAGAGTGGATGAAGTTGTAATTGGGGACCAGTGTGGGTGGTTGAACCAAGCTTTCTTGGAGGGATATAACTGGAGCTTCATAGATAGTGGAGGTCATTTCTATGGGAGCTGAAGCCATGGATATTCCAGTAGAGAATGGACATTGTCGAATAATGAAAAAAAGAAAATTAGTGTTGTAACAATGGTAGGGATAGGAGTACTGGGATTATGAGAAGTGGGGGGATCAGATGTAGGAGGCATGAAAGTAAGGTCAGTATCTGGGCAGGAGGTATCTGGGAGAGAGGAATTATGTACCGTACATGTCAGCATATAAGTCAACCTTTTAACCTTAAAAAATACCCCTAAAAATTTGGGTTATCTTATATGCCCGGTATAAAATGTGAACCTTAAATCCTGTGGTGTACAGGACGTTGTTAGTGCAGGTAATGATTGACAGTAGGCTGACCTCTACCTTGGTAACAACACTAATACTTTCTACTGAAATCACTTACCATAATTCACATTATTTTAATAAGATAATAAGTGTAGCGTGATAAAAGTACTTTTATCTTATATAACATGTGGTATGATTTCAACAACTATAATAAATACATTTTTTCAAGAGCAATCCTTAACTGTCACGTTGTTGGAGGTAGATATAGTTATAATATGTAAAGGTAAAGTGCTGTAGCTGCAGGCGCTCTCTCCCGTCTCATTGGCCTTTGAGGCTGTGGTAAAAATTAATCCGTTACCACGGGACACAGGGCCACTGTGACATTTGAGTTTCCACAGTTTACCTTCCCCAGGTATTATCTAGGTACCCATTTATCGACCAACTTGTTTGGGAGGATGAACAGCTGGGTGAGCTGTGCGGGGTCGAACTCAGGCCAGCGAATTCGTAGTCAGACATGCTAACCATTGCACCACTGAGGTGCTAATATTATATAATACTTATAATATTATTCACCAGATGTAGTAGAGTGAAGCTCAATGAGTAAGTTGGTCAGGACGTGTAATGTAACTATATGTATAGTATAGTTGCAACCAGTATGATCTCTGTTGAGGAGTGTTATGTGCCATAGTTGTCATATGGCGAATATAGCCCAAAACCTACATTTTAACTAGAAATTTTGGGGGGTTGTCTTATATACCCAGTCATCTTATATGCTGCTAATAGGAATTCATGAGAGAATCCAGGAGGTAAAGGATAGTCAAGAAGAGATTTTCTAAAAGGCATAGCCAGGATTGCAAGGTCACAAACCCTCATCTTA
>JAPQNM010000045.1:1572657-1637657 GCA_029783475.1 Metacarcinus magister | reverse complement strand
AATAAGTAGCAATAATCTACATTAATTGTATTAGACACTTTAACATGTATATGTTCTTACTTGTTGTCATTCATGAAACAATGATCTGGAAATCTTTTTGTTACTTAATATTGAAATTACTCTTGAAAGAGAACATTAATAGTTTGATTCTAGGTATATTCCTGGACGCCATGATGGTCAAACCACACCACTCACCACCATATGGCAGGGACCTGTGAGGTCAGTCACTTGCCTCAAGGGGAGGGAAACGGTTAGTTCACACCTTGGCCTACCGATAAACCAGGGTCACACTGACGCCCCACTACCCTATCACTTCAAGCCACACAAAGCACACCCCTTCTTAACAATGTTTATGTCATTTGCACACGCAAGGTCACTGTCACTGGGGTAAAGTGACCTTGCGTGTACAAATGACTGTTAAGAAGGGGTGTGCTTTGTGTGACGAAGGTTCCCTGAACCCTAAATGCATAGTCTTGGCTACACACTTTTAATGGGGATATGTTAGGTATATAGATAGATTATTGTTATAAATACTAATAATCAATAACACATTTCCTTTACGATGAATGGGATTCCTGTATTTTGTTTCCTTTATTCTCAGCTGCTAATACACACATGGCAAATAGTCACAGGTATATAACTTAACTAATTACAACTGGTGTATAATTACCACCAACACATCCATAACACACAGATACTACCTCCTCACAGGCAGCACCTCACCACCTCACAGGTGTGTTTGGATGTGTTCGGCAACATGACTCTTGGTAAGGAAACACTTACCACAAGTATCACACTTAAACTTCCTTTCACCAAAGTGGAAGAGCATGTGTGTGTTCAGATTACTTTTCTGGGTAAACTTTTTACCACACTCCAGACACTCAAAGTTTCTCACACCGGTATGGATGAGGATGTGTGAGTTAAGACCACTTTTCTGGGTAAACTTTTTACCACACTCCAGACACTCAAAATTTTTCACACCAGTATGGATGAGCATGTGTTTGTTAAGATGACTTTTATGATTAAATTTTTTCCCACATTCAAGACACTTAAAGTTTTTATCACCAATGTGGGTGAGGATGTGTGTGTTAAGATCACCTTTACGGGTAAACTTTTTCCCACACTCCAGACACACAAAGTTTTTAACACCAGTGTGGGAGAGAATGTGTGCGTTAAGATTACTTTTCAGGGTAAACTTTTTACCACATTCCAAACACTCAAAGTTTCTCACACCAGTGTGAGTGAGCATGTGTGTGTTAAGAACACTTTTATGGGTAAACTTTTTCCCACACTCCAGACACTCAAAGTTTCTCTCACCAGTGTGGGTGAGCATGTGTTGGTTAAGATGACTTTTATGGTTAAACTTTTTCTCACATTCCAGACATTCAAAGTTTCTCTCACCAGTGTGAATGAACATGTGTTGGTTAAGATTACTTTTATGGATAAACTTTTTCCCACACTCCAGACAATCAAAGTTTTTAACACCAGTGTGAGTGAGCATGTGTGTGTTAAGATTACTTTTCTGGTGAAACTTTTTCCCACACTCCAGACAATCAAAGTTTTTAACACCAGTGTGGGTGAGCATATGTGTATTAAGATTACTTTTCTGGGCAAACTTTTTCCCACACTCCAGACAATCAAAGTTTCTCACACCAGTGTGGGTGAACATGTGTGCGTTGAGATTACTTTTACGTTGAAAAATTTTCCTACATTCATGACACTCAAAGTTTCTCTCGCCAGTACAGGTGAGGACGTGCTTTATAAGATTCCCTTTTAAGTTATATATTTTTCCACACTTGTTGCACTCAAATTTTCCCACATTAGGGCGGTGGGTGAGCATGTGGTTCCTGAGATCAGCCTTACAAGTGCACACTGTCCCACAGTGGTCACAACTCAAACTTGTCTTGCCAGCATGGGAGAAGATGTGTCTGGCAAGGATAGCCTTACTGGAGCACACTTTCCCGCAGTGGTCACAAGGGTGGGTCCTCACGCCAGGGGTCGCCTGCTGCTGCCGGTCCTGGCCGTTCCCGCTGCTGCCCGGCCTCGCGTCCGCCATTACAACACTACTTCTGGCAGCACATCTGTGATGGGAGGTGCAGGAACTCTCCCAGATGTCAGATTGGGACTCATCACCTCAGCACCTGTAACAGTGGTTGCCGTCAGCACACAAGCAGCCAGGTGCTTCCTTTAACAATACTTCCTAAACCAAAATAAGGAGAGTATATGCACCAGTCAGGAGAGTGTATGTGCTATGTAGAAGTTAGAAGAGTATGTCTGGAAGTTAAGAAAGTGTATATGGCAGTTAGGAGAGTGCATGTGGCAGTTAGGAGAGAGTATGTGCTATGTGGAAGCTAGAAGAATATATGTGGAAGTCAGGAAAGTGTATATAGCAGTTAGGGGAGTGCATGTGGCAGTTAGGAGAGTGTATGTGGCAGATAGGAAAGTGTATGTGGAAGTTAGGAGAGTGTATGTGGCAGTTAGGAGAGTGTATGTAGCAGTTAGGAGAGTATATGTGGCAGATAGGAAGGTGTATGTGGCAGTTAGGAGAATGTATGTGCTATGTGGAAGTTAGAAGAGTATATGTGGAAGTCAGGAAAGTGTATATGGCAGTTAGGAGTGTATGTGGCAGTTAGGAGAGTGTATGTGGTAATTAAGAAAATGTATATGGCATGTATGTGGCAGTTAGGAGTGTATGTGGCAGTTAGGAGTATGTATGTGGCAGTTAGGAGTATGTATGTGGCAGTTAGGAGTATGTATGTGGCAGTTAGGAGAGTATATGTGGTCTAGCGCTCAGGTATGCGAGCCTAGGGTCCCTGGTTCGAATCCCCATTATTCGCTGACCACTTTTCATTCTTTGATATCATCACCGAGTGGCCAAAGACTATCCAAATTGCTGCCATACTGTCCTCAGACGGGACTTACAATATTATATGCATCTGAGGCTGTAGTAGCAGTTAGCCTCGCACGTTGTCAACATATTCAAGAAAACGTAAACATTTGAGGCGTCACTATAAAAAATCTGAAAACCTACGCCAAATAACAGGCGAGGCAAGTCCATCTGTGCCTCCATAAGCCTACTGGCACCAATGGTTAATTGATATAGAAAAAAAAAAAAAGTTAGGAGTGTATGTGGCAGTTTGGAGAGTTAGGAGAGTGTATACGGCAGTTAGGAGAGTGTATGTAACAAATATGAAAGTGTAGTACAAAGGAGTACAAAGGAAGAACAGACAGTAACAATCTTACTGGACACAACGAGGCTGTCCATGTGGCTACACTACTACTAAATATACACTTGATAGAGATAAAAGCACAGCAAAGTTGAAGGCTTCTCCCTGTGTGAGAAAGTTAAAAAAACAGGAGTAATATACAATAAGGTGAAGTGGGAGCAGAGGCTGTAGCTGCGGGTGCTCATCTCCCATCCTATAGGCCTTTGAACCTATGATGGAAATTAATCTGTTACGCCGGGACATGGGGCCAATGTGACATCCGACTTTCCACAGTTTACCTTCCCCAGGTTTCCCTAGTTACCCATTTATCTACCAACATGTTTGGGAGGATGAACAGCTGGCTGAGCTGTGCACCGCCTGCCTTCGTCTGGGATCGAACTCGGGCCAGTGGATTTGTAATCAGACGTGCTAACCACTACACCACTAAGGCACTATTGTGTATATATATATATGTATGTATGTATGTATGTATGTATGTATGTATGTATGTATATATATATATATATATATATATATATATATATATATATATATATATATATACAGGAAATCTTCGTTTTACGATAGCAATGCGTTCCTTGAAACCCTATCGTAAACCGAAATAGCGTATACCGAACCCATTTTTACATGTATTAGATAGGGATGCGTTCCAGCACATTGCCAAAGTCACTCTTTCAGGTTCAGATACATACATAAAGACATAACTTAGTGTAATAATAAACAAATTGAATGTAAATAATAAAGAAAATAAAGAAAAGAATAAAGAAAAGAATATAATTATGCAATCATCTGATCAGCTGATGCGGGCGACGTAGGCGGAGGTCGCGGGTGAGGCGGCGATTCAAAACCTGAAGTTGATTGCTCTGTTGAAGTGGATGGTCCAGCTGATGTTGATGGGCTGGCATGTTTGAAGAACGTCGAGATCATTGACTGTTTGGCACAAAGTTTCACTGTGTCTGGCGCTGCATGCGCCACCACGCCGATTTGGCCACGCCCAACTCGCCACGCCGATTTTGGCGCCTTTTTTTAATATCGTAACTGCGAATCAAGTATCGTAAATCGAAAAAAGGGTACTAATTGACTAGTATCGTATCTGCGAATTTAACGTAAACCGAACTATCGTATAGCAAAGACTTCCTGTATATATATATATATATATATATATATATATATATATATATATATATACAGTAAAACCTTGATATAACGAACCCGCTTATAGCGAATTTCGGATATAACGAGTCATTTCCTGGCCGAACTAAGTCGGATATAACGAACCAAAGTTCATTATATCCGAGGCGTGGGGTGAGCCGGCTGAACTCTCCACTTTGTTTGAACATGAACGCGCCAACGCGCACGCCACTCGGTCCACAGTTAGCTCTCACTGTGAAGGGTTGGTCGCGCTCGTGCTCTCGCCACTTGCTACCTACTACGTACCTACTACCTACAGTAAATTGTTTGTTAATTTTTGTCTAATGTAACATACACTTAAATTCAGTACCCCTGTAACAACTCTGTATGAACACGTCTTAACGAACGAAACCCCGTATACACTAGTGCACCCTCCATCGCGGGGGATACGTTCCAGACCCTCCCGCGATAAGTGAAAATCCGCGAAATAGAAATACCCTAATTAAATACACCCTAGGCATGTTTTTATAACTTTTACGGTACTTTTAAAAAACATTTTAAGGTCTTTAAACACACTTTTAAAATAATAAAAACACATTTAAACACATAAAAGATATTGAGAGAGCAAGAGCAATGGATAACTTTCACCTTGAAGGTTGTTCACAGCCTGCATTGGTTTCCTGATGCTGATATAACTGCCACATTAATAAATCAACCCAATTACTATTTGTCTCAGTATTTCGGTAAATAGCATCCTCCAGCCATCCTTACCTATTTCATTGTGTAGATCTTTTATCTTTCTGAGTATTTAGATAGTTGAACTAGGTAAGCAAATTAATAAATAACCGTAATATTAAAATTTAAATGATTAGGGGGTCCTGCGGGCGACGCCCCTGGTTAGGACGTTAGGTTTATTTTTGGTTTGATAATTTTGCCGAGAAATGGTTATCATATTAATTCAAAACACATCGATATCCATCAGAATAATATAGTTTTGTCTTGAAAATAAGAGCATACTGTTTTCAAAAACTTATCTTTTTCTCTCCCTCGTTGACTGATACGTTCACGCCGCCATCCACATTTTTCTCAAAAATTTTCATATCATCATACTCATCATACTCTTAGGATGTTGATCAAAGGATCTCACATCATACTTAATCAAAATTACTGAAGGCTGCCCACTATTGACATACTGTTTATTTTCTGTGTTCCCATATGGGGTAAGCTAAAGGCCCCTAATACTCTTCTATTCTCAGCAATAACTGGTTAACATGGAACTGTGGGGTCACACGTGGTCACTGTTCTTAACAAAGGACAATATATTATGTTAGGCATCATCCTCACTTTGGCTTTGGTTTCCACTGAGTTACATATTGTGATAGTGTTTACTGTGTATTTGTGTTGTCGTGGCGACCGCTGCAATAAATGCACCATATTAATACGTGTCTCCTTCGCGAAGGCGGGTGAGGGAAGAGGGAGCAACCATGAGGCCATATTTCACTTCCTTATTTCACCTATACTAGTAAATATTACTTAAATTCACTTACATATTATTGACAACCTTTCCTTCAGGATGATAATACTGATATTCTAGAGGGATTTCTATATTAGGGAACGTAAATATCTCTGCAATAAATGCACCATATTAATACGTGTCTCCTTCGCGAAGGCTCCCACCCAGCCAGGACGGGGCGTCCTGCCTGGTAGGTTGTCAACTAGTGTTTACCCATTTCCCCGTTGCTTTCCCCCTACGCCTTACGAAATTAATCCCTTAACTAAACAATGCAAAGAAAATTTATAGGTAATGTGAGTAGAAACATTTAGGAGTACAGTTTGGGATTTGAAGAGTGTTAAGACCACATAAATAGCGGCCAAGGAATGTTACACTCTCGACTCGGCGGGAAGTCTCTAGCGCGCCAGAATTAGAAAAAGGTATAAACCTAAAAGGGGGGGGCTCATTTCGTGGCATCACATATATATACATATATACATATACATATATATATATATATATATATATATATATATATATATATATACATACATACATACATACATCTTGGGAATCTTAGCTTTATGATGAATAATAGCACCAATGCTGTGACAAACATCTTTATTGTCAAACGTTTCGGACACAATTCTCTATCTTCAGTGGATCTAAAAGTCTACTACACGCACTCCCCTCTCATAGTTTTTTATTATTTTCTTCTTCAACTCTATTGTAATAATCTTTTTCTTCTTATTAGCACTATGCTTTGCACTAACTTTCTTCGGACTCATGGCTAATTCAATTAATTAGGGCAAAATAATGCCCAAAAAGCCACGAAATAGAGAAAAACCACTAAAACAAAACAATCGCGATGTTGCGGAGGCTGTTACTGTTATTGTTACTGTTGGGGGAGCGTGTGTGAGCTCAGTGTCGACTATGGGTGGCTATTAGGAATCTTGCTCGTACTGCGGATTTCCACTCGTATTTCAAGACAAAAATATTCACAAGCCACAGCTCGTTAAGCAAATTACTCGTACAATGGGGCACTCACACTGCAAGTATCTACTGTATATATATATATATATATATATATATATATATATATATATATATATATATATATATACACCATATTTGACAGCATATAAGACGCACCCCCAATTTAGCAGGGCATATTCAGGGAAAAAAAGTTTTTTGTGTATTAGTATATTTCAGCATAGTTCTTTTATGGCAAGCTATCATTACATTACAAAAAATTGCAATACAAGCCAAAGCACCTTAAGTATAGCAGAAAATATTATTAAGATGGTATGCACTCATAATACACAAACTGACAACTTAGTGGTTTCCCAAAAGTGACAATAGATGGCGTTGGCTACCAAACTCACCCAGGTGTTTACTATTTGAACAGCTGGTATACCGTAAGTACCGTAATTCTTTACGATATTTCTTTTCAGTACTGATTGTATAATGTAAGATAATAATTCACAATAATAATGTTTCAGTAAGTACTGGTATTATTAATGGAGCCAGGCTACTATAGGTAGAAATGACCATCTGTAGTGAACGTCAGAGGCCTTGCCTTCACATATAAGACGCAGGGGTGATTTTGGGAGCTTTTTTTTTAGAGAAAAAGTGCATCTTATATGCCGTCAAATACGGCATATATATATATATATATATATATATATATATATATATATATATATATATATATATATATATATATATATATATATATATACACACACACACACACACACACAATGGAACTTCACATTACAAGTGCACCATACAATGAGTAATTTGTAGAATGAGCCGAGCCTCGGGCAAATTTTTGTCTTGTTTTACGAGTAGAAATCCCCACTACGAACATGGTTCCTACAGTGACCGATAGGCTCGCACACGCTCCCAACAAGCGTGAGAACCAATCGCTCGGTTCACATGGATATCTTGTAGTGAAAGCATCCCTATTGTGTTTTCCAAGTGTTTTTGCTATTATTTCTTAATAATTACTGTAGTTGTGTTACCATGGGTCCTAAGACTAGTGCAAAGAAGAGTTCTGTGAAAAAGAAAAAGCTATTAACGATAGAAATTAAGAAGGAAATCATTGATAAACATGAAAGGAATTCCTCCTCCTCCACCGCTCCATCCTCTTCCTCACGCACAAATCATCCCATCTTTAAGGTTATTAAATTAATAAAACCAGTTTATATTATTTCTTATGCATTCCCTTTGACTGTATTAGGTAAAAATTTGTTTCCTTAACCACTTGATATCTTCTTACCTTTATAATGCACTGCAAATTCAACCTCATACTTACTTGTTCAGATCACTTCAAACAGTTATGCCGATGAATTACGGGGGGGAAAAAAATGTGAATTTTTAATTTTTGGTTACATTAGATTTATAGTTAGGTTTAGTTACGTTTACTTAGATTTGGTTGGGTTAGTTTTGGTTAGGCTTATCTAACTGCATCTCTAGGAAGGTTATGTTAACAAAGCAATTTTTCTTCACCAGAATGGCATGTGGCTACCAAAGAAAATGGAGTCTGCACCTCACACAACCCACTACTTTTAGTCATAGAAAATATTTGATAGCTTCTAAATTAACTTAGCATAAGCCTAACCAAAACTAACCAAACCTAACTAAACGTAACAAAATTGAACTAAACCTAACCAAACCTAACGTAATCTAAAAAAAAAAAAAATTCTTATTCTTTTCTGTAAATCAGCGGCATAGCTGTTTGAGGTGATCTGAATAAGTTTCTGAGGTTGAATTTGCAGTGCATTATAAAGGTAAGAAGATATTGAGTGGTTAAGGAAACGAATCTTTACCCTGTATTATAGTTTTATAATTGTCATTAGTCTTGCACCTACACATTTTGTTTTGAAACACATACCATTTTTTTGGGGGTGGTTTTTGGGACTTTAACGGATTAATTATATTTCAATTAATTTCAATGGGGAAAATTGATTTGCAAAATGAGCAAATCACAAAACGAGCTTGGTCATGGAATGAATTAAACTCATAATGCGAGGCACCACTGTAGCCTACATTTGGATAAACTGAATAAGTTCAGCTCGTTTAATCGTTCTTCGTAAGGCTTGTTTCGCAATCTAGGGATCATTTTAGTAACTTTTCTTAGCATTCTCTCCAGCTTATCAATATTTATTTTTATAGTATGGTGACCAAAACTAAATGCAATATTCTAGATGTGGGCGTATAAGTGCATTAAATAGTGTAGGGATAACTTTTTTCCAGATTTGTAATCAAAAGTTCTTCCAATGAAGCCGACCCGTTTGATAGCCGTCTTGATAATGCTTACTAGGTTTAAGGTCATTCCTAATAGTTATCCCTAAGTCTTTTTCATGGCTAACCTTGGAAAGTTTGGAGCCATTTATTGTATAATTTGTGTAATGATTATTGTTTTCTATATGCAAAACTTTACATTTATCAACATTAAATTTTATTTGCCACTTTTCTGACCAACTGACTAAGATGTCAAGGTGGATTGTAGTTGCATTTTTTCGGCAGATGTAGTTACTTTACTCGTGATTTTCGGATCGTGGGCAAATTTTTCAATCTTACAGGTGAAGCTTTCATCGACATCATTGACAGTTAAGAGTGTACATGACAGTTAAGTGTGTACACTTATGACAAACCGGTTTGTCATAGGGGTCACGATAAATGGAATGCATTCCTGGAGTGTTGTGAGCCTTAGACTTTCTGAGAGAAGGCGGAGTTCTGCCTTATGTAGTAAAGTGATACAAGAGTAAAAAAAAAATGTATATATCAGGAAAAGATCGTCAGCATGTGCAACTTCTGCAACTTTCCAGGATTGAAGAGGAAGAATCCTTTGACTGCTCCGAGTAAGTTAAATATGTTTAGTTTGGTTACATTTCTTACTTCGGCAGAAAAGACACAAAAATCATTTAAATTCAGCTTTGATTTGGTCAAGTTAGATTAGGTTAGGAAAAGCTTGATCCAATTTTCATGAAATCAAAAACAGACAGTGTGAAAGAAGTTTCAAAGGTTAGGTTAGAAAAGGTTTGAAATAGCTTTTAATAAAGTGAAAACAAACAGGCTGGAGTGTTGATGGCGAGCCACAAAATTTTTCTTTTTTAAAGTATGTTTTTTTAATGATATTCAATTGATTTTGGACCTCATTTATACTGCAAATATCTGGTTCAGATGTTCCCACACCCAAATAACCCAGTTATCCCCCAGTTTGAGTGTGTTGTGTAGAGGAAACTCAAAAACAAGTGCTTTGCACCAGAAATGAATCACAATCACATCAAAACACAAGAAACATTCATTTTCCTTCAAACATTACTTGAGAACCTTTCTGTAATTTAACTGCCATTTGTCCATAACTATTTATATAAGTTTTAACGTATTATCAAGAGTACTAATAAAGATTAGAAGAAAAACTTTACCTAACCTTATGTTGTGACCTATACATACCTAGACCAGGTGTTCAGGGTAGCGGTTGTTTTGACCGACAGCCACACAGCAATTAAAAAGCCATTAGACAGAGGGCAAGGTACTGACTGCTCCTGCATGTCACAAAAATAGCTAAAAAAAGCTCCGGTAGCCAGCCGTGTTGTTGTAAGTAATCCCTTCAGACGGCCGGTGGGGGACAATTAAAAACTCAATAAAGTAATCCCTAGAGACGATAAACTAATCGCTTCCCAAAGACAGTAAACTAATCGCTCCCTAGAGACGTTGGCCCAGCGGCCTCATTAAGGTAATCCCTTTTGAGTCAAAAAGGACATAACAACACAATTGAAGGAAATTAATCTTTATGGATTGATTGTCAAGAATATTGGAGGATAGTGATATTTGGAATCTTGTCATGGTTGAGTTTGTATATAAACAGATGTGTGGCCTTAGAAAAGTATTGACTCAGACTTCCAATCACTTTGGAAGAAGCAGAGCTCTCGGCTCAACATGGAGGCCTGGCTGGTGAAAGTGAAAACTCTTTCTTGATTAATGCAGTCTTTATAGCAACTCATAGGATGTTAAATTAAGATATATTATTGCATTTATGTGTCATTATGGATGTTATTCGCTTCATGGAAACTAATTATTATATGAATATTTGTGTCTTGAAAGGATGTTATTGCTCCATGAGAAAACATTATAATATGATAATGTGTCTAATATGGATGTAACTGTTAAAAATGGAAGCAACTATGATAAATTCATTGTTATAAAATGGAAGCGATTTTGATGAATCAACAAGTCAAACAAGTGATGAAGTTATGTTAATTTTTTAATAATTATATTGTGGAAAACTTAAAGCGTTCCATAACCCTGTGAACAAATTGGTTTTTTTAGTATAGGAACACGAAAACATTGCAATAACAGGCTACGAAACATATAAGATTTCTGGACAAGGCTGAATTAGACCTCTATGTCCAGATCATAATAATTCCAGATTTAAATTCAGGTTGGCAACCTCTGTGTGAACATCAGTTAATAGAAGAGCTGTTCAAAGTTATATTTAATAGGCAGTGCTTATAGGTACGGCAGCCGTATCCTCATAGTGCTCCCTTATAGATACAGCACGTGCCTAAGTTTTGGGTAATAAAATATACAAAGCTTATATAACCAAACCTAACTGAACCAAACCGTACCTAACCAAAACTAACATAACCTGACATAACCTAATCTAACCATAACCTAACAAATGCCATATCCTCATAGTGCTCCATTATAGATGCAGCATGTGCCTAATTTTTGGGTAAAAAGCTTATATAACCAAACCGTACCTAACCAAACCTAACATAACATAATCAACCTAACATAATAACTTGAAAGATGCTTTACCAGATAAATAATAAGGGACAGGCCATTGGAATAGCGGATGACAACGCAGTACGACTGCCGTATCTCTAAGCACTTCGCATTTAATATCCTTATTTTGCCAGAACTTATCCAGTCTCCTTTCAAATATATTTACACTACTAGCATGCATGAGACTGTTGGGAAGATATTTATTCCACACATCAATCACACTTGAATTAAATATATTTATAAGGCAAATTTGCAGTTTAAGCCAATACACCTATTCTTGTTTTACTTTTCCCCTATAGCCAACAAGCTTGGGAAAGTGGGGTTTTAGGGTGAGGGAAGCAAATATAGGTCATATACGGCAATACAGAAAAAATCTAAGGTGAAAAACCTTTTTCCATTTTAAAAAGTATAAAAAGCTTACATAACCGAACCAGATTCCCCCAATGACACAATCCTAATCTAAATTAAACTGACCCAGAGGGAACACGGCCCCCCAGACACCCCCAACCTAACCTAATCTAACCAGAACTGAACTCACGTAATAACCTCTAAACTGGGGGGGCAAGCCCCCCAGATCCACCCAACCTAACCTAAACCAAACCTTAAATTAAATGTTCATAATTACCTTGATAAACCGGTATTATTTTACAAAACACGCAAATTGTGTGACAAGAAAAACTAGTTCAGTAATAGGAAGTACACATTTTTCTAAGACATTTTTCTTCTATGCATTTTCCGTCGCAAATTACTGCTTCAGAAGTACTGGTGCGTTTTGTAAAACTTTATCATGTTATGTTAGGTTGGTTAGGTTATGTTAAGTTATGGTTAGGTTAAGGTTGTTAGGTTAGGTTACAGTTATGTTATGGTTAGGTTAAGTTAGGTTAGGTTCGGTTATATAAGATTTTTACATTTTATTACCCAAATCCAGAAAAAATCTAAGGTTGAGAACCCTAACTTTTGTGTAATAAAATGTAAACATTTTATATAACCGAACCTAACCTAACTTGACCTAACCATAACATAACCGGGTAAATTTGCAGTTTCAGACAATATTGCCTATCTCTACACACACACCCCCAACCCCTCAAGCAAGCTTTGGGGACTGTAGGGAATCGGGTTTTTTTTTGGGTAGGCATATATGAGTGATATATGGACTTTGAAAATGTAGGGAAATTTCCCTAAAAATTCCCTAAATGTAGCAAACACGGCAAACCTATTCTAACCGGGGGGGGGGCTGCGCCCCCCCCCTGGAACCCCCTGCTAGGACACTATTCAAACAACCAAAAACCTGGTTCAATATCCTAACCTAACCTTCATAACTGCAATAATACTTCATAATAATGACAATAATATAAAACATTCACCAGTATGGACTAAAAAATCTAAGGAAATTTCCCTAGAAGTGAAAGAAATTTCCTATTATTAATTATTAATTTCCGACAGTGTAATATGGGGCTAGAAATGCTCCTAACAATGTCATCTAGACCCTGAGATAGTTTATAGTTACGTGTGGTGTATTGTCTGAAACTGCAATAATACCCATAACCGTAACCTAACCATAACTTAACATAACCTAACCAACCTAACATAACATGGTAAAGTTTTACAAAACGCACCAGTACTTCTGAAGCAGTAATTTGCGACGGAAAATGCATAAAAGAAAAATGTCTTAGAAAAATGTGTACTTCCTATTACTGAACTAGTTTTTGTCACACAGTTTGCGTGTTTTGTAAAATAATACCGATAAACCTACACTATATGATGCCGCTGTGGCAAGAAAATCCACCGCCAATCCACTACCTGCAAGGTGCATCACCTGTTGGCTCACCTGTGGCTAGCAGACAGGGCGTGCGTGCAAGCGCTTTCTCCTGTAGGATGTTTGTTCACTCTTATGCTACAACCTTGGTACCTGCTGCTGCTGCTGTGATCACCACTGGGTCACACAGGGGCTGTCTTCCTTGGTCGGATCGGATCGGATGTAATGTCGGGGGATAGCCTTTGACCCTGACACTCTTCTTCTTCTTGTGACCTGTTCCACTTAAGATCGCTTGGTAGGTCCTCATGTTTCTTGGTGTTACGCAAGGATTATATACAGAAGGATATGCGATTTTTATGGACAATGCGGAGGAAAGTTGCGTGGAGTGTGGACATTGAAATGAGTTGTTATTGTTGAGTCTTTAGGGCTGTGACAGTCTATTAGACCCTACTCGCCCCGGTGGTGCCCTGCGAGGTGATCACAGGCGTGGTAGCTGACCGGTCTTCCTGAGGAAGGCGCAGGTAAGGGATACACTCCCACCGCCTCCAGCAGGGTGGACAGATCGATCGAAGGTGGTGATGTTTAGGGCGAGGAGTTAGCTTCTTAGAAGTATTCGGTGGGAATACGAGTGGGGACACTGCAGTATGAAATGTTCGATTGTTTCCTCCACATTCCTGCACCAGGGGAAATATTGCTGCATTAAGGATAGGGTGACAGGCGTAAGTGGTGTAAGTGAGCCGAGAGACTCGATTACTTCCAAGGCGGAGGCGGCCGCAGTGTTGCCAGGTTCCCTTAGCCATATTTCCCTAGGCGAGCCATCAAAATTTCCCTTTTCATCATAAAATTTCCTTCTTATTTGAAGCTATAGTACAACTTCTGCAACTTTAATAATGACAATGTCCGCATATTTTAATCGCTCTTAGTATCTTTGAAGCTACAAAACTACCTCAATTACAGCCTACCGAAGCAGAGAGAGAGAGAGAGAGAGAGAGAGCGAGAGAATAAAACAAATTACAACTAACTTAGTTTTAATGCTTCGGATCTTCTGTTTTGTATATTTCTTCGGTTATCCTACTGAGGTGGCTTGGAAGAATCTCGAAATTATAGTATGTAGCAGAATCAAATGTCGCTTTGGCATGGAGCAGTTCATTTAAGGTTGCAGTGTTCAACTTGTTTCGTGTCTGGTGTCCCCCCTCTCACTCCCTTCATCCTCCAGCACCCTCCCCCCCCCTCTCTCTCTCTCTCTCTCTCTCTTCATTATGTTTTCTTTTATAGAGTAGAATATACTCCTGCCGTATCGCTTCCAAAAAAATGTCATTTCGTCTCTTACTTTCCCTCGAGTGAACCCACACCGGTGTGGGTTCACTCGAGGTACCCCCTGCACTCGAAGTCCCCCTCCCTCTGCGCGTGCGCGGGAGGCGAATTTGCTGCCAGCCGCACGACTCATTTGTTGTTGTTGGTGGTGGTGAGGGTAAGGTTATTGTTGTTGTTTTTGGTGGTGGCGATGATGCTATTAGTGAGTGATGGAAATGGTGGTGATGGTGTCATGGACTCGAAGTGATCGTGTTGTTACTGTTGTTGTTTTTGGTGATGGTGGTGGTGGTGATGCTAATGAGTGATGGTGTCATGGACTCATGGTAATCGTGTTGTTACTGTTGTTGTTGTTGGTGATGGTGGTGGTGGTGATGTTAGTGGGTAAATATAGTGTCATGGACTCATGGTGATCGTGTTGTTACTGTTGTTGTTGTTGGTGATGGTGGTGATGGTAATTGTCTTGTTGGTGCTGGTGGCAGTGGTGATGGTGATTATGTATTTTTTTTTTGTAGCTTTATTGTGGTGGTGGTGGTGGTGATGGTGATGGTAGCTATGAGTGGGGGTAATAGCGCTAGTAATGGTGATGATGCCCAGTGTAGTAATGTGCGCCAGTCATTGTTTTGCCTGTAATTTTCTTTGTGATTATCATGAGGCCACGGGTCACACTAACCCGCTCGGCTCTCGCATACGGACTCGCAGCAGGTGCTTGTTTTTTTGCAGGTGCACCCAACGAGATTCGTAAGATGACCCATTTGATATTTCCTTACCATTATAATGCACTGCAAATTCAACCTTAGATACTTGTTTAGAACACATCAAACAGTTATGCCGCTGAATTATAGAGTTTTTTTTTTTTCTGGCACAGCTTGCAGGTACGGCAGCGTACATGTAAATGCTCGCTTATAGATACGGTACGTGCCTAACTTTTGGGTAATGAAATATAAAAAAAGCTTATATAACCTAACATAACCTAACATAGCATAATCTAACCATAACCTAATGAATGCCGTATCCTCATAGTGCTTGCTTATAGATATGACACGTGCCTAACTTTTGGGTAAAAAGCTTATATAACCGAACCTAACCGTACATAACCAAACATAATCAACCTAACATAACTTGAAAGATGCTTTACCAGGTAAATAATAAGGCACAGGCCATACAAATAGCGGATTACCCAAAAGTTAGGCACGTGCCCTATCTATAAGCGAGCACTATGAGGCTGCTTACCTGTAAGCTGTGCCTATAAGTGCTTACAGATACGGCAGCCATACCCCGTTGTCATCCCCTATTCGTACGGCATGTCCCGGTGTCACCCACCGTGTTCGCATTAAATTTGACACGAATAGTTTTAAAAAAGCTTAGAAAGTTATCAACAGAATAATCCCTTATTCCTACGGTTAAGTACGGTTTTGTTCGGTTAGGCTCGGTTATATAAGCTTTTTATATTTTATTACCTAAAAATTAGGCATGTTCCGTATCTTTAAGCGAGCTGTTATAGGTGATCTGAACAATTATCTGAGGTTGAATTTTCAGTGCATTATAAAGGTAAGGAATATCAAATTGGTCGTCTTACGAATCTTTACCGAAGTCATAAACTGATTTAGTCATAACAGCCTTGCAACTTTAGAGTAACTTAACCTAACATTACCTAGATTATAGCCATTACAATTAAATATGTCCGCATAGTTTTGACAACACATAGTAAATCAGTGTAAAAACATTTTCCCAGACTAGGACTGCCACCACTGCAGAGTACATGAAACTTGAAAAGTTATATATCCGTTTCACCATAAATTTAGGGTTTTCCAGTCACCGATCAATTCCAAACCAGATTATATCAAACTGTCAGTAGTCACAGACAACTGTGTTTCAGTTAGGAAGAGAAGATGAGGTTTAGTGTAGGAGAGATGGTGTTCCACAGATTGGAAATTAGATCTAAGGCCACGAATGTTGCAGAAATCGAGAGTAAAAGTATTAGAGGAGGATTAAGTGGTTTGATTTTTTTCTACCTATCTACCTATCTATAAATATATATTTATCTATTTTGATATTTGTGTCAGAGATAACATTGTTTTATTATTTCATCATTCAATTAAAAGCGTTGTGTTGTCATAGAATTCGGTGAAGTGTATTTGGTTTCATTTCAAGCGTCAGCTTCTTATGTCCACATGCTCTGTAGCAGTGGTATCCAATCCATCCATATATATATATATATATATATATATATATATATATATATATATATATATATATATATATATATATAAATATATGTATATATATATATATATATATATATATATATATATATATATATATTTCTTTTTTATACTATTTATGGCAACTTACAGTTGTGTGAACGTGTATATGTGTGTGTGTGTGTGTGTGTGTGTGTGTGTGTGTGTGTGTGTGTGTGTGTGTGTGTGTGTGTGTGTGTGTGTGTGTAAGTCAGCATAGTCAGTAGGATCACGTGTTGGATTCGTGATCGTCAGCCATTACCCTCCCCGAAAGAGCCCAGAGCTCATAGAGGGGTAAGGCTGAGGCCTCTCACACATCACCCCCCCCCACTCCGAAAAAAAAAATCCCCTTGCTCAAGGGGGGGGGGACAGTAATCAGTCCCTGACAGTGAAAAATTCTCTGGAACGTGAGTAGGGTTCAAACCTAAGCCTTTTCTGGGTGGCATATTTCTGATTTCTCTATAGATTTGTGGTAAAGGAGTATTTACAGCCAATTGTTACAGTCCAAGATCGTGATGTCACATGTGGTAGGAGTCTTAGCAATCGCTATAGTATAATGTGTATTTTTTCCATACAATAATACTATATCGTAACGCATATTAGGGAAGTACAAATAACAATATGATAGTAAATTAATTCTGAAAACATATATGTATATCCTAAGCACGTTGGAGTTACCAATGACAAAACTATATAACCTCATCCTCATTGACAACCACGCCCACAACAATAGCACGACCATCTAGTCCCTGGAGGCACTTTGCATTGAATAGAAACTCAGCTCACACAGACTCTAACGTTCAAACTACATAGTCTGTCAACCTAGAGTAAACACCAAGAAAAGCAAACACAATCAGAAGTATACACAGCCACAATAATGTTGAACTTTGCTGTGTGTGTGTGCAGACTTTGTGCTTCATGAAACTGATAGAGTAAGGATAGTGGCTTCAAAAGTGTCAACAAATAGTAGTTAATGCATCTGTTATCAAGCGTATGTACTATACCTATCATGTATTTGTGTGAGTAAATAAGAGATAGAGCAGCTGCATGGAAATACGACTTGACCTGGTAGGGTATAATAGTCCTGTTTCCTTGTTATGTGAGTGTAGTTACCTGTGGAGCTACGTACACCTGTGGTTTGGTTTGAGTGGGATAAGGACAGCAACGTTAGCCTTTAGTATGTTGATATATTGTGTTTGCTATTGATATCTAGTTGATATTTGAAACAAGAGTGAATACCTTAAAGTTGAGAGTGTGTGTGCCCAAGACAGGATGCAGCGAGATATATGGTTAAACAAAGTATGATGTGGAACAGTTGTGTGTTTAGTCGACAAATATTCTTGAATATAGTGTGCATAGTAGATCGAAGTACTGGAATCAAACAAAACATTAATAGCCTATCCTCAGCACTCAAGAAGAGCTTCTAGAGGGAATTCAAGAACACGATCATTATGTACCATTAATAAACAAGGATAACTTGAATTTATTGTAAGTTGTAGTGGTGGTGTTAGCTCTCAGTAAAAGCTGGACATTGACATAAACACATGTGTGGTCATATGACACTCTAGGGTGCTCACATTTATAGTGATGTCTTTGTGATAGTTTTGGGTAAATTGTAGAAATTGCATATTATCCATGAAAGACAGTGAAAATGGTGATGTCATTCTGGTGTCATACTAGCCAACACGTACTGTTTATGTATTTTTTCGTAACAAAATGTAACCTAACCTAACCTTTTCCTGATTAATGGTATCAAATATTCATATCACTTGAAATTACCAAGATGCCAGGTATAACAATTTGCCTGTACTTAAGTGTTACCGTTTATAAACCAATGACAATAAGTATATGTATACATATTTCCTTTCACACAATAAATTACATTATCACTTGTACCATAAGAAATTATAAGCGAAGCCAATTATTGTTAGCAACGAACTCCATATTACATACACCATCACATTGCTATTTTAACCAAGGATGCTATACGTACATTCTTTTGTTTTTAACTATGGATGTTGGTGTCATGCACTATAATTGAGGCGTCACCTTGCCCTACAAACACTGATTAAATAAATCGGACATCAACATTACATCTGGAGACCCAACGCGTCGAGGACAAAACACCCCAGGAACAGGTGGTTCAAACTGTTACTGTTGGCAGTGCTTCCACTATGGTAATTCAGGATTTCTTTAGATTGATGTGGAAATTTCAATATATTAGTCACAATTTTCCCAAAAAATACACAACATTGGACAAACATCTAGTAATCATTATCAAAAGGAATCGTGTGTTGTCATTCCGTTAGTTTATTCCATCAGTTCTACAGATAGCCTATCATTCTGCCCAAGCCCATTACACCTATACGTAGATTAAAGCTAGAATAGCTTTAACACAAATATAATTTCAGTATGAGTGAGTGCAACAAGTTGCCGTGCTATTACTACATACCATTGCCAGTTGTGTTGTTGTTGATGTTGTTGGTAGAGTGCCATAGGCATCACATCCACGTTTTATTGTGCAGAGCCAGCTGATTTGTTGTTGTTTGCTTACGTAACTCCTACTGTTGTGATATCTAGGTAACACTGAAAAAATTATATGTTCAATGTTTCAGATTATTTATTATAATCAAAAACGTGAGACCGAGTTCCAATAGCTCAGCTAATAATTAATCACACATGGTTACGTGTTTTAATGTGTTAGACCTGAAGCTGTGTTCCAAGTCCTCCGGAAGTATATGGAAACGTGAATTGATATTGACAAGAAATATATATATATATATATATATATATATATATATATATATATATATATATATATATATATATATTTCTTGGTTTAAATATTTTCTAATTAATCACTACACCAGAAAGTGATTTACGATTATTACTGGAGTTTTAATTCAAAGGCAGCTGTGTGTGTGTGTATGTGTGTGTGTGTGTGTATGTGTATGCGTGTGCGTATGCATGTGCGTATGCGTGTACGTGTGCGTATGCGTGTACGTATGCGTATGCGTGTACGTGTGCGTGTGTGTCTGTGTGTAATAATATCAATAGTAATTGTTGGTTTATTAATAAGAGATATGCATCCCAAGAGCTGAAAATATACAGTAGGAATTATAAAAAATTATTGAGTTGAAAAATTAATAATTATAATAAATTATGATAGTAATGATAATAGTAATGATAATAATAATAATAATAATAATAATAATAAGATTACCAAGTAAAACTAAATCTAACACTAGGCACTGCACTTTTTTCTGTATCGGTCGTTGAGGGCGCGTATGAAAACCAGAGTGTTAGTGTGTCTGACGCTGTGTCGTGGTGGAGGTGCTGGAGGTGGTGCCGGCGGGAGGGTATTGTGGTGACTCGGGGGGTGGAGCAGCTTCCTGGCGAACTTCTCAAGGAGGTGGGCGTGGCGGGCTTGTACGGTAGTGAGGTGCAAGGTGTGTGTGTGGGTGGGTGGGTGGGGCGGGTGGCTGGGTGGGTAAAACATTACAAATTAGCAAAGCCTCCATGACAGACATTTTTATAAGAAAGAAATTGTGTGGATGCATGATTTACATAATAATTTTAACATATGGTTACAAAAAATTATTATTATTAGTTATATATTTTTTATTTCCCTCTTAAATGCATCGATATTATTTGATCTGAAGCAAACTTTTTCCTCTACAGGTAAATTATTAAATAATTGAGAACCAAAATTTATCACATTGTTTTTAAAGAATTGCTCTAAATTGTGGACAACATAAATCAACATTATTGCTCCTTGTATTTCTTGGTTTAAGTGATTTATGAACATCATATTTCAAACGTTTAGTTGTTGAAAAGATAGGGGCTGCTGAGTCAAATTTGGGAATAAAAAATATACATCTAAAGAAGTGAAAAAGAAAGTGTGTGTGTGTGTGTGTGTGTGTGTGTGTTGTTACGCCATCTCAAAGTAACGATTGATTCTGTGTATGTTTTGAAACGTGCTCATGAGAGACAAAAAAAACGATAGATAAATAGAAAGGTAAATAGATCAATAAAAAAAACCAGCTTAGGTAACAACATTATCATCAAAGAATCAGCTTAGGAAACATTATCATCAGGGAAACTACATAATTCTTTCCATTACCTAAGTTTGCCTTTTGAACACGTATCGATTGGTGCTTCACGCGGACTTTGGGTCAGATCAACTCCTTAGTGAGCAGACCCGAGTGAACTCATATAACATAAATCACGCCACTAAAATAGTGTTGATGATGATGCATGACATTCTCTCTCTCTCTCTCTCTCTCTCTCTCTCTCTCTCTCTCTCTCTCTCTCTCTCTCTCTCTCTCTCTCTCTCTCTCTCTCTCTCTCTCGCCTTGTTGATAAATGAGATCACGTATTGTGAAGGTAAGGAAAATTGAAATTTACAAATATACAAGCGCAGTCATTTAAACTGTAAAACAAAAATCAAAGAAATTATGACGAGTTTAATTAAGTGAAACAATTGTTCCGAAATGCTTACAACTTTTTACATTTTATTGTCACGTGCAGCAGTTATTGAATGAATACTTGAATACATTTCATTTCATCCTATAAAGACAGTAAACCCGCTCTTGTCGCAGGTTAGAGTTAGTACGCAGGCTGGAACCAAGTCTTGCTATTCCATCATGTCCGTAAGCCACGCCTTCTCATTATCTCTGCATCTTGATTGGCTGCGACTTCCACTAATACACATTAGGCATTAAATATGTCAACCAATCAGCGAGCTTCCCGCCAAGGCGTCCTGCGAGTTGAGCCACCACAGAGGGTATAAATAGAACCTCACTCGCTGTGTCAGTTGCACCTGGAGTATTATATTTCAGAGGCTTTCGCCAAAAATGAATTCATGATAGGAGTGTTCTTGGACATTCACAAAGCCTTCGACATGACATGGCGACACGGTGTCCTCATGAAACTCCATGCTCACGGTTTAAGAGGTAACTTACCTATTTTTGTTTATAATTTCTTACAGGACATAACTTTCTCTGTCAAGCTTCCCTGTAACGTATTCTCGGACATTTATGTCCAGGAAAATGGGGTGCCACAGGGTAGTGTTCTTAGTCCTACTTTATTTTGTGTTATGATTAATGATATTCTGTCATCAACTCCTGTCCCAAGAAATCTTAAATACTCGCTCTACGCTGACGACTGTGCGTTATGGCATTCGTCGCCAAACGCGCAGTTCTCGGCTGGACGGATTCAAATTGCTCTTGACTCCGTCCAACAGTGGGCCTCTCTGTGGGGATTTAAGTTTTCTGTTCCAAAGTGTATCGGTGTAGTTTTCACTCAACGTAAAATTCCTGCTTTGCATATTTCTCTTCAAGGCCAACCGATACCGTTTCAAAATTCAGTTAAATTCTTGGGTCTGCATTTTGACAGCAGACTCAATTGGAAAAACACGTAAATAATTTGTTAGTTCGTTGCCATAAAAAAGTCAATGTCCTAAAATACCTATCAGGTACTTCATGGGGAGCAGACAGAAAATCTTTATTAATGGTGTACAAGTCCTTAATTCGTTCTCACTTAGACTATGGCTCACCGGTGTATGGGTCTGCGTCGGACGCAACACTGAGGAGGCTGGATGTTTTTCAGAATGTATGTCTGCGAATGTGTCTTGGAGCCCTGCGGTGTACACGCGTGGGGCGTTTGGAGGTTGAGGCAAATATACCACCACTGAGTGTGCGACGTGACGGCCTATTACTGGCATACGGCCTGTCAACGGCCCGGAAGACTCCACTCGGTCTCATGGCAGCTACTGTAATTAAACAGCACCACCACCTCCACACTGGTCGACACCGTCCACTAGCTGTCCGCCTTCACACTATATGCCAGAAGTGTGAAGTGAACCTTGACGGTGTTGACCAGCTTGTGCAATCAACAAAAGCCCCTTGGGAGCCCAATGCCACCATCAATACTAAATGGCTTCCCCAACACAAGCCTGCCATGACCGAAGTGGAGATATGTCATCACTTCCGGGCTCTCGTCGCTAGCCTCCCTCCCTCCCTCCACCTTTACACTGACGGCTCCAAGTCGAGTGAAAGTGTGGGTGCTAGTGTTTGGTCGTGTGAATGTGCCCTCAGGTTCCGACTACCTTCCCATACGTCGGTGTTTTCCTCAGAACTTTTTGCTATTGATAAAGCCATAAATTATGCACTAAATGCAAATCATAACGTAATTGTCATATTCACGGATTCTATGTCAGCCCTTCAGGCGATAGAGTCCGGGCGCACGGATGCCAATGAAATCCAAGGCAACATTATTAATAAGCTAAATTCACGCCGTAAGTCTTTCTCTTTGTATTGGGTGTCTGGTCATTTGCGTATTTACGGGAATGAGCAGGCTGACATGCTGGCTAGGTCCGCTGCAGAGCTCGAGGGAGCGTGGAACCTCCGTCGAGATCATCAGTCATGTCTCTCGGCTGCAAAATCATCAGTTTACCTCCTGTGGCAAAGTCACTGGGACAACCTCAGTCTTCCCACTGTAAAACCCATCCTGGGCGAGTGGGCTTCCTCCAACCGCCCCACAAGGCGTCAAAAGGTGGTCCTCGCACGCCTCAGGATGGGCTGCACCCTAGCCACCCACATGCTCCCCTACATCGCCCACGCCTTCCCACCCCAATGCATCACCTGCCATACTACCCTCTCTATCGACCACATCCTGCTTCACTGTGTGCGTTATCGGGAGGCGCGACGGTCCCTCGTAGCCTTCTGTGAGGCCCGCCACCTTCCGATGACGCAGACCACCCTTCTGGGTGACCAGCATCCGGATGTGGTCGATAGCCTGATGATTTTCCTGGCCGAGACCAATTTAATCAAAGAGCAGAGACATGCAGGCAGAGGCAAAAGCAGAGACATGCAGGCAGAGGCAGAAGCAGAGGCAGAGGCATAGGCAAAGGAAAAGGAAGAAGCAGAGGCAGAGGCAGAGGCAGAGGCAGAGGCAGAAGCAGAGACATGCAGGCAGAAGCAGAGACATGCAGGCAAAGGAAGAGACATGCAGGCAGAGGCAGAAGCAGAGACATGCAGGCAGAGGCAGAGACATGCAGGAAGAGGCAGAGACAGAGGCAGAGGCAGAGGCAGAGATAGAGGCAGAAGCAGAAGCAGAGGCAGAGGCAGAGGCAGAGACAGAGGCAGAGGCAGAGGCAGAGGCAGAGGCAGAGACATGCAGGCAGAGGCAGAAGCAGAGGCAGAGGCAGAAGCAGAGGCAGAGACAGAGGCAGAGACAGAGGCAGAGGCAGAGGCAGAGACATGCAGGCAGAGGCAGAAGCAGAGGCAGAGGCAGAGGCAGAGACAGAGGCAGAGACAGAGGCAGAGACATGCAGGCAGAGGCAGAAGCAGAGGCAGAGGCAGAGGATGAAGCAAAGGCAGAGGCAGAGGCAGAAGCAGAGGCAGAAGCAGAGGCAGAGGCAAAGGCAGAGGCAGAGGCAGAGGCGGAGGCAGAGACAGAGACAGAGACAGAAACAAAGGCAGAGGCAGAAGCAGAGACAGAGGCAGAGGCAGTGACATGCAGGCAGAGGCAGATGCAGAGGCAGAGGCAGAGGCAGAGGCAGAGGCAGAGGCAAAGGATGAAGCAGAGGCAGAGGCAGAGGCAGAAGCAAAGGCAGAGACAGAGGCAGAAGCAGAGGCAGAGGCAGAGGCAGAGGCAGAGGCAGAGACAGAGACAGAGGCAGAGACATACAGGCAGAGGCAGAAGCAGAGACATGCAGGCAGAGGCAGAAGCAGAGACATGCAGGCAGAGGCAGAAGCAGAGGCAGAGGCAGAGGCAGAAGCAGAGACATGCATGCAGAAGCAGAGACATGCAGGCAAAGGTAGAGACATGCAGGCAGAGGCAGAGACATGCAGGCAGAGGCAGAGAAATGCAGGCAGAGGCAGAAGCAGAGACATGCAGGCAGAGGCAGAAACAGAGACATGCAGGCAGAGGCAGAAGCAGAGACATGCAGGCAGAGGAAGAAGCAGAGACATGCAGGCAGAGGCAGAAACAGAGACATGCAGGCAGAGGCAGAGAAATGCAGGCAGAGGCAGAAGCAGAGACATGCAGGCAGAGGCAGAAACAGAGACATGCAGGCAGAGGCAGAAGCAGAGGCAGAGGCAGAGGCAGAGGCAGAGGATGAAGCAGAGGCAGAGGCAGAGACAAAGGCAGAGGCAGAGGCAGAAGCAGAGGCAGAGGCAAAGGCAGAGGCAGAGGCAGAGGCAGAGGCAGAGACAGAGACAGAAGCAGAAGCAGAGGCAGAAACATGCATGCAGGCAGAGACAGAAGCAGAGACAGAGGCAGAGGCAGTGACATGCAGGCAGAGGCAGATGCAGAGGCAGAGGAAGAGGCAGAGGATGAAGCAGAGGCAGAGGCAGAGGCAGAGGCAAAGGCAGAGACAGAGGCAGAAGCAGAGGCAGAGGCAGATACATGCAGGCAGAGGCAGATACAGAGGCAGAGGAAGAGGCAGAGGCAAAGGCAGAGGATGAAGCAGGGGCAGAGGCAGAGGCAGAGGCAAAGGCAAAGGCAGAGACAGAAGCAGAGACAGAGACAGAGGCAGAGACATGCAGGCAGAGGCAGAGGCAGAGACATGCAGGCATAGGAATAAGCAGAGACATGCAGGCAGAGCAGAAGCAGAGACATGCAGGCAGAGGCAGAGGCAGAGGCAGAGGCAGAGACATGCAGGCAGAGGCAGAGGCAGAGACATGCAGGCAGAGGCAGAAGCAGAGACATGCAGGCAGAGGCAGAAGCAGAGACATGCAGGCAGAGGCAGAAGCAGAGGCAGAGGCAGAGGCAGAGGCCGAGACAGAGGCAGAGGCAGAGGCCGAGGCAGAGGCAGAGGCCGAGGCAGAGGCAGAGACAGAGACAGAGGCAGAGGCAGAAGCAGAGGCAGAGGCAGAGGCAGAGGCAGAGCAGAGACATGCAGGCAGAGGCAGAGGCAGAGTCAGAGGCAAAGGCAAAGGCAGAGGCAGAGGCAAAGGCAGAGGCAGAGGCAGAGGCAAAGGCAGAGGCAGAGTCAGAGGCAGAGGCAAAGGCAAAGGCAGAGGCAGAGGCAAAGGCAGAGGCAGAGGCAAAGGCAGAGGCAAAGGCAGAGGCAGAGGCAAAGGCAAAGGCAGAGGCAGAGGCAAAGGCAGAGGCAGAGGCAAAGGCAGAGGCAGAGGCAGAGGCAGAGGCAAAGGCAGAGGCAGAGGCAAAGGCAGAGCCACAGGCACCAGTAGAGGCAAAGGCAGAGGCACAGGCACAGGCAGAGGCAGAGGCAAAGGCAGAGGCAGAGGCAAAGGCAGAGGCAGAGGTAGAGGCAAAGGCAGAGGCAGAGGCAGAGGCAGAGGCAAAGGCAGAGGCAGAGGCAGAGGCAGAGGCAAAGGCAGAGGCAGAGGCAGAGGCAAAGGCAGAGCCACAGGCACAGGTAGAGGCAAAGGCAGAGGCACAGGCACAGGCACAGGCAGAGGCAGAGGCAAAGGCAGAGGCAGAGGCAAAGGCAGAGGCAGAGGTAGAGGCAAAGGCAGAGGCAGAGGCAGAGGCAAAGGCAAAGGCAGAGGCAAAGGCAGAAACAGAGGCAAAGGCAGAGGCAGAGGCAAAGGCAGAGGCAAAGGCAGAGGCAGAGGCAGAGGCAAAGGCAGAGGCAGAGGCAAAGGCAGAGGCAGAGGCAGAGGCAGAGGCAGAGGCAGAGGCAAAGGCAGAGGCAGAGGCAGAGGCAGAGGCAAAGGCAGAGGCAGAAGCAGAGACATGCAGGCAGAGGCAGAAGCAGAGGCAGAGGCAGAGGCAAAGGCAGAGGCAGAGGCAGAGGCAGAGGCAGAGGCAGAGGCAGAGGCAGAGGCAGAGGCAGAGGCAGGCACAGGCAGAGGCAAAGGCAGAGGCAGCAGGCAGAGGCAGAGGCAGAGGCAGAGGCAGAGGCAAAGGCAGAGGCAGAGGCAGAGGCAGAGGCAGAGGCAGAGGCAGAGGCAGAGGCAGAGGCAGAGACAGAGGCAGAGGCAGAGGCAGAGGCAGAGGCAGAGCCAGAGGCAGAGGCAAAGGCAGAGGCAGAGGCAGAGGCAGAGGCAGAGGCAGAGGCAAAGGCAGAGGCAGAGGCAGAGGCAGAGGCAGAGGCAGAGGCAGAGGCAGAGGCAGAGGCAGAGGCAAAGGCAGAGGCAGAGGCAAAGGCAGAGGCAGAGGCAGAGGCAGAGGCAAAGGCAGAGGCAGAGGCAGAGGCAGAGGCAGAGGCAGAGGCAGAGGCAGAGGCAGAGGCAGAGGCAGAGGCAGAGGCAGAGGCAAAGGCAGAGGCAGAGGCAGAGGCAGAGGCAGAGGCAGAGGCAGAGGCAGAGGCAGAGGCAGAGGCAGAGGCAGAGGCAGAGGCAAAGGCAGAGGCAGAGGCAGAAGGCAGAGGCAGAGGCAGAGGCAGAGGCAGAGGCAAAGGCAGAGGCAGAGGCAGAGGCAGAGGCAGAGGCAGAGGCAGAGGCAGAGGCAGAGGCAGAGGCAGAGGCAGAGGCAGAGGCAAAGGCAGAGGCAGAGGCAGAGGCAGAGGCAGAGGCAGAGGCAGAGGCAGAGGCAGAGGCAGAGGCAGAGGCAGAGGCAAAGGCAGAGGCAGAGGCAGAGGCAGAGGCAGAGGCAGAGGCAGCAGGCAGAGGCAGAAGCAGAGGCAGAGGCAGAGGCAGAGGCAGAGGCAGAGGCAGAGGCAGAGGCAGAGGCAGCAGGCAGAGGCAGAGGCAGAGCAGAGGCAGAGGCAGAGGCAGAAGGCAGAGGCAGCAGGCAGAGGCAGAAGCAGAGACATGCAGGCAGAGGCAAAGGCAGAGGCAGAGGCAGAAGCAGAGGCAGAGGCAGAGGCAGAGGCAAAGGCAGAGGCAGAGGCAGAGGCAGAGGCAGAGGCAGAGGCAGAGGCAGAGGCAGAGGCAGAGGCAGAGACAGAGGCAGAGGCAGAGGCAGAGGCAGCAGGCAGAGGCAGAAGCAGAGGCAGAGGCAGAGGCAGAGCAGAGGCAGAGGCAGAGGCAGAGCAGAGGCAGAGGCAGAGGCAGAGGCAAGCAGGCAGAGGCAGAGGCAAGCAGGCAGAGGCAGAGGCAGAGGCAGAGGCAGAGGCAGAGGCAGAGGCAGAGGCAGAGGCAGAGGCAGAGGCAGAGGCAGAGGCAGAGGCAGAGGCAGAGGCAGAGGCAGAGCAGAGGCAGAGGCAGAGGCAGAGGCAGAGGCAGAGGCAGAGGCAGAGGCAGAGGCAGAGGCAGAGGCAGAGGCAGAGGCAGAGGCAGAGGCAGAGGCAGAGGCAGAGGCAGAGGCAGAGGCAGAGGCAGAGGCAGAGGCAGAGGCAGAGGCAGAGGCAGAGGCAGAGGCAGAGGCAGAGGCAGAGGCAGAGGCAGAGGCAGAGGCAGAGGCAGAGGCAGAGGCAGAGGCAGAGGCAGAGGCAGAGGCAGAGGCAGAGGCAGAGGCAGAGGCAGAGGCAGAGGCAGAGGCAGAGGCAGAGGCAGAGCAGAGGCAGAGGCAGAGGCAGAGGCAGAGGCAGAGGCAGAGGCAGAGGCAGAGGCAGAGCAGAGGCAGAGGCAGAGGCAGAGGCAGAGGCAGAGGCAGAGGCAGAGGCAGAGGCAGAGGCAGAGGCAGAGGCAGAGGCAGAGGCAGAGGCAGAGGCAGAGGCAGAGGCAGAGGCAGAGGCAGAGGCAGAGGCAGAGGCAGAGGCAGAGGCAGAGGCAGAGGCAGAGGCAGAGGCAGAGGCAGAGGCAGAGGCAGAGGCAGAGGCAGAGGCAGAGGCAGAGGCAGAGGCAGAGGCAGAGGCAGAGGCAGAGGCAGAGGCAGAGGCAGAGGCAGAGGCAGAGGCAGAGGCAGAGGCAGAGGCAGAGGCAGAGGCAGAGGCAGAGGCAGAGGCAGAGGCAAAGGCAGAGGCAGAGGCAGAGGCAGAGGCAGAGGCAGAGGCAGAGGCAGAGGCAGAGGCAGAGGCAAAGGCAGAGGCAGAGGCAGAGGCAGAGGCAGAGGCAGAGGCAGAGGCAGAGGCAGAGGCAGAGGCAGAGGCAGAGGCAGAGGCAGAGGCAGAGGCAGAGGCAGAGGCAGAGCAGAGGCAGAGGCAGAGGCAGAGGCAGAGGCAGAGGCAGAGGCAAGGCAGAGGCAGAGGCAGAGGCAGAGGCAGAGGCAGAGGCAGAGGCAGAGGCAGAGGCAGAGGCAGAGGCAGAGGCAGAGGCAGAGGCAGAGGCAGAGGCAGAGGCAGAGGCAGAGGCAGAGGCAGAGGCAGAGGCAGAGCGAGGCAGAGGCAGAGGCAGAGGCAGAGGCAGAGGCAGAGGCAGAGGCAGAGGCAGAGGCAGAGGCAGAGGCAGAGGCAGAGGCAGAGGCAGAGGCAGAGGCAGAGGCAGAGGCAGAGGCAGAGGCAGAGGCAGAGGCAGAGGCAGAGGCAGAGGCAGAGGCAGAGGCAGAGGCAGAGGCAGAGGCAGAGGCAGAGGCAGAGGCAGAGGCAGAGGCAAAGGCAGAGGCAGAGGCAGAGGCAGAGCAGGCAGAGGCAGAGGCAGAGGCAGAGGCAGAGGCAGAGGCAGAGGCAAGGCAGAGGCAGAGGCAGAGGCAGAGGCAGAGGCAGAGGCAGAGGCAGAGGCAGAGGCAGAGGCAGAGGCAGAGGCAGAGGCAGAGGCAGAGGCAAGGCAGAGGCAGAGGCAGAGGCAGAGGCAGAGGCAGAGGCAGAGGCAGAGGCAGAGGCAGAGGCAGAGGCAGAGGCAGAGGCAGAGGCAGAGGCAGAGGCAGAGGCAGAGGCAAAGGCAGAGGCAGAGGCAGAGGCAGAGGCAAAGGCAGAGGCAGAGGCAGAGGCAGAGGCAAGGCAGAGGCAGAGGCAGAGGCAGAGGCAGAGGCAGAGGCAGAGGCAGAGGCAGAGGCAGAGGCAGAGGCAGAGGCAGAGGCAGAGGCAGAGGCAAAGGCAGAGGCAGAGGCAGAGGCAGAGGCAGAGGCAGAGGCAGAGGCAGAGGCAAGGCAGAGGCAGAGGCAGAGGCAAAGGCAGAGGCAGAGGCAGAGGCAGAGGCAGAGGCAGAGGCAGAGGCAGAGGCAGAGGCAGAGGCAGAGGCAGAGGCAGAGGCAGAGGCAGAGGCAAAGGCAGAGGCAGAGGCAAAGGCAGAGGCAGAGGCAAAGGCAGAGGCAGAGGCAAAGGCAGAGGCAAAGGCAGAGGCAGAGGCAAAGGCAGAGGCAAAGGCAGAGGCAGAGGCAGAGGCAGAGGCAGAGGCAAAGGCAGAGGCAGAGGCAAAGGCAGAGGCAGAGGCAAAGGCAGAGGCAGAGGCAAAGGCAGAGGCAGAAGCAGAGACATGCATGTAGAAGCAGAGACATGCAGGCAAAGGTAGAGACATGCAGGCAGAGGCAGAAGCAGAGACATGCAGGCAGAGGCAGAGAAATGCAGGCAGAGGCAGAAGCAGAGACATGCAGGCAGAGGCAGAAGCAGAGACATGCAGGCAGAGGTAAAGGCAGAGACATGCAGGCAGAGGCAGAAGCAGAGACATGCAGGCAGAGGCAAAAGCAGAGACATGCAGGCAGAAGCAGAAGCAGAGGCAGAGGCAGAGGCAAAGGCAGAAGCAGAGGCAGAGGCAGAGGCAGAGGCAGAAGCAATGACATGCAGGCAGAAGCAGAGACATGCAGGCAAAGGTAGAGACATCCAGGCAGAGGCAGAAGCAGAGACATGCAGGCAGAGGCAGAGACATGCAGGCAGAGGCAGAGACATGCAGACAGAGGCAGAAGCAGAGACATGCAGGCAGAGGCAGAGACATGCAGGCAGAGGCAGAGAAATTCAACACAGAGGCAGAGACATGCAGGCAGAGGCAGAAGCAGAGACATGCAGGCAGAGGCAGAAACAGAGACATGCAGGCAGAGGCAGAAGCAGAGACATGCAGGCAGAGGCAGAAGCAGAGGCAGAGGCAGAAGCAGAGGCAGAGGCAGAGGCAGAGACAGAGGCAGAAGCAGAGGCAGAGGCAGAGGCAGAGCCAGAGGATGAAGCAGAGGCAGAGGCAGAGGCAGAGGCAGAGGCCGAGACAGAGGCCGAGGCCAAGGCCGAGCCTGAGGCAGAGGCAGAGGCAGAGGCAGAGGCAGAGGCAGAAGCAGAGGCAGAGCAGAGAGATGCAGGCAGAGGCAGAGGCAGAAACAAAAGCAGAGGCAGAGGCAGAGGCAGAGGCCGAGGCAAAGGCAGAGGCAGAGGCAAAGGCAGAGGCAGAAGCAGAGACATGCAGGCAGAAGCAGAGGCAGAGGCAGAGGCAGAGGCCGAGACAGAGGCCGAGGCAGAGGCAGAAGCAGAGGCAGAGCAGAGACATGCAGGCAGAGGCAGAGGCAGAAGCAGAGGCAGAGACAGAGACAGAGGCAGAGGCAGAGGCAGAGGCAGAAGCAGAGGCAGAGCAGAGACATGCAGGCAGAGGCAGAGGCAGAGGCAGAGGCAAAGGCAGAGGCAGAGGCAAAGGCAGAGACAAAGGCAAAGGCAGAAGCCGAGGCCAAGGCAAAGGCAGAGGCAGAGGCAAAGGCAGAGGCAAAGGCAGAGGCAGAGGCAGAGGCAAAGGCAGAGGCAGAGGCAGAGGCAGAGGCAAAGGCAGAGGCAGAAGCAGAGACATGCAGGCAGAGGCAGAAGCAGAGGCAGAGGCAGAGGCAAAGGCAGAGGCAGAGGCAGAGGCAAAGGCAGAGGCAGAGGCAGAGGCACAGGCACAGGCACAGGCAGAGGCACAGGCAGAGGCAAAGGCAGAGGCACAGGCACAGGCAGAGGCAGAGGCAGAGGCAAAGGCAGAGGCAAAGGCAGAGGCAAAGGCAGAGGCAGAGGCAGAGGTAGAGGCAAAGGCAGAGGCAGAGGCAGAGGCAGAGGTAGAGGCAAAGGCAGAGGCACAGGCAGAGGCAAAGGCAGAGGCACAGGCACAGGCAGAGGCAGAGGCAGAGGCAAAGGCAGAGGCAAAGGCAGAGGCAGAGGCAGAGGCAGAGGTAGAGGCAAAGGCAGAGGCAAAGGCAGAGGCAGAGGCAGAGGCAAAGGCAGAGGCAGAGGCAGAGGCAGAGGTAGAGGCAAAGGCAGAGGCAGAGGCATACAGGCAGAGGCAGAAGCAGAGACATGCAGGCAGAGGCAGAGGCAGAGGTAGAGGCAGAGGCAAAGGCAGAGGCAGAGGCAGAGGCAGAGGCAGAGGCAAAGGCAGAGGCAGAGGCAAAGGCAGAGGCAGAGGCAAAGGCAGAGGCAGAGGCAGAGGCAAAGGCAGAGGCAGAGGTAAAGGCAGAGGCAGAGGCAGAGGCAAAGGCAGAGGCAGAGGCAGAGGCAGAGGCAGAGGCAGAGGCAGAGGCAAAGGCAGAGGCAGAAGCAGAGACATGCAGGCAGAGACATGCAGGCAGAGGCAGAAGCAGAGGCAGAGGCAGAGGCAGAGGCAAAGGCAAAGGCACAGGCAGAGGCAGAGGCACAGGCACAGGCACAGGCAGAGGCAAAAGCCGAGGCAGAGGCCGAGGCAGAGGCCGAGGCCGAAGCCGAGGCCGAAGCCGAGGCCGAAGCCGAGGCCGAGGCCGAGACAGAGGCCGAGGCAGAGGCAGAGCAGAGACATGCAGGCAGAGGCAGAGGCAGAGGCAGAGCAGAAACATGCAGGCAGAGGCAGAGGCAAAGGCAGAGGCAGAGGCAAAGGCAGAGGCAGAGGCAGAGGCAAAGGCAGAGGCAGAGGCAAAGGCAGAGGCAGAGGCAAAGGCAGAGGCAAAGGCAGAGGCAGAGGCAGAGGCAGAGGCAGAAGCAAAGGTAAAGACAGAGGCAGAGGCAGAGGCAGAGACAGAGACATGCAGGCAGAGGCAGAAGCAGAGGCAGAGGCAGAGGCAGAGGCAAAAGCAAAGGCAGAGGCAAAGGCAGAGGCAGAGGCACAGGCAGAGGCAAAGGCAGAGGCAGAGGCAGAGGCAGAGGCAGAGGCAAAGGCAGAGGCAGAGGCAAAGGCAGAGGCAGAGGCAGAGGCAAAGGCAGAGGTAGAGGCAGAGGCAGAGGCAAAGGCAGAGGCAGAAGCAGAGGCAGAGGCAGAGGCAAAGGCAGAGGCAAAGGCAGAGGCAGAGGCACAGGCACAGGCACAGGCAGAGGCAGAGGCACAGGCACAGGCAGAGGCAAAGGCAGAGGCAAAGGCAAAGGCAGAGGCAGAGGCAAAGGCAGAGGCAGAGGCAGAGGTAGAGGTAGAGGCAAAGGCAGAGACAGACGCAGAGGTAGAGGCAAAGGCAGAGGCAGAAGCAGAGGCAAAAGCAGAGGCAGAGGCAGAGGCAAAGGCAGAGGCAAAGGCAGAGGCAGAGGCAAAGGCAGAGGCAGAGGCAGAGGCAGAGGTAGAGGCAGAGGCAGAGGCAGAGGCAGAGGCAGAGGCAGAGGTAGAGGTAAAGGCAGAGGCAGAGGTAGAGGCAGAGGCAGAGGCAGAGGCAAAGGCAGAGGCAGAGGCAGAGGCAGAGGTAGAGGCAAAGGCAAAGGCAAAGGCAGAGGCAGAGGCAGAAGCAGAGACATGCAGGCAGAGACATGCAGGCAGAGGCAGAAGCAGAAGCAGAGGCAGAGGCAGAGGCAAAAGCAGAGGCAGAGGCAGAGGCAAAGGCAGAGGCAGAGGCAGAGGCAGAGGCAAAGGCAGAGGCAGAGGCAGAGGCAAAAGCAGATCAAAGGCAGAGGCAAAGGCAAAGGCAGAGGCAGAGGCAAAGGCAGAGGCAGAGGCAGAGGTAGAGGCAGAGGCAAAGGCAGAGGCAGAGGTAGAGACAAAGGCAGAGGCAGAGGCAAAGGCAGAGGCAGAGGCAGAGGCAGAGGCAAAGGCAGAGGCAGAGGCAGAGGCAAAGGCAGAGGCAGAAGCAGAGACATGCAGGCAGAGGCAGAAGCAGAGGCAGAGGCAGAGGCAGAGGCAAAGGCAGAGGCAGAGGCAGAGGCAAAGGCAGAGGCAGAGGCAGAGGCAGAGGCAAAGGCAGAGGCAGAGGCAAAGGCAGAGGCAGAGGCAGAGGCAAAGGCAGAGGCAGAGGCAGAGGCAAAGGCAGAGGCAGAGGCAAAGGCAGAAGCCAAGGCAGAGGCAGAGGCAAAGGCAGAGGCAAAGGCAGAGGCAGAGGCAGAGGCAGAGGCAAAGGCAGAGGCAAAGGCAGAGGCAGAGGCAAAGGCAGAGGCAGAGGCAGAGGTAAAGGCAGAGGCAGAGGCAAAGGCAGAAGCAGAGGCAAAGGCAGAGGCAGAGGCAGAGGCAGAGGCAAAGGCAGAGGCAGAGGCAGAGGCAGAGGCAAAGGCAGAGGCAGAAGCAGAGACATGCAGGCAGAGGCAGAAGCAGAGGCAGAGGCAGAGGCAAAGGCAGAGGCAGAGGCAGAGGCAAAGGCAGAGGCAGAGGCAGAGGTAAAGGCAGAGGCACAGGCACAGGCAGAGGCAAAGGCAGAGGCACAGGCACAGGCAGAGGCAGAGGCAAAGGCAGAGGCAAAGGCAGAGTCAGAGGCAAAGGCAGAGGCAGAGACAGAGGCAGAGGTAGAGGCAAAGGCAGAGACAGAGGCAGAGGTAGAGGCAAAGGCAGAGGCAGAGCCAGAGGCAGAGGCAAAGGCAGAGTCAGAGGCAGAGGCAGAGGCAGAGGCAGAGGCAAAGGCAGAGGCAGAGGCAGAGGCAGAGGCAAAGGCAGAGGCAGAGGCAGAGGTAGAGGCAAAGGCAGAGGCAGAGGCAGAGGCAAAGGCAGAGGCAGAGGCAGAGGCAGAGGCAGAGGCAAAGGCAGAGGCAGAGGCAGAGGCAAAGGCAGAGGCAGAGGCAGAGGTAGAGGCAAAAGCAGAGGCAGAGGCAAAGGCAGAGGCAGAGGCAGAGGCAGAGGCAGAGGCAAAGGCAGAGGCAGAGGTAGAGGTAAAGGCAGAGGCAGAGGCAGAGGCAGAGGCAAAGGCAGAGGCAGAGGCAAAGGCAGAGGCAGAGGCAAAGGCAGAGGCAGAGGCAAAAGCAGAGGCAAAGGCAGAGGCAGAGGCAAAGGCAGAGGCAAAGGCAGAGGCAGAGGCAGAGGCAGAGGCAGAGGCAAAGGCAGAGGCAGAGGCAAAGGCAGAGGCAGAGGCAAAGGCAGAGGCAGAGGCAAAGGCAGAGGCAGAAGCAGAGACATGCATGTAGAAGCAGAGACATGCAGGCAAAGGTAGAGACATGCAGGCAGAGGCAGAAGCAGAGACATGCAGGCAGAGGCAGAGAAATGCAGGCAGAGGCAGAAGCAGAGACATGCAGGCAGAGGCAGAAACAGAGACATGCAGGCATAGGTAAAGGCAGAGACATGCAGGCAGAGGCAGAAGCAGAGACATGCAGGCAGAGGCAAAAGCAGAGACATGCAGGCAGAAGCAGAAGCAGAGGCAGAGGCAGAGGCAAAGGCAGAAGCAGAGGCAGAGGCAGAGGCAGAGGCAGAAGCAATGACATGCAGGCAGAAGCAGAGACATGCAGGCAAAGGTAGAGACATCCAGGCAGAGGCAGAAGCAGAGACATGCAGGCAGAGGCAGAGACATGCAGGCAGAGGCAGAGACATGCAGACAGAGGCAGAAGCAGAGACATGCAGGCAGAGGCAGAGACATGCAGGCAGAGGCAGAGAAATGCAGGCAGAGGCAGAGGCAGAGACATGCAGGCAGAGGCAGAAGCAGAGACATGCAGGCAGAGGCAGAAACAGAGACATGCAGGCAGAGGCAGAAGCAGAGACATGCAGGCAGAGGCAGAAGCAGAGGCAGAGGCAGAAGCAGAGGCAGAGGCAGAGGCAGAGACAGAGGCAGAAGCAGAGGCAGAGGCAGAGGCAGAGCCAGAGGATGAAGCAGAGGCAGAGGCAGAGGCAGAGGCAGAGGCCGAGACAGAGGCCGAGGCCAAGGCCGAGCCTGAGGCAGAGGCAGAGGCAGAGGCAGAGGCAGAGGCAGAAGCAGAGGCAGAGCAGAGAGATGCAGGCAGATGCAGAGGCAGAAACAAAAGCAGAGGCAGAGGCAGAGGCAGAGGCCGAGGCAAAGGCAGAGGCAGAGGCAAAGGCAGAGGCAGAAGCAGAGACATGCAGGCAGAAGCAGAGGCAGAGGCAAAGGCAGAGGCCGAGACAGAGGCCGAGGCAGAGGCAGAAGCAGAGGCAGAGCAGAGACATGCAGGCAGAGGCAGAGGCAGAAGCAGAGGCAGAGACAGAGACAGAGGCAGAGGCAGAGGCAGAGGCAGAAGCAGAGGCAGAGCAGAGACATGCAGGCAGAGGCAGAGGCAGAGGCAGAGGCAAAGGCAGAGGCAGAGGCAAAGGCAGAGACAAAGGCAAAGGCAGAAGCCGAGGCCAAGGCAAAGGCAGAGGCAGAGGCAAAGGCAGAGGCAAAGGCAGAGGCAGAGGCAAAGGCAGAGGCAGAGGCAGAGGCAGAAGCAGAGACATGCAGGCAGAGGCAGAAGCAGAGACATGCAGGCAGAGGCAGAAGCAGAGGCAGAGGCAAAGGCAGAGGCAGAGGCAGAGGCAAAGGCAGAGGCAGAGGCAGAGGCACAGGCACAGGCAAAGGCAGAGGCACAGGCAGAGGCAAAGGCAGAGGCACAGGCACAGGCAGAGGCAGAGGCAGAGGCAAAGGCAGAGGCAAAGGCAGAGGCAAAGGCAGAGGCAGAGGCAGAGGCAGAGGTAGAGGCAAAGGCAGAGGCAGAGGCAGAGGCAGAGGTAGAGGCAAAGGCAGAGGCACAGGCAGAGGCAAAGGCAGAGGCACAGGCACAGGCAGAGGCAGAGGCAGAGGCAAAGGCAGAGGCAAAGGCAGAGGCAAAGGCAGAGGCAGAGGCAGAGGCAGAGGTAGAGGCAAAGGCAGAGGCAGAGGCAAAGGCAGAGGCAGAGGCAGAGGCAAAGGCAGAGGCAGAGGCAGAGGCAGAGGTAGAGGCAAAGGCAGAGGCAGAGGCATGCAGGCAGAGGCAGAAGCAGAGACATGCAGGCAGAGGCAGAGGCAGAGGTAGAGGCAGAGGCAAAGGCAGAGGCAGAGGCAGAGGCAGAGGCAGAGGCAAAGGCAGAGGCAGAGGCAAAGGCAGGGGCAGAGGCAAAGGCAGAGGCAGAGGCAGAGGCAAAGGCAGAGGCAGAGGTAAAGGCAGAGGCAGAGGCAGAGGCAAAGGCAGAGGCAGAGGCAGAGGCAGAGGCAGAGGCAGAGGCAGAGGCAAAGGCAGAGGCAGAAGCAGAGACATGCAGGCAGAGACATGCAGGCAGAGGCAGAAGCAGAGGCAGAGGCAGAGGCAGAGGCAAAGGCAAAGGCACAGGCAGAGGCAGAGGCACAGGCACAGGCACAGGCAGAGGCAAAAGCCGAGGCAGAGGCCGAGGCAGAGGCCGAGGCCGAAGCCGAGGCCGAAGCCGAGGCCGAGGCCGAGACAGAGGCCGAGGCAGAGGCAGAGCAGAGACATGCAGGCAGAGGCAGAAACAGAGGCAGAGCAGAAACATGCAGGCAGAGGCAGAGGCAAAGGCAGAGGCAGAGGCAAAGGCAGAGGCAGAGGCAGAGGCAAAGGCAGAGGCAGAGGCAAAGGCAGAGGCAAAGGCAGAGGCAGAGGCAAAGGCAGAGGCAAAGGCAGAGGCAGAGGCAGAGGCAGAGGCAGAAGCAAAGGTAAAGACAGAGGCAGAGGCAGAGGCAGAGACAGAGACATGCAGGCAGAGGCAGAAGCAGAGGCAGAGGCAGAGGCAGAGGCAAAAGCAAAGGCAGAGGCAAAGGCAGAGGCAGAGGCAGAGGCAGAGGCACAGGCAAGGGCAAAGGCACAGGCAGAGGCAAAAGCAGTGGCAGAGGCAGAGGCAGAGACAGAGGCAGAGGCAGAGGCAGAGGCAAAGGCAGAGGCAGAGGCAAAGACAGAGGCAAAGGCAGAGGCAGAGGCAAAGGCAGAGGCAAAGGCAGAGGCAGAGGCAAAGGCAGAGGCAGAGGCAAAGGCAGAGGTAAAGGCAGAGGCAGAGGCAAAGGCAGAGGCAAAGGCAGAGGCAGAGGCAAAGGCAGAGGCAAAGGCAGAGGCAGAAGCAGAGACGTGCATGCAGAAGCAGAGACATGCAGGCAAAGGTAGAGACATGCAGGCAGAGGCAGAGACAGAGGTAGAGGCAAAGGCAGAGGCAGAGGCATGCAGGCAGAGGCAGAAGCAGAGACATGCAGGCAGAGGCAAAGGCAGAAACAAGCAGGCAGAAGCAGAGACATGCAGGCAGAGGCAGAAACATGCAGGCAGAGGCAGAAGCAAAGATATGCAGGCAGAAGCAGAGACATGCAGGCAAAGGTAGAGACATGCAGGCAGAGGCAGAAGCAGAGACATGCAGGCAGAGGCAGAGGCAGAAGCAGAGACATGCAGGCAGAGGCAGAAGCAGAGACATGCAGGCAGAGCAAAGGCAGAGACATGCAGGCAGAGGCTGAAGCAGAGACATGCAGGCAGAGACATGCAGGCAGAGGCAGAAGCAGAGACATTCAGGCAGAAACAGAGGCAGAGGCAGAGGCAGAGGCAGAAGCAGAGGCAGAGGCAAAGGCAAAAGCAGAGGCAGAGGAAGAGGCAAAGGCAGAAGCCGAGGCAGAGGCAGAGGCAGAGGCAGAGGCAGAGACAGAGACAGAGACAGAAGCAGAAGCAGAGGCAGAGGCAGAGGCAGAGCAGAGACATGCAGGCAGAGGCAAAGGCAGAGGTAGAGGCAGAGGCAAAGGCAAAGGCAGAGGCAGAGGCAGAGGCAGAGGCAGAGGCAAAGGCAGAGGCAGAGGCAAAGGCAGAGGCAGAGGCAGAGGCAAAGGCAGAGGTAGAGGCAGAGGCAGAGGCAAAGGCAGAGGCAGAAGCAGAGGCAGAGGCAGAGGCAAAGGCAGAGGCAGAGGCAAAGGCAGAGGCAGAGGCACAGGCACAGGCACAGGCAGAGGCAGAGGCACAGGCACAGGCACAGGCAGAGGCAAAGGCAGAGGCAAAGGCAAAGGCAGAGGCAGAGGCAAAGGCAGAGGCAGAGGCAGAGGTAGAGGTAGAGGCAAAGGCAGAGACAGACGCAGAGTTAGAGGCAAAGGCAGAGGCAGAGGCAGAGGCAAAAGCAGAGGCAGAGGCAGAGGCAAAGGCAGAGGCAAAGGCAGAGGCAGAGGCAAAGGCAGAGGCAGAGGCAGAGGCAGAGGCAGAGGTAGAGGCAGAGGCAGAGGCAGAGGTAGAGGTAAAGGCAGAGGCAGAGGTAGAGGCAGAGGCAGAGGCAGAGGCAGAGGCAAAGGCAGAGGCAGAGGCAGAGGCAGAGGTAGAGGCAAAGGCAGAGGCAAAGGCAGAGGCAGAGGCAGAAGCAGAGACATGCAGGCAGAGACATGCAGGCAGAGGCAGAAGCAGAAGCAGAGGCAGAGGCAGAGGCAAAAGCAGAGGCAGAGGCAGAGGCAAAGGCAGAGGCAGAGGCAGAGGCAGAGGCAAAGGCAGAGGCAGAAACAGAGGCAAAAGCAGAGGCAAAGGCAGAGGCAAAGGCAAAGGCAGAGGCAGAGGCAAAGGCAGAGGCAGAGGCAGAGGTAGAGGCAGAGGCAAAGGCAGAGGCAGAGGTAGAGACAAAGGCAGAGGCAGAGGCAAAGGCAGAGGCAGAGGCAGAGGCAGAGGCAAAGGCAGAGGCAGAGGCAGAGGCAAAGGCAGAGGCAGAAGCAGAGACATGCAGGCAGAGGCAGAAGCAGAGGCAGAGGCAGAGGCAGAGGCAAAGGCAGAGGCAGAGGCAAAGGCAGAGGCAGAGGCAGAGGCAGAGGCAAAGGCAGAGGCAAAGGCAGAGGCAGAGGCAGAGGCAAAGGCAGAGGCAGAGGCAGAGGCAAAGGCAGAGGCAGAGGCAAAGGCAGAAGCCAAGGCAGAGGCAGAGGCAAAGGCAGAGGCAGAGGCAGAGGCAGAGGCAAAGGCAGAGGCAAAGGCAGAGGCAGAGGCAAAGGCAGAGGCAGAGGCAGAGGTAAAGGCAGAGGCAGAGGCAAAGGCAGAAGCAGAGGCAAAGGCAGAGGAAGAGGCAGAGGCAGAGGCAAAGGCAGAGGCAGAGGCAGAGGCAGAGGCAAAGGCAGAGGCAGAAGCAGAGACATGCAGGCAGAGGCAGAAGCAGAGGCAGAGGCAGAGGCAAAGGCAGAGGCAGAGGCAGAGGCAAAGGCAGAGGCAGAGGCAGAGGTAAAGGCAGAGGCACAGGCACAGGCATAGGCAAAGGCAGAGGCACAGGCACAGGCAGAGGCAGAGGCAAAGGCAGAGGCAAAGGCAGAGTCAGAGGCAAAGGCAGAGGCAGAGACAGAGGCAGAGGTAGAGGCAAAGGCAGAGACAGAGGCAGAGGTAGAGGCAAAGGCAGAGGCAGAGCCAGAGGCAGAGGCAAAGGCAGAGTCAGAGGCAGAGGCAGAGGCAGAGGCAGAGGCAAAGGCAGAGGCAGAGGCAGAGGCAGAGGCAGAGGCAAAGGCAGAGGCAGAGGCAGAGGTAGAGGCAAAGGCAGAGGCAGAGGCAAAGGCAGAGGCAGAGGCAGAGGCAGAGGCAAAGGCAGAGGCAGAGGCAGAGGCAGAGGCAAAGGCAGAGGCAGAGGCAGAGGTAGAGGCAAAAGCAGAGGCAGAGGCAAAGGCAGAGGCAGAGGCAGAGGCAGAGGCAGAGGCAAAGGCAGAGGCAGAGGTAGAGGTAAAGGCAGAGGCAGAGGCAGAGGCAAAGGCAGAGGCAGAGGCAAAGGCAGAGGCAGAGGCAAAGGCAGAGGCAGAGGCAAAAGCAGAGGCAAAGGCAGAGGCAGAGGCAAAGGCAGAGGCAGAGGCAGAGGCAGAGGCAGAGGCAGAGGCAAAGGCAGAGGCAGAGGCAAAGGCAGAGGCAGAGGCAAAGGCAGAGGCAGAGGCAAAGGCAGAGGCAGAAGCAGAGACATGCATGTAGAAGCAGAGACATGCAGGCAAAGGTAGAGACATGCAGGCAGAGGCAGAAGCAGAGACATGCAGGCAGAGGCAGAGAAATGCAGGCAGAGGCAGAAGCAGAGACATGCAGGCAGAGGCAGAAGCAGAGACATGCAGGCAGAGGTAAAGGCAGAGACATGCAGGCAGAGGCAGAAGCAGAGACATGCAGGCAGAGGCAAAAGCAGAGACATGCAGGCAGAAGCAGAAGCAGAGGCAGAGGCAGAGGCAAAGGCAGAAGCAGAGGCAGAGGCAGAGGCAGAGGCAGAAGCAATGACATGCAGGCAGAAGCAGAGACATGCAGGCAAAGGTAGAGACATCCAGGCAGAGGCAGAAGCAGAGACATGCAGGCAGAGGCAGAGACATGCAGGCAGAGGCAGAGACATGCAGACAGAGGCAGAAGCAGAGACATGCAGGCAGAGGCAGAGACATGCAGGCAGAGGCAGAGAAATGCAGGCAGAGGCAGAGGCAGAGACATGCAGGCAGAGGCAGAAGCAGAGACATGCAGGCAGAGGCAGAAACAGAGACATGCAGGCAGAGGCAGAAGCAGAGACATGCAGGCAGAGGCAGAAGCAGAGGCAGAGGCAGAAGCAGAGGCAGAGGCAGAGGCAGAGACAGAGGCAGAAGCAGAGGCAGAGGCAGAGGCAGAGCCAGAGGATGAAGCAGAGGCAGAGGCAGAGGCAGAGGCAGAGGCCGAGACAGAGGCCGAGGCCAAGGCCGAGCCTGAGGCAGAGGCAGAGGCAAAGGCAGAGGCAGAGGCAGAGGCAGAAGCAGAGGCAGAGCAGAGAGATGCAGGCAGAGGCAGAGGCAGAGGCAAAAGCAGAGGCAGAGGCAGAGGCAGAGGCCGAGGCAAAGGCAGAGGCAGAGGCAAAGGCAGAGGCAGAAGCAGAGACATGCAGGCAGAAGCAGAGGCAGAGGCAGAGGCAGAGGCCGAGACAGAGGCCGAGGCAGAGGCAGAGGCAGAAGCAGAGGCAGAGCAGAGACATGCAGGCAGAGGCAGAGGACGAGGCAGAGGCAGAGACAGAGACAGAGGCAGAGGCAGAGGCAGAGGCAGAAGCAGAGGCAGAGCAGAGACATGCAGGCAGAGGCAGAGGCAGAGGCAGAGGCAAAGGCAGAGGCAGAGGCAAAGGCAGAGGCAAAGGCAAAGGCAGAAGCCGAGGCCAAGGCAAAGGCAGAGGCAGAGGCAAAGGCAGAGGCAAAGGCAGAGGCAGAGGCAGAGGCAAAGGCAGAGGCAGAGGCAGAGGCAGAGGCAAAGGCAGAGGCAGAAGCAGAGACATGCAGGCAGAGGCAGAAGCAGAGGCAGAGGCAGAGGCAAAGGCAGAGGCAGAGGCAGAGGCAAAGGCAGAGGCAGAGGCAGAGGCACAGGCACAGGCACAGGCAGAGGCACAGGCAGAGGCAAAGGCAGAGGCACAGGCACAGGCAGAGGCAGAGGCAGAGGCAAAGGCAGAGGCAAAGGCAGAGGCAGAGGCAGAGGCAGAGGAAGAGGCAAAGGCAGAGGCAGAGGCAGAGGTAGAGGCAAAGGCAGAGGCACAGGCAGAGGCAAAGGCAGAGGCACAGGCACAGGCAGAGGCAGAGGCAGAGGCAAAGGCAGAGGCAAAGGCAGAGGCAGAGGCAGAGGCAGAGGTAGAGGCAAAGGCAGAGGCAGAGGCAAAGGCAGAGGCAGAGGCAGAGGCAAAGGCAGAGGCAGAGGCAGAGGCAGAGGTAGAGGCAAAGGCAGAGGCAGAGGCATGCAGGCAGAGGCAGAAGCAGAGACATGCAGGCAGAGGCAAAGGCAGAAACATGCAGGCAGAAGCAGAGACATGCAGGCAGAGGCAGAAACATGCAGGCAGAGGCAGAAGCAGAGACATGCAGGCAGAAGCAGAGACATGCAGGCAAAGGTAGAGACATGCAGGCAGAGGCAGAAGCAGAGACATGCAGGCAGAGGCAGAAGCAGAGACATGCAGGCAGAGGCAAAAGGAGAGACATGCAGGCAGAGGCAAAGGCAGAGCCAGAAGCAGAGACATGCAGGTAGAGACAGAAGCAGAGACATGCAGGCAGAGGCAGAAGCAGAGACATGCAGGCAGAAGCAGAGGCAGAGGCAGAGGCAGAGGCAGAGGCAGAGGCAGAGGCAAAGGCAGAAGCAGAGGCAGAGGCAGAGGCAGAGGCAGAGACAAAGGCAGAAGCAGAGGCCGAGGCAGAGGCAGAGGCAGAGGCAGAGACAGAGACAGAGACAGAGGCAGAAGCAGAGGCAGAGGCAGAGGCAGAGCAGAGACATGCAGGCAGAGGCAGAGGCAGAGGTAGAGGCAGAGGCAAAGGCAGAGGCAGAGGCAGAGGCAGAGGCAGAGGGAAAGGCAGAGGCAGAGGCAAAGGCAGAGGCAGAGGCAAAGGCAGAGGCAGAGGCAGAGGCAAAGGCAGAGGCAGAGGTAAAGGCAGAGGCAGAGGCAGAGGCAAAGGCAGAGGCAGAGGCAGAGGCAGAGGCAGAGGCAGAGGCAGAGGTAGAGGCAAAGGCAGAGGCAGAAGCAGAGACATGCAGGCAGAGACATGCAGGCAGAGGCAGAAGCAGAGGCAGAGGCAGAGGCAGAAGCCGAGGCCGAAGCCGAGGCCGAAGCCGAGGCCGAGGCCGAGACAGAGGCCGAGGCAGAGGCAGAGCAGAGACATGCAGGCAGAGGCAGAGGCAGAGGCAGAGCAGAAACATGCAGGCAGAGGCAGAGGCAAAGGCAGAGGCAGAGGCAGAGGCAAAGGCAGAGGCAGAGGCAAAGGCAGAGGCAAAGGCAGAGGCAGAGGCAAAGGCAGAGGCAAAGGCAGAGGCAGAGGCAGAGGCAGAGGCAGAAGCAAAGGTAAAGACAGAGGCAGAGGCAGAGGCAGAGACAGAGACATGCAGGCAGAGGCAGAAGCAGAGGCAGAGGCAGAGGCAGAGGCAAAAGCAAAGGCAGAGGCAAAGGCAGAGGCAAAGGCAGAGGCAGAGGCAGAGGCAGAGGCACAGGCAAAGGCAAAGGCACAGGCAGAGGCAAAAGCAGAGGCAGAGACAGAGGCAGAGGCAGAGGCAGAGGCAAAGGCAGAGGCAGAGGCAAAGACAGAGGCAAAGGCAGAGGCAGAGGCAAAGGCAGAGGCAAAGGCAGAGGCAGAGGCAAAGGCAGAGGCAGAGGCAAAGGCAGAGGTAAAGGCAGAGGCAGAGGCAAAGGCAGAGGCAAAGGCAGAGGCAGAGGCAAAGGCAGAGGCAGAGGCAGAGGCAAAGGCAGAGGCAGAAGCAGAGACGTGCATGCAGAAGCAGAGACATGCAGGCAAAGGTAGAGACATGCAGGCAGAGGCAGAGACAGAGGTAGAGGCAAAGGCAGAGGCAGAGGCATGCAGGCAGAGGCAGAAGCAGAGACATGCAGGCAGAGGCAAAGGCAGAAACAAGCAGGCAGAAGCAGAGACATGCAGGCAGAGGCAGAAACATGCAGGCAGAGGCAGAAGCAAAGACATGCAGGCAGAAGCAGAGACATGCAGGCAAAGATAGAGACATGCAGGCAGAGGCAGAAGCAGAGACATGCAGGCAGAGGCAGAGGCAGAGGCAGAGACATGCAGGCAGAGGCAGAAGCAGAGACATGCAGGCAGAGCAAAGGCAGAGACATGCAGGCAGAGGCTGAAGCAGAGACATGCAGGCAGAAACAGAGGCAGAGGCAGAGGCAGAGGCAGAAGCAGAGGCAGAGGCAAAGGCAAAAGCAGAGGCAGAGGAAGAGGCAAAGGCAGAAGCCGAGGCAGAGGCAGAGGCAGAGGCAGAGGCAGAGACAGAGACAGAGACAGAAGCAGAAGCAGAGGCAGAGGCAGAGGCAGAGCAGAGACATGCAGGCAGAGGCAAAGGCAGAGGTAGAGGCAGAGGCAAAGGCAAAGGCAGAGGCAGAGGCAGAGGCAGAAGCAGAGGCAGAGGCAAAGGCAGAGGCAGAGGCAAAGGCAGAGGCAGAGGCAGAGGCAAAGGCAGAGGCAGAGGCAGAGGCAGAGGTAGAGGCAAAGGAAGAGGCAGAGGCATGCAGGCAGAGGCAGAAGCAGAGACATGCAGGCAGAGGCAAAGGCAGAAACATGCAGGCAGAATCAGAGACATGCAGGCAGAGGCAGAAACATGCAGGCAGAGGCAGAAGCAGAGACATGCAGGCAGAAGCAGAGACATGCAGGCAAAGGTAGAGACATGCAGGCAGAGGCAGAAGCAGAGACATGCAGGCAGAGGCAGAGGCAGAGGCAGAGACATGCAGGCAGAGGCAGAAGCAGAGACATGCAGGCAGAGGCAAAAGGAGAGACATGCAGGCAGAGGCAAAGGCAGAGGCAGAAGCAGAGACATGCAGGTAGAGACAGAAGCAGAGACATGCAGGCAGAGGCAGAAGCAGAGACATGCAGGCAGAAGCAGAGACATGCAGGCAAAGGTAGAGACATGCAGGCAGAGGCAGAAGCAGAGACATGCAGGCAGAGTCAGAGGCAGAGGCAGAGACATGCAGGCAGAGGCAGAAGCAGAGACATGCAGGCAGAGCAAAGGCAGAGACATGCAGGCAGAGGCAGAAGCAGAGACATGCAGGCAGAGGCAGAAGCAGAGACATGCAGGCAGAAGCAGAGGCAGAGGCAGAGGCAGAGGCAGAAGCAGAGGCAGAGGCAGAGGCAGAGGCAAAGGCAAAAGCAGAGGCAGAGGCAGAGGCAAAGGCAGAAGCCGAGGCAGAGGCAGAGGCAGAGGCAGAGGCAGAGACAGAGACAGAGACAGAAGCAGAAGCAGAGGCAGAGGCAGAGGCAGAGCAGAGACATGCAGGCAGAGGCAAAGGCAGAGGTAGAGGCAGAGGCAAAGGCAAAGGCAGAGGCAGAGGCAGAGGCAGAGGCAGAGGCAAAGGCAGAGGCAGAGGCAAAGGCAGAGGCAGAGGCAAAGGCAGAGGCAGAGGCAGATGCAGAGGCAAAGGCAGAGGCAGAGGTAAAGGCAGAGGCAGAGGCAGAGGCAAAGGCAGAGGCAGAGGCAGAGGCAAAGGCAGATGCAGAGGCAGAGGCAGAAACAGAGGCAAAGGCAGAGGCAGAAGCAGAGACATGCAGGCAGAGACATGCAGGCAGAGGCAAAGGCAGAAACATGCAGGCAGAAGCAGAGACATACAGGCAGAGGCAGAAACATGCAGGCAGAGGCAGAAGCAGAGACATGCAGGCAGAAGCAGAGACATGCAGGCAAAGGTAGAGACATGCAGGCAGAGGCAGAAGCAGAGACATGCAGGCAGAGGCAGAAGCAGAGACATGCAGGCAGAGGCAAAAGGAGAGACATGCAGGCAGAGGCAAAGGCAGAGCCAGAAGCAGAGACATGCAGGTAGAGACAGAAGCAGAGACATGCAGGCAGAGGCAGAAGCAGAGACATGCAGGCAGAAGCAGAGGCAGAGGCAGAGGCAGAGGCAGAGGCAGAGGCAGAGGCAAAGGCAGAAGCAAAGGCAGAGGCAGAGGCAGAGACAAAGGCAGAAGCAGAGGCCGAGGCAGAGGCAGAGGCAGAGGCAGAGACAGAGACAGAGACAGAGGCAGAAGCAGAGGCAGAGGCAGAGGCAGAGCAGAGACATGCAAGCAGAGGCAGAGGCAGAGGTAGAGGCAGAGGCAAAGGCAGAGGCAGAGGCAGAGGCAGAGGCAGAGGGAAAGGCAGAGGCAGAGGCAAAGGCAGAGGCAGAGGCAAAGGCAGAGGCAGAGGCAGAGGCAAAGGCAGAGGCAGAGGTAAAGGCAGAGGCAGAGGCAGAGGCAAAGGCAGAGGCAGAGGCAGAGGCAGAGGCAGAGGCAGAGGCAGAGGTAGAGGCAAAGGCAGAGGCAGAAGCAGAGACATGCAGGCAGAGACATGCAGGCAGAGGCAGAAGCAGAGGCAGAGGCAGAGGCAGAGGCAAAGGCAAAGGCACAGGCAGAGGCAGAGGCACAGGCACAGGCACAGGCAGAGGCAAAAGCCGAGGCAGAGGCCGAGGCAGAGGCCGAGGCCGAAGCCGAGGCCGAAGCCGAGGCCGAAGCCGAGACCGAGGCCGAGACAGAGGCCGAGGCAGAAACAGAGCAGAGACATGCAGGCAGAGGCAGAGGCAGAGGCAGAGCAGAAACATGCAGGCAGAGGCAGAGGCAAAGGCAGAGGCAGAGGCAGAGGCAAAGGCAGAGGCAGAGGCAAAGGCAGAGGCAAAGGCAGAGGCAGAGGCAAAGGCAGAGGCAAAGGCAGAGGCAGAGGCAGAGGCAGAGGCAGAAGCAAAGGTAAAGACAGAGGCAGAGGCAGAGGCAGAGACAGAGACATGCAGGCAGAGGCAGAAGCAGAGACAGAGGCAGAGGCAGAGGCAAAAGCAAAGGCAGAGGCAAAGGCAGTGGCAGAGGCAGAGGCATAGGCAGAGGCACAGGCACAGGCACAGGCACAGGCACAGGCAGAGGCAAAAGCAGAGGCAGAGGCAGAGACAGAGGCAGAGGCAGAGGCAGAGGCAGAAGCAGAGGCAGAGGCAGAGGCAGAGCAGAGACATGCAGGCAGAGGCAGAGGCAGAGGCAGAGGCACAGGCAAAGGCAAAGGCAAAGGCACAGGCAGAGGCAAAAGCAGAGGCAGAGGCAGAGGCAGAGACAGAGGCAGAGGCAGAGGCAGAGGCAAAGGCAGAGGCAGAGGCAAAGACAGAGGCAAAGGCAGAGGCAGAGGCAAAGGCAGAGGCAAAGGCAGAGGCAGAGGCAAAGGCAGAGGCAGAGGCAAAGGCAGAGGTAAAGGCAGAGGCAGAGGCAAAGGCAGAGGCAAAGGCAGAGGCAGAGGCAAAGGCAGAGGCAGAGGCAGAGGCAAAGGCAGAGGCAGAAGCAGAGACGTGCATGCAGAAGCAGAGACATGCAGGCAAAGGTAGAGACATGCAGGCAGAGGCAGAGACAGAGGTAGAGGCAAAGGCAGAGGCAGAGGCATGCAGGCAGAGGCAGAAGCAGAGACATGCAGGCAGAGGCAAAGGCAGAAACAAGCAGGCAGAAGCAGAGACATGCAGGCAGAGGCAGAAACATGCAGGCAGAGGCAGAAGCAAAGACATGCAGGCAGAAGCAGAGACATGCAGGCAAAGATAGAGACATGCAGGCAGAGGCAGAAGCAGAGACATGCAGGCAGAGGCAGAGGCAGAGGCAGAGACATGCAGGCAGAGGCAGAAGCAGAGACATGCAGGCAGAGCAAAGGCAGAGACATGCAGGCAGAGGCTGAAGCAGAGACATGCAGGCAGAAACAGAGGCAGAGGCAGAGGCAGAGGCAGAAGCAGAGGCAGAGGCAAAGGCAAAAGCAGAGGCAGAGGAAGAGGCAAAGGCAGAAGCCGAGGCAGAGGCAGAGGCAGAGGCAGAGGCAGAGACAGAGACAGAGACAGAAGCAGAAGCAGAGGCAGAGGCAGAGGCAGAGCAGAGACATGCAGGCAGAGGCAAAGGCAGAGGTAGAGGCAGAGGCAAAGGCAAAGGCAGAGGCAGAGGCAGAGGCAGAAGCAGAGGCAGAGGCAAAGGCAGAGGCAGAGGCAAAGGCAGAGGCAGAGGCAGAGGCAAAGGCAGAGGCAGAGGCAGAGGCAGAGGTAGAGGCAAAGGCAGAGGCAGAGGCATGCAGGCAGAGGCAGAAGCAGAGACATGCAGGCAGAGGCAAAGGCAGAAACATGCAGGCAGAATCAGAGACATGCAGGCAGAGGCAGAAACATGCAGGCAGAGGCAGAAGCAGAGACATGCAGGCAGAAGCAGAGACATGCAGGCAAAGGTAGAGACATGCAGGCAGAGGCAGAAGCAGAGACATGCAGGCAGAGGCAGAGGCAGAGGCAGAGACATGCAGGCAGAGGCAGAAGCAGAGACATGCAGGCAGAGGCAAAAGGAGAGACATGCAGGCAGAGGCAAAGGCAGAGGCAGAAGCAGAGACATGCAGGTAGAGACAGAAGCAGAGACATGCAGGCAGAGGCAGAAGCAGAGACATGCAGGCAGAAGCAGAGACATGCAGGCAAAGGTAGAGACATGCAGGCAGAGGCAGAAGCAGAGACATGCAGGCAGAGTCAGAGGCAGAGGCAGAGACATGCAGGCAGAGGCAGAAGCAGAGACATGCAGGCAGAGCAAAGGCAGAGACATGCAGGCAGAGGCAGAAGCAGAGACATGCAGGCAGAGACATGCAGGCAGAGGCAGAAGCAGAGACATGCAGGCAGAAGCAGAGGCAGAGGCAGAGGCAGAGGCAGAAGCAGAGGCAGAGGCAGAGGCAGAGGCAAAGGCAAAAGCAGAGGCAGAGGCAGAGGCAAAGGCAGAAGCCGAGGCAGAGGCAGAGGCAGAGGCAGAGGCAGAGACAGAGACAGAGACAGAAGCAGAAGCAGAGGCAGAGGCAGAGGCAGAGCAGAGACATGCAGGCAGAGGCAAAGGCAGAGGTAGAGGCAGAGGCAAAGGCAAAGGCAGAGGCAGAGGCAGAGGCAGAGGCAGAGGCAAAGGCAGAGGCAGAAGCAAAGGCAGAGGCAGAGGCAAAGGCAGAGGCAGAGGCAGAGGCAGAGGCAAAGGCAGAGGCAGAGGTAAAGGCAGAGGCAGAGGCAGAGGCAAAGGCAGAGGCAGAGGCAGAGGCAAAGGCAGATGCAGAGGCAGAGGCAGAAACAGAGGCAAAGGCAGAGGCAGAAGCAGAGACATGCAGGCAGAGACATGCAGGCAGAGGCAGAAGCAGAGGCAGAGGCAGAGGCAGAGGCAAAGGCACAGGCACAGGCAGAGGCAGAGGCACAGGCACAGGCAGAGGCAAAAGCCGAGGCAGAGGCCCAGGCAGAGGCCGAGGAGGAAGCCGAGGCAGAAGCCGAGGCCGAGGCCGAGGCCGAGGCCGAGACCGAGACCGAGGCAGAGGCAGAGGCAGAAACAGAGGCAGAGGCAGAGGCAGAGCAGAGACATGCAGGCAGAGGCAGAGGCAAAGGCAGAGGCAGAGGCAAAGGTAGAGGCAGAGGCAGAGGCAAAGGCAGAGGCAGAGGCAAAGGCAGAGGCAAAGGCAGAGGCAGAGGCAGAGGCAAAGGCAGAGGCAGAGGCAGAGGCAGAGGCAAAGGCAAAGACAGAGGCAGAGGCAGAGGCAGAGACAGAGACATGCAGGCAGAAGCAGAAGCAGAGGCAGAGGCAGAGGCAGAGGCAAAGGCAGAGGCAGAGGCAAAGGCAGAGGCAGAGGCAGAGGCATAGGCAGAGGCACAGGCACAGGCACAGGCACAGGCACAGGCAGAGGCAAAAGCAGAGGCAGAGGCAGAGACAGAGGCAGAGGCAGAGGCAGAGGCAGAAGCAGAGGCAGAGGCAGAGGCAGAGCAGAGACATGCAGGCAGAGGCAGAGGCAGAGCAGAGACATGCAGGCAGAGGCAGAGGCAGAGGCAGAGGCAAAGGCAGAGGCAGAGGCAAAGGCAGAGGCAGAGGCAGAGGCAAAGGCAGAGGCAGAGGCAAAGGCAGAGGCAGAGGCAGAGGCAGAGGCAAAGGCAGAGGCAGAAGCAGAGGCAGAGGCAGAGGCAAAGGCAGAGGCAGAGGCAAAGGCAGAGGCAGAGGCACAGGCACAGGCACAGGCAGAGGCAGAGGCACAGGCACAGGCACAGGCAGAGGCAAAGGCAGAGGCAAAGGCAAAGGCAGAGGCAGAGGCAAAGGCAGAGGCAGAGGTAGAGGTAGAGGCAAAGGCAGAGACAGACGCAGAGGTAGAGGCAAAGGCAGAGGCAGAGGCAGAGGCAAAAGCAGAGGCAGAGGCAGAGGCAAAGGCAGAGGCAAAGGCAGAGGCAGAGGCAAAGGCAGAGGCAGAGGCAGAGGCAGAGGCAGAGGTAGAGGCAGAGGCAGAGGTAGAGGTAAAGGCAGAGGCAGAGGTAGAGGCAGAGGCAGAGGCAGAGGCAGAGGCAAAGGCAGAGGCAGAGGCAGAGGCAGAGGTAGAGGTAGAGGCAAAGGCAGAGGCAAAGGCAGAGGCAGAGGCAGAAGCAGAGACATGCAGGCAGAGACATGCAGGCAGAGGCAGAAGCAGAAGCAGAGGCAGAGGCAGAGGCAAAAGCAGAGGCAGAGGCAGAGGCAAAGGCAGAGGCAGAGGCAGAGGCAGAGGCAAAGGCAGAGGCAGAGGCAGAGGCAAAAGCAGAGGCAAAGGCAGAGGCAAAGGCAAAGGCAGAGGCAGAGGCAAAGGCAGAGGCAGAGGCAGAGGTAGAGGCAGAGGCAAAGGCAGAGGCAGAGGTAGAGACAAAGGCAGAGGCAGAGGCAAAGGCAGAGGCAGAGGCAGAGGCAGAGGCAAAGGCAGAGGCAGAGGCAGAGGCAAAGGCAGAGGCAGAAGCAGAGACATGCAGGCAGAGGCAGAAGCAGAGGCAGAGGCAGAGGCAGAGGCAAAGGCAGAGGCAGAGGCAAAGGCAGTGGCAGAGGCAGAGGCAGAGGCAAAGGCAGAGGCAGAGGCAAAGGCAGAGGCAGAGGCAGAGGCAGAGGCAGAGGCAAAGGCAGAAGCCAAGGCCAAGGCAAAGGCAGAGGCAGAGGCAAAGGCAGAGGCAAAGGCAGAGGCAGAGGCAGAGGCAAAGGCAGAGGTAGAGGCAGAGGCAGAGGCAAAGGCAGAGGCAGAAGCAGAGACATGCAGGCAGAGGCAGAAGCAGAGGCAGAGGCAGAGGCAAAGGCAGAGGCAGAGGCAGAGGCAAAGGCAGAGGCAGAGGCAGAGGCACAGGCACAGGCACAGGCAGAGGCACAGGCAGAGGCGAAGGCAGAGGCACAGGCACAGGCAGAGGCAGAGGCAGAGGCAAAGGCAGAGGCAAAGGCAGAGGCAAAGGCAGAGGCAGAGGCAGAGGCAGAGGTAGAGGCAAAGGCAGAGGCAGAGGCAAAGGCAGAGGCAGAGGCAGAGGCAAAGGCAGAGGCAGAGGCAGAGGTAGAGGCAAAGGCAGAGGCAGAGGCATGCAGGCAGAGGCAGAAGCAGAGACATGCAGGCAGAGGCAAAGGCAGAAACATGCAGGCAGAAGCAGAGACATGCAGGCAGAGGCAGAAACATGCAGGCAGAGGCAGAAGCAGAGACATGCAGGCAGAAGCAGAGACATGCAGGCAAAGGTAGAGACATGCAGGCAGAGGCAGAAGCAGAGACATGCAGGCAGAGGCAGAGGCAGAGGCAGAGACATGCAGGCAGAGGCAGAAGCAGAGACATGCAGGCAGAGCAAAGGCAGAGACATGCAGGCAGAGGCAGAAGCAGAGACATGCAGGCAGAGACATACAGGCAGAGGCAGAAGCAGAGACATGCAGGCAGAAGCAGAGGCAGAGGCAGAGGCAGAGGCAGAAGCAGAGGCAGAGGCAGAGGCAGAGGCAAAGGCAGAAGCAGAGGCAGAGGCAGAGGCAGAGGCAAAGGCAGAAGCCGAGGCAGAGGCAGAGGCAGAGGCAGAGACAGAGACAGAGACAGAGACAGAATCAGAAGCAGAGGCAGAGGCAGAGGCAGAGCAGAGACATGCAGGCAGAGGCAAAGGCAGAGGTAGAGGCAGAGGCAAAGGCAAAGGCAGAGGCAGAGGCAGAGGCAGAGGCAAAGGCAGAGGCAGAGGCAAAGGCAGAGGCAGAGGCAAAGGCAGAGGCAGAGGCAGAGGCAAAGGCAGAGGCAGAGGTAAAGGCAGAGGCAGAGGCAGAGGCAAAGGCAGAGGCAGAGGCAGAGGCAAAGGCAGAGGCAGAGGCAGAGGCAGAGGCAGAGGCAAAGGCAGAGGCAGAAGCAGAGACATGCAGGCAGAGACATGCAGGCAGAGGCAGAAGCAGAGGCAGAGGCAGAGGCAGAGGCAAAGGCAAAGGCACAGGCAGAGGCAGAGGCACAGGCACAGGCACAGGCAGAGGCAAAAGCCGAGGCAGAGGCCGAGGCAGAGGCCGAGGCCGAAGCCAAGGCCGAAGCCGAGGCCAAAGCCGAGGCCGAGGCCGAGACAGAGGCCGAGGCAGAGGCAGAGCAGAGACATGCAGGCAGAGGCAGAGGCAGAGGCAGAGCAGAAACATGCAGGCAGAGGCAGAGGCAAAGGCAGAGGCAGAGGCAAAGGCAGAGGCAGAGGCAGAGGCAAAGGCAGAGGCAGAGGCAAAGGCAGAGGCAAAGGCAGAGGCAGAGGCAAAGGCAGAGGCAAAGGCAGAGGCAGAGGCAGAGGCAGAGGCAGAAGCAAAGGTAAAGACAGAGGCAGAGGCAGAGGCAGAGACAGAGACATGCAGGCAGAGGCAGAAGCAGAGGCAGAGGCAGAGGCAGAGGCAAAAGCAAAGGCAGAGGCAAAGGCAGAGGCAGAGGCAGAGGCAGAGGCAGAGGCAAAGGCAAAGGCACAGGCAGAGGCAAAAGCAGAGGCAGAGGCAGAGGCAGAGACAGAGGCAGAGGCAGAGGCAGAGGCAAAGGCAGAGGCAGAGGCAAAGACAGAGGCAAAGGCAAAGGCAGAGGCAAAGGCAGAGGCAGAGGCAAAGGCAGAGGCAGAGGCAAAGGCAGAGGTAAAGGCAGAGGCAGAGGCAAAGGCAGAGGCAAAGGCAGAGGCAGAGGCAAAGGCAGAGGCAAAGGCAGAGGCAGAGGCAAAGGCAGAGGCAGAAGCAGAGACGTGCATGCAGAAGCAGAGACATGCAGGCAAAGGTAGAGACATGCAGGCAGAGGCAGAGACAGAGGTAGAGGCAAAGGCAGAGGCAGAGGCATGCTGGCAGAGGCAGAAGCAGAGACATGCAGGCAGAGGCAAAGGCAGAAACAAGCAGGCAGAAGCAGAGACATGCAGGCAGAGGCAGAAACATGCAGGCAGAGGCAGAAGCAAAGACATGCAGGCAGAAGCAGAGACATGCAGGCAAAGGTAGAGACATGCAGGCAGAGGCAGAAGCAGAGACATGCAGGCAGAGGCAGAGGCAGAGGCAGAGACATGCAGGCAGAGGCAGAAGCAGAGACATGCAGGCAGAGCAAAGGCAGAGACATGCAGGCAGAGGCTGAAGCAGAGACATGCAGGCAGAGACATGCAGGCAGAGGCAGAAGCAGAGACATGCAGGCAGAAACAGAGGCAGAGGCAGAGGCAGAGGCAGAAGCAGAGGCAGAGGCAAAGGCAAAAGCAGAGGCAGAGGAAGAGGCAAAGGCAGAAGCCGAGGCAGAGGCAGAGGCAGAGGCAGAGGCAGAGACAGAGACAGAGACAGAAGCAGAAGCAGAGGCAGAGGCAGAGGCAGAGCAGAGACATGCAGGCAGAGGCAAAGGCAGAGGTAGAGGCAGAGGCAAAGGCAAAGGCAGAGGCAGAGGCAGAGGCAGAGGCAAAGGCAGAGGCAGAGGCAAAGGCAGAGGCAGAGGCAGAGGCAAAGGCAGAGGCAGAGGCAGAGGCAGAGGTAGAGGCAAAGGCAGAGGCAGAGGCATGCAGGCAGAGGCAGAAGCAGAGACATGCAGGCAGAGGCAAAGGCAGAAACATGCAGGCAGAATCAGAGACATGCAGGCAGAGGCAGAAACATGCAGGCAGAGGCAGAAGCAGAGACATGCAGGCAGAAGCAGAGACATGCAGGCAAAGGTAGAGACATGCAGGCAGAGGCAGAAGCAGAGACATGCAGGCAGAGGCAGAGGCAGAGGCAGAGACATGCAGGCAGAGGCAGAAGCAGAGAAATGCAGGCAGAGGCAAAAGGAGAGACATGCAGGCAGAGGCAAAGGCAGAGGCAGAAGCAGAGACATGCAGGTAGAGACAGAAGCAGAGACATGCAGGCAGAGGCAGAAGCAGAGACATGCAGGCAGAAGCAGAGACATGCAGGCAAAGGTAGAGACATGCAGGCAGAGGCAGAAGCAGAGACATGCAGGCAGAGTCAGAGGCAGAGGCAGAGACATGCAGGCAGAGGCAGAAGCAGAGACATGCAGGCAGAGCAAAGGCAGAGACATGCAGGCAGAGGCAGAAGCAGAGACATGCAGGCAGAGACATGCAGGCAGAGGCAGAAGCAGAGACATGCAGGCAGAAGCAGAGGCAGAGGCAGAGGCAGAGGCAGAAGCAGAGGCAGAGGCAGAGGCAGAGGCAAAGGCAAAAGCAGAGGCAGAGGCAGAGGCAAAGGCAGAAGCCGAGGCAGAGGCAGAGGCAGAGGCAGAGGCAGAGACAGAGACAGAAGCAGAAGCAGAGGCAGAGGCAGAGGCAGAGCAGAGACATGCAGGCAGAGGCAAAGGCAGAGGTAGAGGCAGAGGCAAAGGCAGAGGCAGAGGCAGAGGCAGAGGCAGAGGCAAAGGCAGAGGCAGAGGCAAAGGCAGAGGCAGAGGCAAAGGCAGAGGCAGAGGCAGAGGCAGAGGCAAAGGCAGAGGCAGAGGTAAAGGCAGAGGCAGAGGCAGAGGCAAAGGCAGAGGCAGAGGCAGAGGCAAAGGCAGATGCAGAGGCAGAAGCAGAGGCAGAGGCAAAGGCAGAGGCAGAAGCAGAGACATGCAGGCAGAGACATGCAGGCAGAGGCAGAAGCAGAGGCAGAGGCAGAGGCAGAGGCAAAGGCACAGGCACAGGCAGAGGCAGAGGCACAGGCACAGGCAGAGGCAAAAGCCGAGGCAGAGGCCCAGGCAGAGGCCGAGGCAGAAGCCGAGGCAGAAGCCGAGGCCGAGGCCGAGGCCGAGCCGAGGCAGAGGCAGAGGCAGAAACAGAGGCAGAGGCAGAGGCAGAGCAGAGACATGCAGGCAGAGGCAGAGGCAAAGGCAGAGGCAGAGGCAAAGGTAGAGGCAGAGGCAGAGGCAAAGGCAGAGGCAGAGGCAAAGGCAGAGGCAAAGGCAGAGGCAGAGGCAGAGGCAAAGGCAGAGGCAGAGGCAGAGGCAGAGGCAAAGGCAAAGACAGAGGCAGAGGCAGAGACAGAGTCATGCAGGCAGAGGCAGAAGCAGAGGCAGAGGCAGAGGCAGAGGCAAAGGCAGAGGCAGAGGCAAAGGCAGAGGCAGAGGCAGAGGCATAGGCAGAGGCACAGGCACAGGCACAGGAACAGGAACAGGCACAGGCAGAGGCAAAAGCAGAGGCAGAGGCAGAGGCAGAGGCAGAGACAGAGGCAGAGGCAGAGGCAGAAGCAGAAGCAGAGGCAGAGGCAAAGGCAGAGCAGAGACATGCAGGCAGAGGCAGAGGCAGAGGCAGAGCAGAGACATGCAGGCAGAGGCAGAGGCAGAGGCAGAGGCAAAGGCAGAGGCAGAGGCAGAGGCAGAGGCAAAGGCAGAGGCAGAGGCAGAGGCAGAGGCAAAGGCAGAGACAGAGGCAGAGGCAAAGGCAGAGGCAGAGGCAGAGGCAGAGGCAAAGGCAGAGGCAGAGGCAGAGGCAGAGGCAAAGGCAGAGGCAGAGGCAAAGGCAGAGGCAGAGGCACAGGCACAGGCACAGGCAGAGGCAGAGGCACAGGCACAGGCACAGGCAGAGGCAAAGGCAGAGGCAAAGGCAAAGGCAGAGGCAGAGGCAAAGGCAAAGGCAGAGGCAGAGGCAGAGGTAGAGGTAGAGGCAAAGGCAGAGACAGACGCAGAGGTAGAGGCAAAGGCAGAGGCAGAGGCAGAGGCAAAAGCAGAGGCAGAGGCAGAGGCAAAGGCAGAGGCAAAGGCAGAGGCAGAGGCAAAGGCAGAGGCAGAGGCAGAGGCAGAGGTAGAGGCAGAGGCAGAGGCAGAGGTAGAGGTAAAGGCAGAGGCAGAGGTAGAGGCAGAGGCAGAGGCAGAGGCAGAGGCAAAGGCAGAGGCAGAGGCAGAGGCAGAGGTAGAGGCAAAGGCAGAGGCAAAGGCAGAGGCAGAGGCAGAAGCAGAGACATGCAGGCAGAGACATGCAGGCAGAGGCAGAAGCAGAAGCAGAGGCAGAGGCAGAGGCAAAAGCAGAGGCAGAGGCAGAGGCAAAGGCAGAGGCAGAGGCAGAGGCAGATGCAAAGGCAGAGGCAGAGGCAGAGGCAAAAGCAGAGGCAAAGGCAGAGGCAAAGGCAAAGGCAGAGGCAGAGGCAAAGGCAGAGGCAGAGGCAGAGGTAGAGGCAGAGGCAAAGGCAGAGGCAGAGGTAGAGACAAAGGCAGAGGCAGAGGCAAAGGCAGAGGCAGAGGCAGAGGCAGAGGCAAAGGCAGAGGCAGAGGCAGAGGCAAAGGCAGAGGCAGAAGCAGAGACATGCAGGCAGAGGCAGAAGCAGAGGCAGAGGCAGAGGCAGAGGCAGAGGCAAAGGCAGAGGCAGAGGCAAAGGCAGAGGCAGAGGCAGAGGCAGAGGCAAAGGCAGAGGCAGAGGCAAAGGCAGAGGCAGAGGCAGAGGCAGAGGCAAAGGCAGAGGCAGAGGCAAAGGCAGAAGCCAAGGCCAAGGCAAAGGCAGAGGCAGAGGCAAAGGCAGAGGCAAAGGCAGAGGCAGAGGCAGAGGCAAAGGCAGAGGCAGAGGCAGAGGCAGAGGCAAAGGCAGAGGCAGAAGCAGAGACATGCAGGCAGAGGCAGAAGCAGAGGCAGAGGCAGAGGCAAAGGCAGAGGCAGAGGCAAAGGCAGAGGCAGAGGCAGAGGCACAGGCACAGGCACAGGCAAAGGCACAGGCAGAGGCGAAGGCAGAGGCACAGGCACAGGCAGAGGCAGAGGCAGAGGCAAAGGCAGAGGCAAAGGCAGAGGCAAAGGCAGAGGCAGAGGCAGAGGCAGAGGTAGAGGCAAAGGCAGAGGCAGAGGCAAAGGCAGAGGCAGAGGCAGAGGCAAAGGCAGAGGCAGAGGCAGAGGCAGAGGTAGAGGCAAAGGCAGAGGCAGAGGCATGCAGGCAGAGACAGAAGCAGAGACATGCAGGCAGAGGCAAAGGCAGAAACATGCAGGCAGAAGCAGAGACATGCAGGCAGAGGCAGAAACATGCAGGCAGAGGCAGAAGCAGAGACATGCAGGCAGAAGCAGAGACATGCAGGCAAAGGTAGAGACATGCAGGCAGAGGCAGAAGCAGAGACATGCAGGCAGAGGCAGAGGCAGAGGCAGAGACATGCAGGCAGAGGCAGAAGCAGAGACATGCAGGCAGAGCAAAGGCAGAGACATGCAGGCAGAGGCAGAAGCAGAGACATGCAGGCAGAGACATACAGGCAGAGGCAGAAGCAGAGACATGCAGGCAGAAGCAGAGGCAGAGGCAGAGGCAGAGGCAGAAGCAGAGGCAGAGGCAGAGGCAGAGGCAAAGGCAGAAGCAGAGGCAGAGGCAGAGGCAGAGGCAAAGGCAGAAGCCGAGGCAGAGGCAGAGGCAGAGGCAGAGGCAGAGACAGAGACAGAGACAGAGACAGAAGCAGAAGCAGAGGCAGAGGCAGAGGCAGAGCAGAGACATGCAGGCAGAGGCAAAGGCAGAGGTAGAGGCAGAGGCAAAGGCAAAGGAAGAGGCAGAGGCAGAGGCAGAGGCAAAGGCAGAGGCAGAGGCAGAGGCAAAGGCAGAGGCAGAGGCAAAGGCAGAGGCAGAGGCAGAGGCAAAGGCAGAGGCAGAGGTAAAGGCAGAGGCAGAGGCAGAGGCAAAGGCAGAGGCAGAGGCAGAGGCAAAGGCAGAGGCAGAGGCAGAGGCAGAGGCAAAGGCAGAGGCAGAGGCAGAGGCAAAGGCAGAGGCAGAGGCAGAGGCAGAGGCAAAGGCAGAGGCAGAAGCAGAGACATGCAGGCAGAGACATGCAGGCAGAGGCAGAAGCAGAGGCAGAGGCAGAGGCAGAGGCACAGGCACAGGCAGAGGCAGAGGCACAGGCACAGGCAGAGGCAAAAGCCGAGGCAGAGGCCCAGGCAGAGGCCGAGGCAGAAGCCGAGGCAGAAGCCGAGGCCGAGGCCGAGGCCGAGGCCGAGACCGAGGCCGAGGCAGAGGCAGAAACAGAGGCAGAGGCAGAGGCAGAGCAGAGACATGCAGGCAGAGGCAGAGGCAAAGGCAGAGGCAGAGGCAGAGGTAGAGGCAGAGGCAGAGGCAAAGGCAGAGGCAGAGGCAAAGGCAGAGGCAAAGGCAGAGGCAGAGGCAGAGGCAAAGGCAGAGGCAGAGACAGAGGCAGAGGCAAAGGCAAAGACAGAGGCAGAGGCAGAGACAGAGTCATGCAGGCAGAGGCAGAAGCAGAGGCAGAGGCAGAGGCAAAGGCAGAGGCAGAGGCAAAGGCAGAGGCAGAGGCAGAGGCATAGGCAGAGGCACAGGCACAGGCACAGGAACAGGCACAGGCACAGGCAGAGGCAAAAGCAGAGGCAGAGGCAGAGGCAGAGACAGAGGCAGAGGCAGAGGCAGAAGCAGAAGCAGAGGCAGAGGCAGAGGCAGAGCAGAGACATGCAGGCAGAGGCAGAGGCAGAGGCAGAGCAGAGACATGCAGGCAGAGGCAGAGGCAGAGGCAGAGGCAAAGGCAGAGGCAGAGGCAGAGGCAGAGGCAAAGGCAGAGGCAGAGGCAGAGGCAGAGGCAAAGGCAGAGGCAGAGGCAGAGGCAAAGGCAGAGGCAGAGGCAGAGGCAGAGGCAAAGGCAGAGGCAAAGGCAGAGGCAGAGGCAAAGGCAGAGGCAGAGGCAAAGGCAGAGGCAGAGGCAGAGGCACAGGCACAGGCACAGGCAGAGGCAGAGGCACAGGCACAGGCACAGGCAGAGGCAAAGGCAGAGGCAAAGGCAAAGGCAGAGGCAGAGGCAAAGGCAGAGGCAGAGGCAGAGGTAGAGGTAGAGGCAAAGGCAGAGACAGACGCAGAGGTAGAGGCAAAGGCAGAGGCAGAGGCAGAGGCAAAAGCAGAGGCAGAGGCAGAGGCAAAGGCAGACGCAAAGGCAGAGGCAGAGGCAAAGGCAGAGGCAGAGGCAGAGGCAGAGGCAGAGGTAGAGGCAGAGGCAGAGGCAGAGGTAGAGGTAAAGGCAGAGGCAGAGGTAGAGGCAGAGGCAGAGGCAGAGGCAGAGGCAAAGGCAGAGGCAGAGGCAGAGGCAGAGGTAGAGGCAAAGGCAGAGGCAAAGGCAGAGGCAGAAGCAGAGGCAGAAGCAGAGACATGCAGGCAGAGACATGCAGGCAGAGGCAGAAGCAGAAGCAGAGGCAGAGGCAGAGGCAAAAGCAGAGGCAGAGGCAGAGGCAAAGGCAGAGGCAGAGGCAGAGGCAGAGGCAGAGGCAGAGGCAGAGGCAGAGGCAAAAGCAGAGGCAAAGGCAGAGGCAAAGGCAAAGGCAGAGGCAGAGGCAAAGGCAGAGGCAGAGGCAGAGGTAGAGGCAGAGGCAAAGGCAGAGGCAGAGGTAGAGACAAAGGCAGAGGCAGAGGCAAAGGCAGAGGCAGAGGCAGAGGCAGAGGCAGAGGCAAAGGCAGAGGCAGAGGCAGAGGCAAAGGCAGAGGCAGAAGCAGAGACATGCAGGCAGAGGCAGAAGCAGAGGCAGAGGCAGAGGCAGAGGCAAAGGCAGAGGCAGAGGCAGAGGCAAAGGCAGAGGCAGAGGCAGAGGCAGAGGCAAAGGCAGAGGCAGAGGCAAAGGCAGAGGCAGAGGCAGAGGCAGAGGCAAAGGCAGAGGCAGAAGCAGAGACATACAGGCAGAGGCAGAAGCAGAGGCAGAGGCAGAGGCAGAGGCACAGGCACAGGCACAGGCAAAGGCAGAGGCACAGGCAAAGGCAGAGGCAGAGGCAGAGGCAAAGGCAGAGGTAGAGGCAAAGGCAGAGACAGAGGCAGAGGTAGAGGTAAAGGCAGAGGCAGAGGCAGAGGCAAAGGCAGAGGCAGAGGCAGAGGCAAAGGTAGAGGCAGAGGCAGAGGCAGAGGTAGAGGCAAAGGCAGAGGCAGAGGCAGAGGCAGAGGCAAAGGCAGAGGCAGAGGCAGAGGCAAAGGCAGAGGCAGAGGTAGAGGTAGAGGTAAAGGCAGAGGCAGAGGCAGAGGCAAAGGCAGAGGCAGAGGCAGAGGCAGAGGCAAAGGCAGAGGCAGAGGCAAAGGCAGAGGCAGAGGCAGAGGTAGAGGCAAAGGCAGAGGCAGAGGTAGAGGCAGAGGCAGAGACAGAGGGAAAGGCAGAGGCAGAGGCAGAGGCAGAGGCAAAGGCAGAGGCAGAGGCAGAGGCAAAGACAGAGGCAGATGTAAAGGCAGAGGCAAAGGCAGAGGCAGAGGCAGAGGCAGAGGCAAAGGCAAAGGCAGAGGCAGAGGCAAAGGCAGAGGCAGAGGCAGAGGCAAAGGCAGAGGCAGAGGCAGAGGCAGAGGTAGAAGCAGAGGCAGAGGCAGAGACACGCTGGCAGAGGTAGAGGCAGAGGCAAAGGCAGAGGCAGAGGTAGAGGCAAAGGCAGAGGCAGAGGCAGAAGCAGAGGTAGAGGCAAAGGCAAAGGCAAAGGCAGAGGCAGAGGCAGAGGCAAAGGCAGAGGCAGAGGCAGAGACAGAGGTAGAGGCAAAGGCAGAGGCAGAGACAGAGGCAGAGGCAAAGGCAGAGGCAGAGGCAAAGGCAGAGGCAGAGGCAGAGGCAGAGGCAAAGGCAAAGGCAGAGGCAGAGGCAGAGGCAAAGGCAGAGGCAGAGGCAGAGGCAGAGGCAGAGACAGAGGCAGAGGCAGAGGCAGAGGCAGAGGCAAAGGCAGAGGCAGAGGCAGAGGTAGAAACAGGGGCAGAGGCAGAGACATGCAGGCAGAGGCAGAGGCAAAGGCAGAGGCAGAGGCAGAGGCAGAGGCAAAGGCAGAGGCAAAGGCAGAGGCAGAGGGAAAGGCAGAGGCAAAGGCAGAGGCAGAGGCAGAGGCAGAGGCAAAGGCAGAGGCAGAAGCAGAGACATGCAGGCAGAGGCAGAAGCAGAGGCAGAGGCAGAGGCAAAAGCAGAGGGAGAGGCAGAGGCAAAGGCAGAGGCAGAGGCAGAGGCAAAAGCAGAGGCAAAGGCAGAGGCAAAGGGAAAGGCAGAGGCAGAGGCAAAGGCAGAGGCAGAGGCAGAGGTAGAGGCAGAGGCAAAGGCAGAGGCAGAGGTAGAGGCAAAGGCAGAGGCAGAGGCAAAGGCAGAGGCAGAGGCAGAGGCAGAGGCAGAGGCAAAGGCAGAGGCAGAGGCAGAGGCAAAGGCAGAGGCAGAGGCAAAGGCAGAGGCAGAGGCAGAGGCAGAGGCAAAGGCAGAGGCAGAAGCAGAGACATGCAGGCAGAGGCAGAAGCAGAGGCAGAGGCAGAGGCACAGGCACAGGCACAGGCACAGGCAAAGGCAGAGGCACAGGCAAAGGCAGAGGCAGAGGCAGAGGCAAAGGCAGAGGTAGAGGCAAAGGCAGAGACAGAGGCAGATGTAGAGGTAAAGGCAGAGGCAGAGGCAGAGGCAAAGGCAGAGGCAGAGGCAGAGGCAAAGGCAGAGGCAGAGGCAGAGGCAGAGGTAGAAGCAAAGGCAGAGGCAGAGGCAGAGGCAAAGGCAGAGGCAGAGGCAGAGGCAAAGGCAGAGGCAGAGGTAGAGGTAGAGGTAAAGGCAGAGGCAGAGGCAGAGGGAAAGGCAGAGGCAGAGGCAGAGGCAGAGGCAAAGGCAGAGGCAGAGGCAAAGGCAGAGGCAGAGGCAGAGGTAGAGGCAAAGGCAGAGGCAGAGGCAGAGGGAAAGGCAGAGGCAGAGGCAGAGGCAGAGGCAAAGGCAGAGGCAGAGGCAGAGGCAGAGGCAAAGACAGAGGCAGAGGTAAAGGCAGAGGCAAAGGCAGAGGCAGAGGCAGAGGTAGAGGCAAAGGCAAAGGCAGAGGCAGAGGCAAAGGCAGAGGCAGAGGCAGAGGCAAAGGCAGAGGCAGAGGCAGAGGCAGAGGTAGAAGCAGAGGCAGAGGCAGAGACACGCTGGCAGAGGTAGAGGCAGAGGCAAAGGCAGAGGCAGAGGCAGAGGTAGAGGCAAAGGCAGAGGCAGAGGCAGAGGCAGAGGTAGAGGCAAAGGCAAAGGCAAAGGCAGAGGCAGAGGCAGAGGCAAAGGCAGAGGCAGAGACAGAGGTAGAGGCAAAGGCAGAGGCAGAGACAGAGGCAGAGTCAAAGGCAGAGGCAGAGGCAAAGGCAGAGGCAGAGGCAAAGGCAGAGGCAGAGGCAGAGGCAGAGGCAAAGGCAAAGGCAGAGGCAGAGGCAGAGGCAAAGGCAGAGGCAGAGGCAGAGACAGAGGCAGAGGCAGAGGCAGAGGCAAAGGCAGAGGCAGAGGCAGAGGTAGAAACAGAGGCAGAGGCAGAGACACGCTGGCAGAGGTAGAGGCAGAGGCAAAGCCAGAGGCAGAGGCAGAGGCAGAGGCAAAGGCAGAGTCAGAGGCAGAGGCAGAGGCTGAGGCAGTGGCAGTGGCAGAGGCAAAGGCAGAGGCGGAGGCAGAGGCAGAGGCAGAGGCAGAGGCAAAGACAGAGACAGAGGCAGAGGCAGAGGCAAAGGCAAAGGCAGAGGCAGAGGTAGAAGCAGAGGTACGCAGGCAGAGGCAGAGGCAGAGGCTTGCAGGCAGAGGCAGGGGTAGAGGCAGAGGTAGAGGCAGAGGCAGAGGCAGAGGCAGAGGCAAAGGGAGAAGCACAAGCAGAAGCAGTGCGAGAGTACAGTATGGCCTCACAGTATGCAAGTTTAGGGTCTGCAAAATTAACACTGACTCGTGTTCTGCAAAGAAAGAAGTATAAGCACTGACTCCTTCCATCATGTCATTTCTATAGTACAGTATTATATATATATAGTACTGTTTAGGGCTTAAAATACCTTGCATATTGTGAAGCTACGGTGAATTTCTTCAAACATAAGTGTCATTTCCGGTGTTGCTTGCTGTGTCAGTTGTTACATTTGTGTCAATTCTGAGACAGGTTTATCTTAGGTCATAGTCATTAAACAGGTCACCAGGTCTTATATTTTGGGCAATTCTTCATTTGTTTCAGTTTAATCCCTTAAGGGATTCACATATTTGGAACTCAAATATTGTAATATCATACTGTATGTAGATAGATAGGGTTCTTAATATATACTAAAATGTAATCCAGGAAAATGTTTTATTTTAACCCACCATAAATTTGTTGTTGTGATTGAGGTAGTGAATTGATTGATTCAGCCATTTATTTCATCACCAAAGCTTCCTTTCCAATCAAGTGTTCCGCCTCCGTCCACCCAAACAATCTTGGAGGACAAGCTGAACATTTATTAGACTCTGGATATTTAAAGGAATACACGAAAAAATTGCAAATGGGAATTTGCCTGAATAACAAAAAAATACTGTAAGGTAAACACACACACACACACACACACACACACACATTTTACTGTTGGTAGGTCACTATTCCATAGCTGTCATTAATGGCTACATATCCCAGCCTATCCAGGTCAGCCCTCTATGACGACAGATCCTTTCAGAAATGGTGGCAGATCCTGTAGGAAGCCGTCACCATACTCTTCCTTCTCCTGTACATTTACTGAGTGTGTTTGCTTATGTGCACGAAACCTGTGCGTAATCCATGAGTGACTGGGTCTGTACGTGTTGAACAATGATGGTTTGTGGCTGTTAGTCTGTGTACGTTTAGTGGTGTATGTGGTGATGTTTGCTTCTTGGTCTGTTTTGTATATGTTTGTGTGTGTTACAGTTTGAGGGGCAACACTGACATTATTCCTGTGTGTACCTGTTTGTATACCTTGATTTCCAATACTATATGGTGGACTTGTTTTGTCTCCTGTGTCAGTTTGTGTTTGTGTTGCCTCTACGTTCAAGGCAGAGGGCATAACTTTGCTTCGCAGATGAAGTTTTGTGTTATTTTCCCTACTGGAGCTTTCCTTAATGATGAGTCTTCCTGGTTCATTTGTATCCAGTGTTGGTTCAAGCATAGACTCATTGTTTTGTAAAGTTTCTTCAGGTACAGAATGGTCTTTACCTGATGGCAGTTTAAGTGTAGAGGTATTATTTCTATGCAATGTTAGTTCAGGTGCAGAATAATGTTTTTCTATTGTTGATAGATTCACTTGTTTTCAATGTTGGTTCAAGCAAATTACTACTTTTGGAGTGCAGTAAATGAGCTGTGTTGTGTGTGACTGACGTGGCTGCATTTTTCGCGTCCAACTTCACTTCAGATGTGGTTTCTTCATATAATTTAACTGTTGCATCATCCTCTAATATTGCAGTGTCTTTTGGTGAAGTGCTAAACAAACTCACTTGCTGCTGACTTGCAGATGCATAGTGTGTGTTCATTATGTTGTCTGCATTCACAGGCACACATTGCACACCAGAGCAGCTGGTGTCAGTTTTCAGTATGGCTTGTGATGCATAACGTTGGTGCTCTTGGTGTTTCCATATATGTCTTGCATTAAAGAAGAGTTTTTCATCACATGATCTTCATTCACTTGTATTGTGGAGTTCATGTCTTTGTGTCTGACCTCCAAAGTTGAATGATCATCTTCATGAATACCACAAGAGTTGACAGTATTCATAGTTTTCCTGGTGAAGGGAATGTCATCAGTAAACACCTGAGTGGAGTTATCTGGTATATTGGAGGTGATTCCATGCTCCCGGTGTAACTTGGAGTTGGTTACAGTTATTTTGTCAGTCACTGTGCCATGACTGTCATTATTGTGTGTCACTGACGACTCACTAACATTGAAATTTTCCTCTATTAAGTCATCAGTCTTGTTGTCAGCATGCACAGAAATATTCTTCTCAGGCACGCTGGGACTCACTTCCATCTCTGTCTTGTTAGGGGAAACCTGTTCATTCCTTACTTCCTGCCTCATAATCACACTTTTCCTGTAGTTCGGCAACAGATTAAACTTTATGTTACTTGATGGTCGGAACTGTGGCAGAACTTTCCGCGGCCTGATTCTGTTCAGTCTT
>JAPQNM010000045.1:1553813-1567557 GCA_029783475.1 Metacarcinus magister | reverse complement strand
TGGTGGTTTTATTTTGGGTGAACGGCCTTAGTTTTGGCCGCAGAGGCTACTTTAAAAATCTGGTAGCTTGCCTCAAATTCCCACAAAAGTCCACACAGATGTTAAGTTTATGTTAGGTTGAGGTTGTATAGGTTAGGTTATGTTTTTGTGTTATGGTTAGAGTTTCGGGTTGTGTTCGGTTGCAGTTAGGTTCGGTTATATAAGATTATTTTACATTTATCAACCCAAGTCCAGAAAAAATCTAAGGTGGAGAAACCCTAACTTTTGGGTTACATAAAATGTAAAAATTTTTAATAACTCCGAACGTAACAATGAACTCGAACCGAACTAAGCTTAACCTAACCAGTAACATAAACGTAACCTGAACCTACCCAATAACTCAACATCTGTGTGGACTTAAAATTTAGGAGACAACACTACCAGATTTTTAAAGAGCCTCTGTGGCCAAACTAAGGCCGTCCCCCAAATAAAACCAACACAAACGTGTTGTACATTATCATACCTTAGCACCCTATTCAATATTTTATGGTCATGATGGTGAGGAGGTGCTATTACTTTTGGGTAATAAAATGTAAAAATTTTATATAACCGAACCTAACTGAACCGAACCGAACCTAACTTAACCTAACCATAACATAAACGTAACCTAACCTAACCATAACTCAACATCTGTGTGGACTTAAAATTTGAGGCACCTACCAGATTTTTAAAGAGCCTCTGTGGCCAAACTAAGGCCGTCCCCCAAATAAAACCAACACAAACGTGTTGTACATTACATACCTTATCACCTATGTCAATATTTTGGTGATGTGAGGAGGTGCTATTAGTAAGATTTACCGAAATTATATGTAGTTGATTTCCCACACTTTTTGTAGTCTTGAGTCCAACACAAATTTGTGATGAACGCACAGGTCAAATAGCTCACTTGCCTTTCCCTTATCACAATTGGCACAAGTACCACATTCATGTCATTAATCAAGTAGTTGCAAGATATGCAGAATACATTAAGTCTCTATGCATGGCTTTCATAGACTATGAAAAAGTCTTTGACTCAGTGGAAACATCAGCAGTTGTGAAAGTACTCAGGAGACAGGGGTAGAGGAAATATGTGAAGATATTAGAAGACATATCTAAGGAAAGCATGGCCACTATAAAGGTACATAAGATCAGTGAGAAAATTCCCATACAGAAAGGGTCCAACAGAGCAACACTATTTCTCTTAAGGCGCCGTCACACTAGCACTTTTTCCGTCAACTTTGTGAAAATCGACAATTTCTGGAGAGCGCGCTGTCACACACAAAAGCAGCCGTTATATTCACAATTTATTATTTGTTATCATTTTGATCGGCAATTTATTATTTGTTATCATTTTGATCAATAATTTATTATTTGTTATCATTTAAGAAATTTGAATTTATTCATTTAGATATAAGTTAGCCATTTACTTCAAATAATTTCACTATGCATTCTGATTTCACTAAAAAGTTGTCGGCAACTTACCCTATGAAGACGATCATGTTCGTCTGACTGATGCAGACAAAAAAAGTTGACAGAACGAGAAAAAATGACTTAAACCGTAAAAATTGACGGCAGTTTTAGAGGAAGTATTTTAGAACTTGGATTGGAGAAACAGGAATTCAGATTAATGGAGAATATCTAAATAATCTTTGATTTGTTGATGATATTGTTCTGATGAGTGAATTGACAGATGAACTACAGCAAATGATTTTGTAGTTGCACAAAGAAAGCCAGAAGGTGGGCTTAGATATGAATATGAAGAAAACTAAAGTGATGTTCAACAATTACATACGAGACCATGAAATTAAAACACATGTTGAAGCAATGGAATGTGTCCAAGATTACATTTATTTAGGACAGAAAATTGATGCATGTCCATATCATGAAAAAGAAATCAATAGAAGAATAGGGATGAAATGGAGTGCTTTTGGTAAACAACACAATGTTTTGAAAAGTAATCTCCCATTATTGTTGAAGAGAAAGGTATATAATCAATGCAGAGGCGGATCTAGAATTAGATGAGATCCGGGGCTTAGCCCAGCCAGGGTGGGGGGGTTGGGGTACTGTCAGGTGACTGACCTAGGATATCCACCTCTGGCGGGGAGAAGTGGAGGGGGGGTACCAGAACTTCTTCAGAGTAGGAAATACGGGCAATGCAGACTGCTTTTTCGCGTCAGCTGCCACTCTGGTAGACTCTGGTACCGCACGTTAAGCTCACAGACCTTCATTTTCTTCGCCTCTCAGATTCGGGTCTTTTGGGAAAACGTTCGGGGCTTAAGCCCCAGTAGCCACCCCTAAATCTGCCACTGAATCAGTGTATTTTACCAGTTCTAACATATGGATCAGAAACCTGGAGTATTATGAAAGCCATGGAACGAAAAATTCAAAAGGGACTGGAGAGAATAATGCTTGGCATAACATGGAGAGATAGATGTACTTCTTTACCTTATCCTTCCATCTTACAAGTGGTCTTTCTCTCCTAAGACTCTCATTTTCACTCACATACACTTTCTTCACTGATTCTTCACTCTTTTTTTTCTCACAATATGACCAAACCACCTCAAAGTAATTTTTTCACCCATTCTGCTACGCCACTCCTCACTCCATTTGCACAAGATCCCATGTCCCATCTTTCATACACGCTTGCATTGCTCTCACCCTGCCATCTTATCATGGTACATGCTCCTCTCAGATAACTGATTTCTATAGTATGCACTCTTGACTGATGTGCCCTGTTCCATGTCCAACTTTATAATCCATATGTTAGTGTTGGTAGGAGAATATTGTTCTTTGACCCTCTCTTTGCCTCCATGGATACATTCCTTCCTCTCATAATCCTTGCAATTAATCCTATGACCGTCCTTTCTCTTATTTCTCCTTCCATCTCTCCATGTTTGCATAGCACTTTTCCCAATTACTTAAAAACTTGCTTATTTCCTCCATTTTCTCTCTTCCTAGAATTACCTGACACCCAACTGCTGGCACACTCACCCTATAAGCTGTATTAAAGTCAACCATCTCTACTTTCCTTCTTTCAAAAGACCATTGCCTTACTTTTTCCAACATTCACCTTTAGCTTCCTTCTCGTACATACACTATAAAATTCATCCACCACTCTCTGAAGTTCCATTTCACTCTCTGCAAACAACACAGTGTCATCTGCAAACAAGCATGCCACCACCGACTATCCCATTTCATTAATTTTTAGTATTGCACCTACATTTCCCACTTGAACTTTATTTTTTCATGCATCCATCCGTAAAGATTAAAGAAAATCAATGTTTCATGCAATAAAGTTAAATGTAACTTTTTTGACCATCATCTCTTATAAAGTAGAATAGGAAATGGCTGAATTGGTATGCATCTAATCTAGATGTACTATCTTATACAAAGTTTATTTCAATACCTACTTTTATTTTCAGATTGTTGAAGCCAGTAGTTGCTGGTGCTCTGACCTTGACGTTTTTAGTGTGTGTTGTAGTGCCTCTCACATTTCACTACTCACCAAGCCTACAACGATTCTTTTTGTTCCTGAACACAGGTATTTATTTATATGCTTTTTTTTTTTTGTCAGGTATGTTATGAGTGTTGGTGGTGTAGTGGTTAACACACTTGGGTTGCAACTGAGAGATCCTGGGTCGAGTGTTGACAAAAATATGTTTGTCTTCTTGAATGCTGTAACTCCTACTCACTTACTGTTAAATAGGTACAGGAGTAAGCAGAGTGTTTGTGACCTTGCAATCCCGGCAAGAGCCGAAGGCTGGGAATCCTATCTTCCTGTATGTGTGAATGAAGTATTCACCTAGTTGTATTTACTTGGTTGTAGTATATAGGCCCTAAGCTACACTCGTGTGGTCCTGTCTCAATATCTATATTTGTCCTGTTTTTCTCTCAGTTGATGTACATGCATTTTTTTTTTTACCATTATCACCTCTTACTTCAGTCCATTCCAAGTATCTATACTTCTTTGGAGAAAACTGCACTTTTTTGTATCGTTCAAGCAAGTTCCTTTATTTAATTCTTTCTAGTATTCCCTCAAATTTCTATCCTCTCCTTTTCTTCTCAATATTTGATCTTTTCTATCTGTTCCCTCCAGTTTGTTCATCAATTTAAATGTTGTTATAGTGGAACCCAGCCAACACCACAGTAATACACTGAGCAGAGAAGCCTTTCTTTATTTTTGTAACATCTCTCATGCACGTCAAAACTGTAAAGAATTACCTACAGTCACAAAAGATCCCAAGTCACTAAATAACACATTATAAAGCTCCAAATTCACAATTTAAAGACAAATAATAACATATCACTGAACACGTAGTAAATAAAATAATCACTTCACTTACTACATTGAAAATAACCCCTAAACTTCATTAAATATATTTCACACACACTAACAAAAAACACACACATATATATACTTTATGGCTCCTTGTAAGGGCTGGTCCACTTAAGTACACATAGCTACGTACGTAAATCCATCTTGAGGCAGAGTCACGAGTGGAGGACTGACCGCCTTGCTGTTTGTCTCGTAACTGACAGCAGTGTTCATGATCTCCACCACCTTGTCTCAGAAATACATTAAACACTTAACAAACTAGGCAAGTAACCAGCCCTTATACGCCGCCTCGTTACCCAAACCAAACAACCCCTGGGAGTGGCTACAACTATCAGCCACTAATTCAACTCGGGTGTTATATACGCGCGTGACTACCGCTACAGTTTCTTTTAGTGTTGTTAGATGCATTTCTTTTAATCTTTTCTCATATGTTAAGTCTTCCAAATCTGGTACTATCTTAATTGCAATTCAACATTACTTCTGCATATTCCAGTTTTGGTCTGATCATTGTAGTTATAATTTTTATCATCATATCATTATCTAGGAAGTGAAAAGCCATCCGTATATTTCTTAGCATCCTGAATGTGTCACCAAATATTCTATCTATTTGTTTCTTTGGTGATAAGTTGTCTTGTATTACCACTCCCAATCTTTCTCTTCTTTTGCTATTGATATGTTATTTTCTCCTAACTTATAAGTCCATGAGGGTCTCATTGCACTCTTTCCCATTTTCAATACATGGCATTTTTTAGCATTAAATTCCATTTGCCATGTCTTGCTCCATTCATATATCTTGTTTATATAATTCTGTAGCTCCTCACAATCCTTGTGGTTTCTTATCTTTCTTAGTAATTTTGCATCATCTGCAAACAGACTTATGTAACTGCTTACTCCTTCTGTTATGTCATTTACATATACAGTATCATTTACATATACAGTAGGCTTTCATCTTTGGACAATCATTTACACTGCCAAAACCTCGTGGAACTGAAATTGTCCAAAGTGAAATATAACATCCTATGGAGATAATAAATTTGAGTATGGTTATACAGTATTTAGTTTTTTGCCTTTTTTCCCATATTTTACTTATTTATCATACTTAACCCTTAAACCGCGGGTGTCCACTATTGTGGACACCCGGTGCGTGGGCTCCAAGTGCGGGTGTCCACAATAGTGGACAGGGCTTTTTTTTGAATTAACGCGCCGTCAAATTTGATTAGTTTGTCCTCAAGTCCTGTAAACATGTTGTTTTCTTTCAAACAATACCAACCCACGCTCCCTAGGCCTACCAGTTGCTGCATTCTAGCGAGGATGCTGTTCCATTGCTAAGTTTAGCAAGTAATGCTAACCATTGATTTTTACAATAAAACGGAAATTGAGCTTTTTACGGGTGTGTTTCACATAAACGGTATAAAAGTGATGCTTTTTATTGCTAACTAATAGGAAAGAAATCCAGTAGGGGTGGATATGTCTATTATAATGTGTTTTCACAGTTCCTAATTCAGAATTCCGTGCTCGTCCTAATAATGCTCATATAGCGTTCAAATTAACGTCAAAAGACAGCTAAGGGTATGGACTTTACGTGAGTTTAATAGGAGAGAAGCTACAGGAAGTTGAAGTGAGGTATGTTTTTGCGTGAATATGCCCGCGGTGGGGGCCAGGCACGCCAAAACATCCCCGCGGTTTAAGGGTTAAGACCAATTTTAATGATGATTTAGTCATTTTTATAATTAAAATTTTTATTGATAAAAGTACTGGAGATAAAGTACCACTGGGGTTGATTGGGCTTGGTGGGTTGATTCAGAGGCTAGAGGTGGCTTCACAAATCCATAAACTCTTCAAAGTCTAAATCTTTGTTGATGGGTTCAACATCAGCAGTTGCAATCTCTTCCTCATCTGCAACATCAATATTCTGGATCACGTTGGGTACATCCCGACGTTGTCAGAAGAAACTTGTTATTTAAACCTGTTGTTTTTTAATGTTTTTGTGGTTGTAGATTTTCATGAGAAGTTCACTGAGATTGTCAAGGAGGGACATTGCATTTTTTTTAGTGTATGGGCATCATGAATGAATTTCTGAAGTAATTATTTCATGACATTGCAGTCTGTGATAGTTTTGGACAGCTTGCTGGTAGTCACTTTTTCCAATACTTCTGATTCATCATCTCTGTCAAATGAGCTGGAATCTGAATAATTTTTGAGCATTTCAGTTATATTTTTTGGGATAATAATTTACAATCTCCATAATACTGTCATCAGTGACCTTGCCAAATTCACTGCCAACCTGCTGTACTGACGACAGTCGTGTCTACACGTTTACAGTACAATAGTGTGTGGGTGTAAAAATGGCACTGCTAGTGCCTCCACCAATAAACCCAGAGTAGAGTGTTTTGGCATAAAAATTTCAGATTGTGTAAAGGTCGACTTTGTCTAAAGATAAAACATCCAAACAAAAAATCACGGACGATGAGAGCCCACTGTACTAAAAACATTATTGGTGCCAAAACTGATCCCTGTGGTACTTCATTTTTTACTTCCCTCCATTTTGATTTTTCATCCTTTACTACTGTTCTCATTTCCCTTCCTTTCAGACAGTCTTCCATGTAGTTCTTTAATGTTCCTTTCAATCTTCCAATGTGTTCCAACTTCCATAGTAATGCCCTGTGCAGAACTTTTTCAAATGGCTTTTTAAGTCTAAATATATGCAATCCGCCCATTCATCTCTTTCTTGTGTTACATCTATTACTCTTGAATAAAATCTTAATAAGTTTGTGACATATGATCTTCCTGTTCTGAATCCAAATTGTCTATCTGTTGTTTTTCTTTCTCTTCTAAATATTTAGTCCATTGTTTCTTGATGACCTTTACAAATATTTTACAGACTATGCTGGTCAATGAGACTGGTCTATGATTAAGTGGTTCTTTGTAAATAGGCAATATATCAGCTCTTTTCCATTTTTTAGGAACTTTTTCTGTACTGAGAGAACACTCAATATCATGAATTGACTCAGCCATTTCTTGTCTACACTCCTTTAAGATGCATTCAGATACCCCATCTGGTCCTATTGGTTTTCTTTCATCCAATTCCTTCATAATTTCCTTTATCTCCTCCCTATTTATCCTGATTTCCAACATCTCATTTTTTCTCTTCTGTCCTTGTGGCTTTTTAAAGTCAGATTTAGTTGTAAATACTTTCTGAAAATTCTTATTTAGTACTTCACTCATTTCTTTCAGGTCCTCATATACTTCCTTATTTTCCTTCACTCTAGTTATATTTTCTTTGTTTTATTTTTCCATTAATAAATTTATAAAACAGCTTTGGTTCTTCCTTGCATTTGTAAACTATATCTTTTTCATATCTCTTCTCTTCTCTTCTTACCCTTATTCCTTTCTAGTTTATATTCTTTCCTTTCTTGAATCAGCTTTCATTCTCTTCTCTTTTTAGCTTTTTCACACTTTGTTAAACCACCCTTTTGTATTCCTTTTTCTTTTAAGTATAAAATGGAACATATTCTTGGACTCCTTATTCGCATATCATTAAGAAGAAATCATATTTCTCTTGTACGTCCTTTAATTCCTTAATTTTGGTACAGTCAGTTTCATTGAAAAATTCCTTCATCGCAGTATAGTTTGCTTCTGCATAATTCTTTCTTTCTTTTTATATACTTCCTCCTGTTTGTCTTCCATATCTCCCTTAATCTCAATTTCCAGGACCGCATGGTCACTCCTTCCAAAGGGGCACTCATAATTAATGTTTTTCCAGATTTATTTCTTTGGTAAATAATAGGTCTAATCTTGAGAGTTTATCTTCTCTATATCTTGTATAATAAGTAATTCATTATATTATTATATTATTTATCATCAGTCTTAATAATCTATTTCCTCATGTATTTTCACCTCCAATTTCAAACATCTCCCACTGTACTGCACTACAATTAAAATCTCCTTTCAGTGTTACTCTTTAACTGCTTTTAATATTCTTTTCTAAGCTATCTAGGGTATCTTTATTATTTCTTCTTGTTCTTTTTAGTCCAATTTTTTTTTTTGGTGGTACAAATTGTGCACATATCAATTCTGCAGATTCTATCATTAGCTTCACACCTCATTTTTTGCCTTTTCTATGCTTCCTCCATGTATTATAATTGTCATTCTCAATGTTAGTCTGGATGTCCTCGCATAATTTTGTTTCTGCTAAGCATACAATTTCTGGTTTCTTCTCTTTTAGATACTCTATAACTCTAGTTTTCTTGGTATTAATCCATCTATGTTAGTACAGGTTGACCATCACTAATCCGGCAATCTATATTCTGGTTCCATCAGTTTTCTGGCATGAATTTTGACGCGCCACCGTTTTTGTGAGGCGCTGTTTATGTTTCGATGGCACTATACCTTGAATCACTTCTTGCTTTTTTTTTTTTTTTTTTTTTTTTTCTATATCACAAACCGTTGGCACCAGTAGGTGTTATGGAGGCTAGTTTATACTGCCTCAGCCCGTTATTTGGTGTAGGTTAAAAAATTTTATAGTGACGCCTCAAATGTTTACGTTCTCTCTTGAATATGTTGAGAACGAGAGAGGCTACTGCTGCTACAACCTCAAATGCATATAACATTGTAAGTCCCGTCTGAGGACAGTATGGCAGTAATTTGGGTAATCTTTGGCCACTTGGTGGTAATACCAAAGACAGAAAAGTGGCCAGCGGATATTGGGGGATCGAACCCGGGACCCTAGGTTTGCTTGCCCGAAAGCTGACCACTGTACTACGCTAAGGATGTAACTAATCCTGCTGCCAAGGAGCTTGCATCAAGGTTAAATGAAGATGCTGTAACGGAATGGCTGCATGCTGATGATAATGTGCCTACAATTCATCATTACACTGATTCTGAAATTGTACATATGGTTGTAAGTCCAGAGAAAAATGGCAGTGATGAAAATGAAGAAGATGTAAGAGAACAAATCTATTGGTAGGTTAATTAAATTGACAACTGAACTGCTGGCTGGACTAGAGTTTTATAAGTAAGCAAGAAATCATGAATGTTTACTTGCTCCAAGATATTTCGTGACCTGTGGACAGAGAAGCGAGGGTAATAAAACTAATTCTTCCCGGCGTGGGTGGATTAGAAAGTAAAAGCAATAAAATTAATCTCTCTCTAGAGTCAGAGAGACATAACAACACAAGTTTAGGGAAAATAGCCAGTATGGATTGTTGTTGAGTAAACGCAGACGATATTGGCCTTTGAACCAGATTAGATGGAGGGCTGGTATCAATTGTAAAGATGTACAACTAACTGTTTTTGTTACAATTTGAGGGAAAATAGTCTGTATGGATTGTTTGTTAAGAAACACAGGCAACTTTGGCTTGTAACACAAATATATGGGAGAGCTAGTGTCCTTTGTAATCTTATGACTGTGAATGTTGTATAAAGCAGCCTGGAGCGTAGGACAGTTAGACAATCACTATTACCTCCCTTCCAAGCACTGGAAGTTATCAGAGCTCCTTAGCTCGAAATGGAGGCTCCTGAGAGTGGTATGTAAGGACTTAAGTTCTGTAACACAGTCATTATAGCAGCTCATACGATGTTAAGTTAAGATATATTTGTTTTATGTAGGAATTGTATTTATGTGACATGTAAGGATGTTATTTGCTCCACGGGAAAGGATTTATGATATGAATATGTGTGTTACATGGATGTAATTTATGTTAAAGATAGAAGTGATTATGATGAATTAATTGTTATGAAATTGTTATGAATTGACAAGTCAAACAAGTGATGAAGTTATGTTAATTTTTAGTAATTAAATTGTAGAAAACCAGGGTTGGATCCAAGTACAGGCAACTGTAATTAAATCCAAGTCCAAGTACCTGGATATTTATCAAGTACAAGTACAGTCATTTTGCTATGTACTTAAGTCCAAGTACAAGTACATGTCATTGTACTTAAGTACAAGTACAAGTACATGTCATTGTACTTAAGTACAAGTACAAGGTGAAGGAATTGAGAGTGGATCGTGACAGGAAATAAACGTGTACTGGCCCTGTCTAGACCGTGTCTACTGTAGCATGTTACCAATTGAGAAAATATTACATAATTATGCTCCTTTATCCTATATTACACTACAATATCATAACACTCAATGTACGTATTTACCCAATAGTATTGTCACAAAGCTCGCTAGAATCTATATACAGTATATAACTTTTTATCAAATACAATGTACTTGTTTGTACTTTAATGTACTTGGTATTTTTCATTTCAAGTACTTTGGGTTTAAGTACAAGTACAAGTGCAAGTACAAGTAACATTTTAAATTCCAAGGGCAAGTACAAGTACATGAAAATATGTACTTAAGTCCAAATACAAGTACATGTACTTGGACCCAACCCTGCAGAAAGCTTAACAGTGTTCCATAACCCTGTGACCTAATGTTATAAGTATAGGAACACAAAAACGTTGCGACAAAAGATAAACTTATCATAGAAAGGCCCAAATATATGAAACAACTGACACCGCAAGATATATTTAAGAAAATAGCTAAGAAGCATGCAGAACAAGAAACAGCAGAGGTGTCCACACTTGATAATCCACTGTCATCAACTTCAAGTCAACCAGATGTGCTGTCACCAGCATCAACATTTCCTCCACGAGTTAGAGCCGTTGTTCCTGTTGCTGAGGATGCTGTTACGGTCAGAGTGATGCTGATCCTGATAGTCCATCTGCTATTTAACTTCTTTTAGGGGGTACAGTAATGAATCAAACTTTTGTATGACTTTTATTTTGTTATTGAACATTAAAATTTCATTTGCTTTTCATCTGTGTTTAATTTGCCTTCTTTATAGAACTGTAGTAATTTTCTGTTACAATATATACAGCATATATAGAGTCAGGGGACAAAACATCAATAATTCAGAAAGTTTGAAAATCTGGCAGTCCTAAGGTCCCGTGGTTGCCGGATTAATGCTGGTCAACCTGTATATATTATTTTTATTTCATCACTCACTTTTGTTACTGCTTCATTCTTCTCTTTTTCTTTTCTTTCTAACATCTGTTGTTTGTGTATCATTTCAATATCCTGTTGTCCCCTACTCTCCAAAAAAACTTATTTTTCCTCTGTCGTCCATATATAATTTTTCTGCTTTGCCTCTTCCTTCAATTCTTGAAATTTTTGTCTCTTCTTCATTGATACTCTTTTTAATGAGCGCATCTACATATCCTTCTATGTCCTTGAATTGGTAAGTCCTAGCTAAGATCTCTTATGTTGCAGTTTGAGTCTTTAGTCTTAGCATCACTGCTCTAAGACCTTCTTCAATGTATGAACCTAACCTCATTACTTCCTCTACTTCCTCCTCAATTTACTATCTTCATCCTCATCATTTAGTTGTTTTATTATTTCCTTTATGCTTTTTGTTTCTTCTTTTTCCATCTTTATTTGCATAGGTATAACATAGGTATAACTCTATTTTAATTAAGCCTCCTCTTTCTCTTCTTTCTTTTAGTGTTGTCAGTTGCATTTCTTTTAATCTTTCCTTCATATATTAGGACTTGGTTTTCGAGATCTGGCACCATCTTAGTTGGTATTCTCTGTATTCATAACTATTTGAATACATTGTTTATCGTGTGTGGGGTTTATATTCTGCATATTTCAGTTTTGGTCTAATCATTGTAGTTATAATTTTATAATATCTTTATCTAGGAAGTGAAAATCCTTCTGTATATTTCTTAGCATCCTAAAGGTGTCACCAAATATTATAGTTATATAGTTTTCTTGTGATAAGTTGTCCTATATTACCACTCCCTAATCTTTTTGTTCTTTTTGTATTGATATGATATTTTGTCATAACTTATATATCCATTACCAATACATGGCATTTTTTTTCATTAAGTTCCATTTCCCATTTCTGGCTCCATTCATATATCTTGTTTATATAATTCTGCAACTCTCGCATCATCTGCAAACAGACATGTAATTGCAACGTGCTTGTGTGTGTGTGTGTGTGTGTGTGTGTGTGTGTGTGTGTGTGTGTGTGTGTGTGTGTGTGTGTGTAATTCACTGTACAGTCTGCTGCTGGTCTCTCTTGAGACAGCCGGCCGTCCCCCTATGGAACGAGCTCAGAGCTCATACTGACCAATCTTTGGGTTGGACCGAGACCACTCACACACAACACACCGGGACAACGAGATCACAACTCCTCGACTTACATCCCGTACCTACTCACTGCTAGGTGAACAGGGGCTACACGTGAAAGGAGACACACCCAAATAATCTCCGTCCGCCCAGGGGATCGAACCCTGGCCCCCTCGGTTGTGAGCCGAGTGCGCTAACCACTACGCTAGCGGACCGTATGTGTGTGTGTGTGTGTGTGTGTGTGTGTGTGTGTGTGTGTGTGTGTGTGTGTGTGTGTGTGTGTGTGTGTGTGTGTGTGTGTGTGTGTGGGGCAATTGTTTATGATTAATACATAATGATATTTAAGTATGTAAATGGTTGCTGCATCATTTCCTTTTCTTTTCTTTTTAGTCACTACACCAATAAGCCTCAATAGGCCTGAGGATGTGGGTCTACCTGGAACTCGTAATTTTTATCTTAAGACAGACCGAGATGTCACTGTTGGAATATGGTAAGTTTATTTCATGTACAGTTGGCTCCCAACTCCGTGGTACTCTTCCTAACCAAAATTCCAAAGGAAGAGTAGTGCAGAGTTGGGAGCCAACTTTACCTGGTGCAAGTAGTTATTTATATGTTATCTAAGATACAATGGTATGAAATATGTGTTTTGTTGGATGACAAAAGCTACATTTTGTTCAGTTTGCTTTATTAGTCAAATAAAATCTTGATTCTTGATTCAGTTGTTAAAGTACGTAACCACAAATCTTTATTTATACTGGTGTAGTACCTTTATTCATGTAACTTAGAATATTGACTTCATGATAACACACATACGCACACAAAACAAAAATGGACTGAATACTTAGAAGGAGAAGGAATGATAAAAGATAAACAATTTGGATTCAGAACAGCAAGGTCATGCGTCACAAACTTATCAAATCTTTATTTGAGAGTAATAGATATAACACAAGAAAGAGACAAATGGATGGATTGCTTATACAGTAAAAATCCTTTAATCCTAGTTGCAGTGTGCAATAACCAAGCTGGATTATCGAAAAAGCTGGACTGGCAGCCCACCCCCCCACTATGGAGCCCCTATTGGTAACCTTAAGATATTAATACAGTGGGACCCGCAACTAGCATTATTTAGACTAGTGATTTACAAACTAGCAATAGAATAGAAACCTTACCGAGCTGCATGACTAGCGAAAAACCCCTGAACTAGTGACCGAGTCGGTCGCTGAGTCACCTCCAATGTGTTACTGTTTTGGTGTGCTTGTCGATGTGCG
>JAPQNM010000045.1:1521313-1548813 GCA_029783475.1 Metacarcinus magister | reverse complement strand
AATAAGTGTGAACGCTGGGTAAGGGAAGAGGAGGATGGCATATCATGTGACGGATGTGGTAACTGGCGGCACAGGGTATGTGAACAAATAAATCAAGAAGCCTACACAATCATTAAAGGTATGAATGTATGGTTCTGTAAGCCTTGCAGTGATGATTTTAAGATAGACAAGATGGAACAACAACAACTCAAAAAGGAGAATGCTAGAATGAAAGAAGAGCTGAAAGAAGTAAAAGAGAAAAATACCACTATTTATGATAAAATGAATGAATTTGAAAAGAAACTGGATAGGCAAAACCCAGAACAGTCATCAAGGCCAAGAAGATGGGAGGAGAATGGAAGAGGTAACACAAGTGATGATATGTCTGTTATGAAAGAAGATTTGAAAAAACTAAAGAGGGCAAATGATGACCTTCGAGATATGATTGTAAATATGGAGAAAAAATGGATGGAAAGAGAGAATGAGATTGTAAGAAAGGTGACGGAGAGAGTGGCTGAAAATCTGGAGGAAATGCATGATAAAGAAAAAAGGAAGAAAAATGTGATTGTATTTAATGTACCTGAGAGTAAGAAGATTGAAGCATTAGAAAGAGAGGAAGATGATAAAAAGTTATGTGAAAAAGTATTCCAGGATGCTCTGAAAGTAAAGGATGCTAGGGTAAAGCAAGTGATTAGACTAGGACGTGGTGTAGAAGGAAAGGATAGGCCTGTAATTGTCTGCATGAATGAAATAGGAACAAAGTGGGAAGTGATAAAGAGAAGTAAAGAACTAAAAGAACTTGACAACCCAGATATCAAGAACATCGTCATTGCTCCTGACCTCACCAAAAAAGAAAGAGAGGAACAATATAAACTCAAAGAAGAGTTAAGGGAAAAGAGGGAGGAGGGTGGAAAATGGATCATAAAGAAGGGTAAGGTTGTTAAGCTTGATGATACTATCAATAATAGGAATAGGTGGCGCGAGTGACGCGAAGAGACAGAGTAACAAGAACAGTATCACCAGTAATATAGATAGAATTATTAATTTTAAGGTGATAAATATTCAAGGTTTGTCAAAGGCTAAGGTCTGTGAAGTAGAGAAATTGGTAGATGATAACAGTATAATATGTTTAACTGAAACACAAAAGAAAATTAGAGATGTGAATTTTAGAAACAGAATAAACATTATAGAGGGAATGCGGGAATTAAAAGATAAGAAAGGTGGTGGATTGATGATACTCCACCACAACAATCAAGACATTAGCCTAGACAAAATAGCCACAAAAAACAAAGATATTTTATATGTTAAGGGTACAATTAGAGGCTGGGAAATTAAGATAGTACTGGTGTACTTTAGTGTTAGTGATAAAGAGAGAAACCATACGATGAAAGCAGAGGTAGAAAAGATACTAGAAGACAACACGGAAGAATCATTATTATTAATAGGAGACTTTAATGGACACGTTGGGTTTAAAGGAGAGCAAAAACTAAATGAAAATGGTAAAATGATCATTGAATGGATGGAAAGATACAAACTAACTATGCTGAATGACGACGAAAAATGCCAAGGAAAGTACACATGGGCAAGAGGCAATATGAGAAGTGTAATAGATTATGCTTTGGTATCGGATAAAATGTACAACAAATTTAACAGAATGATAATAGATGAAGACCAAGAGCTAATGGACCTATCTGATCATAACCTAATTGAGATCCAAATGGAAGCTACATGTGAGAGGAAAAATTATAACAGTAAGGACTGGATAACCAGAGATTATTATAAGACAGATAAGAAATCACTAATTGCATTTAGAAATGAACTGGAGAGGAGCATTGTAAGGGAGAAGGTAGACAATATCAAAGACCTAGAAGGAAGTATTATGAGAATAGCAAATAAGGTACTTAAAGGTAAATACAGGAGAAAAAATACTGGGATTAAGCATAAGGAAGAAGAACCAGTATGGTTTACAGAAGATATTAGGATTGAAATAAAAGAAAGGAAGAGATTAAATAGGAAATGTAGACATGCGAAGGGAAGAGAAGAGGAAAGGTGGAGGGGGCTATACACAGAACAAAAGACAAAGGTGCAAGTGCTTATAAGGAAGGAGATGTATACCCATGAAGAGAAGATAGCAAAGGAAATAAAGGAAAACAAAAGTAACGGGAAAGACATTTGGAAATACATAAAGGTTCTAAAAGGGGAAAAAGAAAGTGAAAAGGAGTGCTTGCTAGATAATATATATGGAGAGGATGGGAGAAAACTAGAAAGAGATGAGGTAACAGAAGAAATCAGGAATTTTTGGAGTGGGGTGTATGGAAAACATGCAAACAATATAAAAGAAATATGGAATGGGGAAAGGAAACAAGAATATGAGAGAGAGATAAATATAATAGAACTAGAGATAGAAAGAGGGCAGCAATGTAAAGTGATTAAAACAGGTGGAGAAGAAGGGAATGACTTTATTGGAGTAGACCTATGTAGTAAAGAAATAAGAGAACATCTAGAGATGGCATTGCAAATAAGTAAAACAACATCCAGCATTGAAGATGAAATAATCAATGAGGAAAGAGTAAAACAGTGTCTGAGAAAGATGAAAATAAAGAAAGCTGCTGGGCCAGACGGAATCAAACCAGAATTCTATAAAACCTTCTGAGAAAGTGACACTTTGATTAAAATATTAGTGGAAGCATTGCAAAACATAATACAAACGGGTGTCATACCAGATGGATGGAAGGAGTCCAATACAATACTGATTCCGAAAAACAAAAAGCCTAAAGTAAATGAATTAAGACCTATAGCCCTTACAAATGTTGGATATAAAGTAATGATGGCAGTCTTAAGGATGAATGTAGAGGAGCAGATAGAGAACAATGGATGGGGAAAGGAAACACAGGCGGGATTTACGGCGGGAGCAAGAATCGAAAACAATATTCTAATTTTGAGATACTGTATTGACAAAACATTTCAGATGAAAAAAACCCTTATAGTAATATCAATAGATTTTGCCAAAGTTTTTGACAGCATAAAGAGAGATGTGATGATAAAATTATTAATGGAATATAAAGTAAATCACAAAGTAATAGATATTATAGCAAAGCTGTATGAAGGCGATAAGACAAAAGTAAAACTAGATGAGGAAGAAGAACTTGAAATACCAGTGAGTAGTGGTATAAGACAGGGTTGCACAGGCTCCACCACACTATTCAAGATAGTTACTTTTAAAATAATGCAAAAATTGGAGGAGGTAAACAGGGGATTCAAGGATGAAAATTTTAATATAACATCTTTGTTCTATGCGGATGATGGGATGCTAATGGCAGAGAGTATAGAGGATGCTGAGAGAGTAATAGAAGAAGTAATGACAACCAGTAGAGAATGTGGATTAGAGATAAATAAACAGAAGAGTAGCATAATAATTTTAAATAAGAAGGAAAAACCTCAGGAAATAGCAGGCATAAAAGTTAACAACAACATTAAATATTTAGGTATCACTATTAATGATAGCAAAAATTGTTTCAAACAACATAAAGAATTAATGATAGAGAAGGCAGTGCGAATGGCTAATATGACCTATTCAGTAATTGCTAGAAGCTGCTCAAAATTATTAATAGGGAAAACTTATTGGAAGAGTTTAGCACTCCCTGCAATTCTGTATGGGAGTAACGTTATGGATTTTACTCAAAAGGAGATAGAACAGTTACAAAGGATAGAGAACAGTGTGAGTCGTAAAATCCTGGGAGCTCCAAGATATGCACAAGGAGCAGCACTGAGGGGAGAGATAGGAATATCTAGAATGAAGGCAAGGATAATGGAAGGGCAGCTGAAGTACTTGCAGCACATTTTGAGGGGAGAAGGGAATATATTAATTGAGAGAGTGGTGGAAGAGATGAGAGTGCAGGGGAAGAAGAATAGATGGATAAAAGGTTTAATGGAGGACAAAAAAATGATTGACATAAGAGGAAGTATGGTTACAAAAGAAGAGATTAGAAACAAAGTAAGAATGTGGGATACAAAAGTATGGAAGAAAGAATTGGACGATAAAACAAGTCTGAAATGGTATAAAGAATGGAGAAATGAAATGGGTGGCCAAGAAAGAGTGTATGATAACAGAGAAGCTTCAGTACTACTATTTAAGTGTAGAAGCAATACAATGAACTTGGCCGATAGGAAGAGGTTTAAAAATGAAGCTACTGAATGTATAATGTGCGGGCACTACAATGAAGATTTAAAACACTTCCTCCTGCACTGCCCAGCATACAGTCAAGAAAGAAGAAAAAACCCAACACTGCAGCAGCCCTACCAAGAAAATGAAGACCCTTTGATTGGCAACATCCTATATACCAACCACACCGCAGAAGAAAACAAAAAGATGTTATATAAATTTTGGCAGACAAGAAACAATAAAATAAAAGAATTAACACTTTAAAACTTATAAAACTTAAAACTTATAAAAGACCCAGACCGCAAAAAGTAAACATCAGGAAGTGCCGTTCAAAAGGCAATACTTCCGCCTTTCAACAGAACAGAACAGAACACTCGACTCGCTCCCTCACCTCATCACACAAGCCCAGGCAACCCTCGCCCGCGCCAAAGCTTACTTTAACACAAATGGCCTCATGCTAAACTCAATGAAAACCCAATGTCTATTTGTTGGCACTAGAACACTGATCAAACGCATACCCGAAAACACCACCATTAAATTTGATAACACCCCCATCACTCCAAGTAAACACGTAAAAAATCTAGGCATATACATGGACTGTCACTTGAGCTTTGACACACACATCAATGAGATGCACAAAAAGGTTATGGGAATTCTGCTATTTTTAAATAGAATAAAGGACAAATTTGAAAAGGATACAAGAAGAATGGTGGTACAGTCTCTTGCCCTTAGTATTATTAATCTACGGGTCAACGAACAATACACTGCTGCATCGTGTACAGAAACTGCAAAACTTCGTAGCAAAGATCTGTGTAGGAGGAGCAAGGACGCCACCCCATTCATCACACAACTCCAGTGGCTCAAAGTGAAAGACAAAGTTGTGTTTGATGTGGCAGTTAATGTCTTCAAGATCACAAACAATGTGTTCCCCGAATGGTTCTTACACCTCCCCACAGTGAGTGAAGCACTACACCACATACACACAAGGCAACAAAACAAACTATACGTGCCACACACCAACACAGACAGCGGTAAGCGTTCCCTCACTGTGCTGGGACCAAGGCTATGGAACTCCCTGCCCACCCATGTAACAAACTCTCACACCTTACCCATGTTTATGAAGAAACTCAGAATTTTCCTCAATACCAATGCTAATGTTCTATGTATATAAATACTCTTAAATATTTAGGTAATAGATGTACCACTTAAATTAGATATTAATTGTAGTCTTAAGTTTTCTCCAATAATGTAAAGAAAAGCCATCTTTATGGAAATAAACTGATTCTCATTCTCATTCTCATTCTGAACTGATTCTCTCTCTCTCTCTCTCTCTCTCTCTCTCTCTCTCTCTCTCTCTCTCTCTCTCTCTCTCTCTCTCTCTCTCTCTCTCTCTCTCTCTCTCTCCTATCTCTCTCTCTCCTATCTCTCTCTCTCCTCTCTCTCTCTCCTCTCTCTCTCTCCTCTCTCTCTCTCTCTCTCTCTCTCTCTCTCTCTCTCTATCTCTCTCTCTCTCTCTCTCTCTCTCTCTCTCTCTCTCCTCTCTCCTCTCTCTCTCTCTCTCTCTCTCTCTCTCTCTCTCTCTCTCTCTCTCTCTCTCTCTCTCTCCTCTCTCTCTCTCTCTCTCTCTCTCTCTCCTCTCTCTCTCTCTCTCTCTCTCTCTCTCTCTCTCTCTCTCTCTCTCTCTCTCCTCTCTCTCTCTCTCCTCTCTCTCTCTCTCTCTCTCTCTCTCTCCTCTCTCTCTCTCTCTCTCTCTCCTCTCTCTCTCTCTCTCCTCTCTCTCTCTCTCCTCTCTCTCTCTCTCCTCTCTCTCTCTCTCTCCTCTCTCTCTCTCTCTCCTCTCTCTCTCTCTCTCTCCTCTCTCTCTCTCTCTCTCTCTCTCTCTCTCTCTCTCTCTCTCTCTCTCGCCTCTCTCGCCTCTCTCGCCTCTCTCTCTCCTCTCTCCTCTCTCCTCTTCTCCTCTCTCCTCTCTCTCTCTCTCTCTCTCTCTCTCTCTCTCTCTCTCTCTCTCTCTCTCTCTCTCTCTCTCTCCCTCTCTCGCTCTCGGTCTCTCTCTCTCTCTCTCTCTCTCTCTCTCTCTCTCTCTCTCTCTCTCTCTCTCTCTCTCTCCTCTCCTCTCCTCTCCTCTCCTCTCCTCTCCTCTCCTCTCTCTCTCCTCTCTCTCTCTCTCTCCTCTCTCTCTCTCCTCTCTCTCTCTCTCTCTCTCTCTCTCTCTCTCTCTCTCTCTCTCTCTCTCTCTCTCTCTCTCTCTCTCTCTCTCTCTCTCTCTCTCTCTTTTTTATCCCCACAGGAACAGGACAAGTCTTGGGACAAACACTTTGAAACAGCAAGTCACTAATGATAGGAGACTAATCTTCCCCAGCTACCCAAAGCTACTCACTAATTTCTTTAGCTAATTAATATCAAATCTAAATTGTGAAAATAATGTACTTGATCTCATCATTTAGTCACGATCACCTCATCCAGAGACTTTATTATATTACTACCATCTGTGGTACGATGTACCCTTAATAGGTTCTGTTAACCTCAAATTTGACTACCATTTCCTTCAACAATGTTTCTGATAGAGGGTATATGACAAGTTGTTTGACTATATTGCTTCTGTTTTTTCTTCATTTTTTCATTTGATGCTATTTACACTAGGTTTGGGGTCTGTGTGGTCTGATTTTCCCGCCTTAAAAAAGAAAAAAGACTCCTAAAATCAGCCTGTGTCTTATACCGTGATGGTTAGGTTTTTTGTAGTCCTTGGGGTAGAGGTTACTGGAACTAGGCTAGCACCTAAACATCTCTGTTTGACACATTAGTTCCCTGTTTACCACAGAATGAGATTTATATGATTACAAATCAAAATACCATATTTATAAGGTTAGTTGAATGTTTTGCTTACAATAAATAAGGTAGTTCATCAGGAGAATACACAGTAGCCTAAAATATTACACCAAAATTCTACTGAGTAGAGGACTAGGAAGCTCAGGGAAAATTTGGAGACTTAACTTTAAAAATACAAATATTTATAAGGTTAGTTGCATGTTTTACTCATGCCGGAAAACTAATGGAACCGGAATATTGATTGCTGGATTAGTGATGGTCAACCTGTACTTCAGTTGGAGAATACTCATTGGTCTACAATCTTTGACCAAAACTACTGAGGGGACGGGCTATGAAGCCGAGGAAAAAGTGGGGTTGTTAGTCTTTTCCTAAACATTCTTTGCCAAATTATTGGTGCGTTTAATACTCCAGTGCGTTTTATATGGCAGGAAATACGGTAATTCTTTGTGTAATTATCTCTCCCCTTCCTCATTGAACCCTGACATGACATTATCCTTGCTGATTGAGAGACAGTGAACATCACTCCAATCTTCAAGAAAGGTGGGAATTATAGACCCATTAGCCTAACATCAGTGGTTGGCAAAGTGCTTGAAAGCAGAGACAAAATTGTTACAGAGAAATTAACAAATTTTTCAGGGATACAAGAAACAACTTTAGAAATAAAAGATCATGTTTATCTAATTTATTAATATTTTACAATTATATTTTTTCTATCCATGATATCAACAGAACACTAGACAATGTCTTTCTTAATTTTCAAAAGGCATTCAATAAAGTTTCCTTTGATAAATTAATGTTCAACATCAATTAACCTTGGATCACAGTTGATGTGCACGACAAGATTAAAAACTTGCTTAGCAAAATTAAGCAAATGTTCATTATCAATAGAACAACCTCTAATTGGGCACCAGTCAATAGTGGTGTCCTTTCATATTTGATTGATTGATTGTGAAGTAATTTTCTTTGATATCATATCTTTTGAATATTTTTAACATTTCTATTAGATCACTTTACATTCTCAGTTTTGATTGGTTGAATAGGTTCAGCTCTTTAATTCTTTCTCCATAGTGTACATACATGCATTTTTAGCAGACTAGAAGTAATAGCAACATGGATAAATTAGTTGTGATATTTTAGTATAATTTAAATTTTCATAGAATACAGCAATCATCTATACTTCTATATACTCAGTAAATATCTTCCTTAAAGTCGGGTAGCCTAGATAAGGCATTACTTTCCCCTCATAATCAGGGTAGAAAGGTTGTTTTCAATTACCATGTTGTAGTATGTATTGTTTTGTTTAGGATCAGTAACTATATGTGACTGACAATGCTTCTGTTTCCAATGCAGGTTTTGGGGACTCTTCCTCAGTGACTCCCTCTGAAGAAGGTTTGGTGACTGATACAAAAGTCATCTTTAGGTACCTGCGTGATAAATCAGGAAACTCTCCTCTCTTTGTGTGGGGACATTCTCTTGGTACTGGGTAAGTTACCTAATCTTATTGACACAACTCTGCACTGAAATTCAGAAAGATGATGTGTTTATGATTGTATTACATATTTTTTGTGGCAAAAATGTATTTCATGAAATGTATTTCATGAAATACATTTGTTATTTGCCTTTCTTTTACAAATGTGAAGTGGTATCCAGGAAAGAAGTAGAAGAAGGAAATACATATAATTACACCTCTACAAACAAAAGTACAGTGGTACCTGGTTCTCAAACTTAATCCGTTCTAAAGTGCTGTTTGTAAACAGATTTGTTCATAGACTGAATAATTTTTTCCCATTAGAAGTAATGTTTATTGAAATAATCTGTTCCAGACCCCCAAAATTATGAAGTTTTACCTCTTTTGCAACATGAGCTCCATTGATGGCTGCAGATACAAAAATTAGACACTTAGATACCACTCATACTTTGCTATGAGATCTTTTCACCTTTATCGTGGTTCTAAAGCCTTGTCCACATGATCTAACAGTGCCCAGCGGGCTCTGCCCATTTATCAGGTAAAGCCTGGTAAATGCTGGTTGGTTGGCATCAGTTTTGAGGTGCATTCTCGTGAGCAAACTGATATCAAAATGACTTGGTCCTCTATCCTTCTTTCGGAACCAAGATTGATCAAGTTGTCTTGATTCCCCTTGACTCATGCGTTCACAAGAACGGATGTCAATCAAGGCTGAATAAGATGGATCAAGATGACTTAATATTTGTGGTGGTGAGAATACACCTATAGTCAGGTGCTGGCATCTCATGATCAGAATGTACCTCAGGCTTGTCTTCAATAGTGTGTGCGTTCATGTTTGACACAGATTGTCAAATTGTGTCACCATCAATGAGGAAATTCAACAATGCGATATTTTCAGAAGCATAACCTTTGAAACAGTGCGCAGAGCATCAAAGGACCATATTTTGGGAATGTAAATGTCCTCACTCCTAGTAGCAAACTTTTTTGATTTCTGCAACTTTCTTAGTTCCATTTACGTATGCTGATTTTAAAATGATTCAATTTTTTAACTTCGCTTGAGATCACTGTAGTTCCACTTTTTATTATTTTTTTTTTTTATTTAAACATGATCTTTACAAATTATAGATCTTGAATTAAAATTGTTAATTGATTTAAGATAAGTGTAGCTAAGATGACCTCTGTCCTGAGGCATTTATCTTATAGCTAATTCTAATTCTCTTCATATCCTCTGTGATTGCATTCACTGCTTCAGTACATTTGCCCTTATCCCTGTACACTTCCACTTTGACATTCCTAAGGCAATGGTGGTGGCGATAGAGTTCAGTTAACATCATAATCTCTATTCTAGACCAATGAAGGTATTTTTGTTCTTTGGCAGATGGAGGGCTAGACATTTTTCAATGGTGACTTGTGGCGAGACTGAGAAATTGATAGGCAGGGTCCCAAGGTCAGCTTTGTTTGCCTGGCAGTGTTGATCCTTTCTTGGAAGTAAAGGTATGAGGCTATTAACAGGCACTCTCCTTGGCTTGCCTACCAAGTGTGCCTGAAAACAGGCATGTAACGCCTGCCCACTGAGTACTGACTCATCATCTGGACTTGGCCTAACAACTTTTCTTTTTGATTTGCTGCTATCACTAACCACCTTTGGCTCCATGTTGGCTTATTTAATAAAAAACATATATATATATATATATATATATATATATATATAAATATAAGAAAAAGAAAAAAAGGGAATTGACCAATCACCTCTTTGTTTCTGTCAACCCAATGTGAGCTGAAGGACGTATCTCATACAGGTCCCAACAGTCAGTGGTTAGTTGTTTGAGAACTAATGATAAGTTTCACAACTGAGAATTTTTTGTTATGAATATGATCAGGAATTCAATTGTTTGAGATAGGAGACATTTGGGAACCGAGGTACCACCATACTCTTATGTCTGATTGTTGTGTGAGAATTTAAAATTACTTAGTGTAGAGGTGAATATCACTTTGCCTTCATTCTTTTATCTCAGGGAAAATTATTTTTGTAGAGTTTGTCTTTTTTCCACTGAAGCTGGGTAGTATTCAAGGGAAAAGAACCACAAAGGAAAAATGAATTTAAAAGATAAACTACTTTATATTAACTCACTAAGTGCCAGTTATGTTCCCTTTCGGCACTTATGTTCTTGTTCCAGAACTTTCATAATAAACTATGTTTCAGATTCATTTGTTAGTACTGATGGAATTCACTCTTTATAAACTTTTCTTTTGTGATATTTAGAGATTACTTTTCATAAAAAAATTATGCCACCGAGGGGTCTGGGAAGCCCCTCCCCCGTATAATCTCTTATAATAAGACAAGGCGCAGAGGGGAAGGGCAGAGTAATGTCTCCATGAACCCTGGTGTACCCTGTCCTGGTTACCTCTCTTTTAAGAGGATAACAGCTTGGTATATAGATAGATAGATTATTATTGTTACTACCACCGTATCTTTTTTGGGTTGTAAATGGCGACCAAATGGAATGGAATGAGGTGTCTGGGAAGTAAAAGTCGTAGGTTTTTGTCTATGCTCACCATATAAGACTACCCCCTTCTAAGGCAGCCACTCAGCTTATACAAGGTTAAGTACGAACTGCACATATGGTTGTCTTAAAATTTTATTGGCATTTAAAAACATTCAAAAGGTTTTTTTTAATGTTAACTAAAATGGATAGGACTTTAAAATCCTTCAAAATCCACATCATGTTCATCATCTGACATCTTAAGTTTATCAATGACATCTTGTGATATATTTGTAAGACAATCATTGTTTGATTGTCTTAGGGAGGCGGTGGTACAGTGGTCTAGCGCTCGGGTATGCGAGCCTAGGGTCCCGGGTTTGAATCCCCGTTATTCGCTGACCACTTTTCATTCTTTGATATCACCGCTGAGTGGCCAAAGACTACCCAAATTGCTGCCATACTGTCCTAAGACGGGACTTACAATGTTATATGCATCTGAGGCTGTAGTAGCAGTTAGCCTCGCACGTTCTCAACATATTCAAGAGAGAACGTAAACATTTGAGGCGTCACTCTAAAAAATCTAAAAACCTACGCCAAATAACAGGCGAGGCAAGTTCATCTGTGCCTCCATAAGCCTACTGGCGCCAACGGTTAATTGATATAGAAAAAAAGAAGAAAGAAAAAAAGAATCAAATACCGAATCAAATGGTCTGGCTTCAGCTTCGGCTTCCTCTTCATCTTTCCACAAGTAGTCATCCTCCATACCATCCAATGAATTTGACATGCCACACTTCTTGAAACACTTGATTACTGTTTCTGCATCAATATCATTTCAGGCTTTTATGACAAAGTTACACAAGACATCCAACTATGGAGCACGCATGTTTCCTCCTTTTATGAATGACTTCGCCACTAAACATCCACTCATTTCACTGTTCTCGAATGTAATCTTTTAATGGTTGTACCCATTATGTCAATCCTCCATGAATAACTTGTGATACCTGAATTTTAATACAGGTACTGTAATGTTACCCTGGAGACTGCTAGTAACAAAATGAGTGTTAAACAAGCAAGTGTAAACAAGCCCATGCGACTTCCTCTCTTGCCTGCCATTAATTCACATAGCACACAGGATAACCATGGCACATAACACTTCTCAACACATATCATACTGGTTGCAACTATACACATACAGTTACATTACACATCCTGATCAACTTACTCATCAAGCTTCAGCTTTCAGTAGAAAGTGGTGTTGTTACCAAGGCAAGGGTATGCTTACTGTCAATAATTATTTGTGTTAACAACGTTCCGTACAACACAGGATTTAAGGTTCACAGTTTATACTGGGCATATAAGATGACCCCCAATTTGGGGGAGGATTTTTTAAGGTTAAAAGGTCATCTTATATGCTGACATATACGGTATATGTATTTTATGTTTGTTTTATATATGTTTTAAATGTATTTTATTTGAGTGTATTGTGTGTGTATTTTGCATGACTATGATCTGGATATTAGTGTTATCATAATTGCTCTAAATCCCAATAACAGATTAAAGGCATAGCTTTGTATTATATTACTTGATCATTGTGATGCTATTTGTCATCATGTAAGGGTTTGCAATGAATGCATATCTTTGAACATTTCTTTAACTGTTATTGATCACATTTGTTTTCTTTACAGAGTGTTGTGTCATGCACTATCTGAACTTTGTCAAGAAAAGCAGTGTCCGCATGGCATGGTGCTGGAGGCTCCCTTTAACAACTTGCATGATGAAATAAAACTTAATCCTCTGTCTCAGGTATTGTCAGCTGTTTGTTTGTCATAATTGTCGTGTTCTTTTATTGTTAACATTCTCTTTGTACTTCCTCAGAAATCTGATTTATTGAATATAAAATGAAAATTGGCCATATATATGAGAAATGATAAAGATGAGAAAATTCGAGATCTTAATAATTGGTAGAAACTTTAATGAGAAGAAAATAGTAAGTTTAGTAGAGATGGGTTATTTTGAACTACATATTTTATTGATCATGATAATGATATATTTTATTTGCAGGTGTTCCACAATTTGCCATATTTTGATTGGGCTTTCATTGATCCTATACGAGATTCTGGGAATGAGTTCAAGAGTGATAGTCACATCACCCATATTTCATGTCCAGTTTTGATCCTCCATGCTCAAGATGACAGAGTTGTGCCAGTTGAACTTGGTAGAAAGGTGAGATATATCATTTATTCATTTTATAAGATGATACATGACGGCTTTCACCATTGAATATCTCATAGGTGTTTGTGATGGTGCTTCTTATGTTCTTCAGAATGTTCCACTGTTAATTTCTAGTGCCTCTATATCTGATGACTGTTCCTAACAATCCTCACGACAGAAAAGTTTCTATTTTTTTTTTGTCCTTGCATGCTCTAGTATATATAAGAAAGTTATATGAATCAATGAATAGATCATTAAAATGCATAAAATTAAATATAAAAGCTAGTTATTGGAGGATGAAAGTTTTGCAAACCATCCTTATTTAACCATCGCATATAATCAAACCAAATAGCAATGCTTTTTTTTGTGAGTGTTTCTTGAGTTCATGTAGAATGACACATTATATTTTTTCAGCTCTACAAAGCAGCCAAAGATGCACGGTTATCAGATGCCATGCCAGTCACGTTTGTCGAGCTGGAGGCTAAATATGGCTTTGGCCACTTGGATATTCCTCATGCACCAGAATTTGTGTCCATAATTAGGTAAGATGTAATAGAATAAGGTATTAATTTCACTAAGATGTGGACAGAGGGAGAGCAAGGGTTGGACAGGTCTTGTTAGTGAGTTCGGAAGTGAAACATTATGTGGTTGATTGGAAGGAAGTGTCATCAAGGTTGATGTACATGAAAGTAAAGTTCGGGCAAGAGTTGTGGATGTTTGTTTCTACGTATGGTCCATGTAATGAAAAGCATAAAAGAGAAGGGGAGGCTTTTGGAATGATTTGTTGAATGCTTGGAGATTTGTGGAGTGAATGTGAGAATTGTGTTGTTAGGAGATTCAAATGCTCATTTTGGAAACCAAGCAGTTGAAAACGTGATTGGTATGCACAATGTGTCACGGGGAAATGAGAATGGGTGAAGAATGATAGGACTATGTGTAGAGGGAGAGATGATGGTTAGAAACACACTGTTCAAGGAGGATATTCACAAGTATACATGGGTGAGACAAGACAATGAAAGGTAGTGGATAAAATTATATGAAGTTATTAAAGAAAAACTGAACAAAAAAATTTCAATATCGAGGTTTAAAGACGTGCAGTTTAAAAAGCCACGTGCCCTTTAAACCTTGAGGGTCGGTGAGTCTAAGCAGATGCTGGTTTGTTTGTTTACTCACCCACCCACGCTCTTTGTATCACTCTTGAAGTGTTATATGACATAGCTGGTACCTGGTCCCCCTTTTGCATAAGGAAGGTGAGGGTATCAGGAGGCACCACCTCCCTCATTGGTGAACTGCAGCCAGCATTCTCTCTCTGAACCACTTTATGCCTTGATGACCTCAGCCAGCATTCTCTCTGAACCACTTTATGCCTTGATGACCTCAGCCAGCATTCTCTCTGAACCACTTTATGCCTTGATGACCTCAGCATGGTGGTGGAGGAGGTAGAGAGTGTGAGGTAGATCAATCCTGTGCTGAATGATGGTGGAAGACTGAGAGATGAGCAGCAACACCTTTACTCTCCTTCTACTCCCTCAATATGGAGGCCTTCAGAAGACTCTTTGCTTCACAGAGACACTGAGAGGTGCCAGTTTGTTTATAACTGAATATAATACAAGTTTTCTTTAAGGAAAATGTTCTCGGGAAAAAAAATCAAGATGTATGCATCTGCCTATGCATATAGCATGACATGATTGATGAACGATGGGGGGTGAGTAAATCAGGCATAACTCTTTAATTTTTGCTAATTTCTTTATAATATTTTGTCACAAGTTTGCTCAAGTGTTCAACTACGCATTAAATTTTTTTTTAATATAAAAAATTTTTTCTGGAAAATTAACGTGTGATGCTTCTGTAAGGGGACCGACCGAGTTAGTTTCCGTTTTTGTTATTTATGAACCAAACTGCACCAAATTTTCATGAGCTATAAAATTTCTTTCGATGAGTTATATGTATAAGTTTAATTAAAATAGGAAAAATTGAGGTATAGATTTTTGCATATTTTGACAACAATTTTGCTTGAATTTTTTTTAAAGCTTGTCACAAGATTGATGGTTTTTTAAGAAAATGATTTGACAGAACTTTAATTTTTGGTTGCGTTGTCGAGAAAAAAATCAAAAATTTTTCCTCAATCGGTTATTCCTTTTAAGCTAGAAAAAAGGCTAAACACTCAATCAAAATTCTGTCAGATAGTTTTTTAGGTATTTTAATTCCCTTTCTAATGATACCAGAATCATCAAAATCGGACAAAAAATGGCAGAGAAATACGCCTCAATAGCGCAATAAGTTAGTTTTGGGATACAGGGCATTAAAGTTGGTGAAAGAGAGAGCGTCACTAACTCTAAGCGTGTACAACACGCACTGAGGCAGCAGTGAGGCTCTTCCCCGTGCTCACTGGGTGGGTGGCTGTGAGTGAGGAAACTTCCACACACCACCATAAAGAAAACTTTCCTTGTATTCTTTCTTAGTTTTTTTTTAATGAATATTTTTCTACAACCATCTCCCGCCTACAATGACCTCATCGAGTGTGAGCAGGTACCATTTAAATGGCAATTTAAATGGTATTTCAACGTGGATGATAAATTATCGTGTGCGCATTGTGAAGTACTAGGCCTAAGGATGCTATGAGATGATATTTGCATTTTTTGAAATTTTTCGGATTTTCAACTTGGTCGGTCCCCTTAAGTATACTATATCCACACACATTCAGAAACCCAATCTTCTGGGTTTATGAAGACAACACTCTCCCCTCTCCTTCTGCACCTTGTCTTTTTGTAGGAGAGTATACAGGTGAGGGGTTTTCAGGCCCCTCACTTTGTCCTTTTTGTCGCTTTTTACGAACCATGTGATTACAGTGGTAGAATTCTTGTAGCCCCCATCACAGGGCACGCCATGCTGGCTTAGGGTGTGTTGGTTGGGAACACTTTAGTTTGATTCTTCACAGTGGACCTGCTGAGTTTGATTGTACTTTCTCTAGTCTATAGCATATCAGGTAATCTCCCACAAGATTACTGGCCTTTTGCATCGACCAGCTGCATATTCCAATTACTAGAACACATGGTCAACTTACGTCTTATATGGCACTTTGAGTTAAAGAATGTTATCTCTGCTTCCCATTTTGGATATGAACGAGCTAGGAATACGCTGTTCCATTTGCTCATCTAGAAACTTATATATTAACAGCTTTTGCCTATTAAGAATCATTCCTTGCAGTCTTCTTTGATTTGGAAAAAGCATATGATACTACTTGGAGGTATCATATTTTACATCAGTTATCCTCCCTCAATATTACTGATAACATGGGTATGTTAATTTAGTCCTTTCACTGTGATCAAAAACTTTTGTGCCCAAGCTGCTTCTCCTATTATTCTCCTTTCACTTAATTTGAAGGTTTTCCTCAAGGATGTGTCCTTAACACCACTCTATTTCTTATTGCAATTAATGATGTATCTTATTTACCAACAAGTGTTCGATCATCTCTTTATGTAGATAGTCTTGCTTTCTATTCCTCTGGGTCCTCCCTTTCAACTCTCAATATCTTATCCAATCTGCTTTCTCAATAATTTCCTCTTGGGCCACTAATCATGGCTTCTGTTTTTCTACTGCAAAATCCCATTTTATTTTCTTCATCCATTCCCGCACAGTAATTTTATCCCTTTTTTCTTTATGGGATGCATTTACAAGCTCGTTCCTTGGTCAAACATATCTTCCAGACTTGCTTGAAAAAACACTTCTTATCCATTAAGGAAAATGCTCTTCGCCATGTCCGCCTACTACAAACTCTTTCTCATGTATCTTGGGGTGCTGACCGTAACACACTTCTTCACCTACATGTTGCCTTAGTTCTTTCTACTCTTTACTGAGGATGTCATGTATATTCCTCAGCTTCTCTTTTAAGCTTATTTGATCATGTTCATCACCTAGGATTACACTTGGCTCTTGATGCTGTTAGTTCCTCCCCAGAAGCAAGTTTACTCTCATTTTCTCAACACCGCATTCTCCTTTCCCTTTGATGTTTTGCTAGACTCTACTTCTAAGATTACTATTCCCAAACTAGTTTCTCCTCTCTTCCACTAACTACTATCTCACGCATTTCTGGTTTGTATGCACATCCTCTCTTCCACTCCCCCTTCCTAATTTAAATGTCCTCTCTTTCTGTATCTATTCATTTCTATATTGGCTTATATCTTCTCTTTCAATTTGTTCTTGTCCTTTCTAATTCTTCAAAGTCTGATACACCAACCTACATCTTACGATCCCTTCTTCTTGAACACTTTTCTACTCATGCCATTTGTACTCCCGTTTCCACTAGGTAAAGTGGAGGCACACGCTATAGCTGCGCGTAACTGTTGGCGCTCATCTCCCGTTACATTGGCCTTTGAGCCTGTGGTGGAAATTAATCTGTTACCCTGGGACACAGGGCCTCTGTGACATCCGAGTTTCCACAGTTTACTTTCCCCAGGTTGCTTTAGGTACCCATTTATCAACCAACCCGTTTGGAGGATGAACAGCTGGGTGAGCTGTGCGCCGACTTCCCTCTTCCGGGATCAAACTCGGGCCAGCGGATTCGTAGTCAGATGTGCTAACCACTGCACCACTGAGGCGCTGTTTCCACCGATGGCTCTAAATTACAGCAAGGCTCTGGTTTTGTCATTCCTTTCCCTTCTCGACACTTCCAGTATCAATAGCAAAACATGATGGCTGAATGCGTGATGGCCGAGGGTTGAGTGTATGCTATTCTCTTTATTTTAAGAAACCTTCTTTCCTACTCTTCTTCATCCTTTGTAATTTTCAGATTCTCTAAATTCTTTTTCCCTCCTATGCTCCCTTTCTTCCATTTACTCTTTAGTTTGTGAATTCCATCAGTTGCTGTTTCGCCTCTATGCCTGTAAAAAGTCTGTTTCTGCTGGGTTTGAAGCCATGCTGGTATTACTGGTAATGAACGTGTCAACTCGCTGGCCCATTCTGCTACAATGTTAGGATGCCATAGTTTTATGAAAGTCCCATCCTGTGATTATTTCCCTCCTTTTAGGTCCTTTCTCTAAGCTGTTGGTAATTCTTCTGGTCTGATGTATCAAATAATAAACTTTGTGCAATTAACTGCACAAAGTTTATCCATCTCTCCTATCCATAAAACTACACACTGGGACAGAAAGGGGTTAAGTTGGGAGGTAGACAGAATAAAAAAATTTCAATTCCCATATATTGTACTATACAATACTAGACAAGAGGTGACTGATTTGTCAAGAACCATCTTCCCTCAAAGATTGTTGTTCCTGAGGTTGTTAAACTGCATCCTAGGCTTTGGTTACATGTCAGTGTAGTTTGACACTTAACTCACCCGACAAACTTAAATGATGAACAATAACTATATATACTGAAGTAAAAGTTGTTACTTTGTAAAAGTGTACCTTTCTGTTTTGGCCAAAAAATATATTGAATTTCCTTTAACAAGTAAAAGATTTACTACATTTTCCACGCTGGTATGCTTCTACACACCTTAAAACAAAGTGGTAGGTTGTGGGGGTCATTTACTATTTATTAAAGGAACAATGATTTATGAACAATTTTGGATTATATTAATTCTTTTCAGTGTGTAAACTAATGCTGAAGGGTTGCATAATTCTTTTAACATGAAATTATTGAACCTCTTATAGAATATTTCACTAAGTCACTGTTTCAAGATGTAACCATGAGCAAACCAATGACTCGTGTCAACACAGATAGGATGACATCCATTAATATTAAATTATTGTACTGTCAGATGAAAGTCAACATTTTAAAAATAAACCGTGTTTTGTATCCATCAGTGTTTAATGGCACATCAACTTTTTTTCTAGGAAGTTTGTGAATAAACCAGAAGCAAAACTCCTAAGTTGAAATGTATTCCCTGAACCTTTGGACAGGAAGGAACAAAGAATGGGAAAACTCAGAAGAACAAACTGGTATTTCAAAAAGAATGGTAAGGGCATCTTATGCACTGATCAACATCTCAGATAGTTTTTTTTCATTCAAAACAGTACAAGAACAGTTAAGAGCAATTGGCTATTCACCATTATTTGTTATGTAATGGATTATATTTTTAGATGGTTTAGTACATTTTTTCTTCAGTATTTATCTTCACTTTTACATTGTCATTCCTTCCGTTACCAAGCCCATTGCTGTTGTGGAGGGGCTTCGGGACCAAAGATTGTGGCGGGATGCTGTGATGGACACCTTTTGGCCCCCTCTACTGCCTTGGACTTGTCTCTGGTTCAACTAATTTTTGCTTGGCCTTTTTCTTTTTTCTAGCTTTGTTTCCCATGTTTCATATGTCTTTTCTTTCTTACCTACCACTATACCCTTATTTTTCTAAAGTGTGAGAAACGTACTAAGAGGATGAGAGGCTAACAAGTTGGTCATAAACGGCCTGAGGGTGTCATGGGGATGGTATACCCTCCCTCTTTCATTACCTTTAATCTCTATGTGGGTTTTGGGGAGCAGACCAGTTATAACCTCAAATTACATTCAGCTCACCATGGCCACTTATGATAATTAAAAATTAATACGTGCATTGGGGAATGCACTTTAAAAAATTCATCCTTTAGACTTCCCTGGCATTGACAAGGAAATGCCTCTGACCTCGGCTCTGAAAACTCCCTTAACCGCCCACCTGTCAACTCACTCATGCTTTCCACCTCTTCTTGTACCTGCTTCCCTAACACCAACACCAACCCATCCTTCTACTAGTATATCCATCTTAGAACTATATATACCCCTGTAAACTTAAAACCACTCACAAATCCTCTATGCTGACCTCTCCATCTTCCATAACCCAGACTGTCTCCTCTTCCTCTCACCCTCGCCCACGCCCATCCACTACCATTATTCACCTTCCTTTATCCAGCCTCTTTGGTCCTTACAAATACTTCCATGTCCCTGTTCTTGCTCTCTTCTCAGAAAACACTTTACATTTTAAAAAATGCATCCAAAGACAGGTGGGAAGAGTAACCTTACTCACATGACCTGCCAGATCTCGCCTAGTCATTGTTGATCCAGAATCCCAAACTGAAGCTATGCTGATCCTCAAAGACCTTTGAGGAAAACCTATCCCAGTGTCCCCTGAAAGGCAATTCAACACTCGTACTGGTACCTTTCTCATTCCCAATTAAATCTGCCCTGTGGGCGTTAGTTGGCCTGATTGTTCTTCTGGCCTCTTTGAACTGATTGCAGATGAACATGATGCCGTTCATGTGTCCTGCTCTACCATTAACCCTCGTGGCTGCCACAGGTACTCAAGAAATATTGCAGAAATTACATTCAAAAGACATGATCTTCAAGATAGTATATACATAGGTGGGGCCTTCTGTAACTTTAACCTTACAATCAGTGTGAAAACTGTAGATTCGTATATCCAGCAAAATACTGTAAATCCAGCACTCGTTGCCCTCTCTGTGTCTCATCTTCCCATACCCGTACAACAATACCTCAACAAAACGCATCTGTGCAAAATGGTCTCAAAAACATAATGTATTTCTGAGGCTGTCCTGTCAAAGTTGAAACAGAGCTTGCTGCCCTCGCCTTCGAACACGGCCCAACACTCGGAGAAGTTAGGCAAGAAGTCTATTTCAGTGGCTTCTAACAGGTTTCTTTCTCTTAGTGCATCTCCACTAACACCCGACAGACAATGGCTAGCACTACTTTTCTAACTACTACATACCATCCACCTTCCTCCACTGATAACTCTTCCTCTCTCACTCCTATTGTTCATTAACCTTATTTCCTCTTCTACTGCTATTGCCTTCTCTTGATCCCACTATCTTGGCTTTTCCCTTTGCATTTCTCTCACTCCCAATGTAGTTTTTTCAGTGTCAGTGACTAATAATATTTCTTTACTAAACCCTAATACCCTATCCTCTATATCTTCAATTTCAAACCTTGCTCCCCTCCCATGTCGTATTCGTACACAAAACACCGTGTCACTCCTGTGCTTCCCCTCAAAAACCGTCTACTGATCCTAGTCATCCTTAATCGCTAAAACATCTTCCCTACAGCCTCCTGCCTGGAAAACTTTTATTCCCAATATCTTCTCTCCTCCTTCCCCTAGTGAGACCATCTCTGATATTGAAGTCTTTATTGCAAAACCTTTCATTGATATCTCACTTCCTTTCTCATCCTCTACCTCATCACGTTCAACTTCCAACAACACCCTGTGTTCCAGCAGAAGTTCATCCCCCACCCCGTGACCTTCCTCCACTCCCCTATCCCCTCCCCCTACTCCTACACCTCTCCAATCTTCCCCTCACCCATTCATCTCACCCTTTTTTCCCTCTTCCTCCCACCCTACATCTACCACAAAATCTCTTCTTGATTATCCTTTACCTCCTGTATTCTCTCATGGATCCCTGATATATAATGCATCTTCTCTCCAAGATCCCTCCTGCCTAGATATTACCCTTACTTCCATACCTCCTACTTCTGATCCCTCTGCCTCTCATGATCCCAGTACTCCTATTCCTACCATTATCATAACTCATTAATTTAATTTCTAAATAATGTCTGCTTCCAAAGAAATTACTCTTTATTCTCTAGCTATGTTCATCCAAGTCTGATACACCAACTTACATCTTGCGATCCTTTTTCTTGAACGCTTTTCTACTCATGTCTATTGCATTTGTTTTTTCTGATGGCACTAATTCCACTATGGCTCTGGTTCTGCTGTTCTTTGACAAACCCACATCCTCCCATTGATCTAACCATTTCGCTATAATTGACCATTTTTTCCTTCCATATACTTTGCCTTGCCATTATCTCTTTGATCTGCCGTTTGCATTTTAGTTTAACATGGCGCCATATGACCTTTGATGTCTGGTACTTACTTTATTCACAAACTCTTTACTTTACATTGTCACAAATTTTCACATTGCATATGTTATTAACTGAAGGTGAAGTAACAGTTATTCCAATGTTCCTTTCCATTTGCAGTTGGATTTTAATTGTACATTTATGCCAAGTTTTTTATATTTTCTATATCAAGGGCTTAGTGCACTATTACACTTGTAGATTCACTGAAGGTCAGGTTTTAGAGGTGCCCTTTTAAAACCCTTGTTATCTGTATTTTCAATAAGTTGCCAAGAGAGACTGATAGAGGAGATTTATCTGTATATCTTTCAATATTTGTTGATGTCTATGTTCCTCTATCTATTTATCTTTTTATGTATCTATCTCTTGTCATCTTTTTTTTTTATTTGCACATGGAGAGGTCAGATCAGCAAAGAGGTGTGTGCAGCAGGAAGGGGTATTAAGTAGGGTGTGGTCAGGTCAGGTCAGGTCAGACTCCACACACTGACTGCTTGCACACACAAAGGAAGTGAGGTACTTTATTCGGATCAGGTTCATATGGACGGGGAGGTCAATGACAGGCAGGGATCAGATAATGACAGGCAGAATAGTGTGGAGAATGAGTATAATGAATTAGTTAGTTGTTGATAGTGTGTATCCCCAACAGAAAAATAAGGTCAAATAGAAATTATCTGAAGTGGATGACAGATAGGTTAAAACACTTGATAGGGATGAAAAGAGGGATATATAAAACATTTAAAAGTGGAGAAACTGATTTAAAAGAGAGATGCACTACATTAACCAGGTTAGTTAGTAAAAACACTAGAAAAGTGAAAAGAGAATACGAAATGAGTCGCTAGAAATGCCAAAAGAGACCCTAAGGGATTTTTCCAAATTTACAAAACTAGAAATAAGGATAGAATAGACACATTTAAAAAGAATGTTGTATTGATAGATAATAGTGAAGATATGAACAAAGCCTTAAACAATTATTTTTTATCAGTATTTACGCATGAGAACTTAACAACGTTACCTGATGCAGACCATGTGTTCAGGGGGAGGGCAGACGAAAGATTAATGAACAGTAACATAACAAGTCAGCAGGTAATCCAAGAGATAGATAGGCTTAGTATTAATAAATCACCGAGAGTAGATGAAGTATTTCCTCATGTATTAAAGAAGTGTAAGAACACAATTAATGTAGCACTAACGGATATATTTAATAAGTCAATAGCCTCAGGAGACGTACCTAGTTTGTGGAGACAGGCGATTGTTATTCCAATTTTTAAAAAGGGTAATGAAAGCGTGATGAGCAATTACCGGCCAATTAGTCTGACATCAGTAATAGGTAAAATGTTAGTCTATTATTTCCAAGAAAGTACGGCAGCATCTAGAGCTACATGAATTAATTACTGACTCAACATGGGTTCACCAAGGGTAAATTGTGTCTTACAAATGTTTTATCTTTTTATAGGGCAGTAGATAAAGACTTAAACTATGATGTAATATATCTAGATTTCAGCAAGGCATTTGACAATCTGCCTCACCAGAGACTGTTGATGAAAGTAAAGGATCACAGGATCGATGGTAAGGTCTATAATTGGATTAAAGCGTGGCTTAGTGGCAGGGAACAAAGGGTTCAGATAAGTGGTAAGAAATCTAATTGGTGTACAGTAAATAGTGGAGTCCCTCATGGATCAGTACTTGGCCCATTACTTTTCATTATCTATTTAAATTATTTAGATTCTGGGATTAGTAGCAACATTAGTAAATTTGCAGATGACACTAAGATAGGGAGACAAATCAGTTCAGAGCGAGAAGCTATGGTATTACAAGGTGAACTAAACAGAATGCATGAGTGGGCGGTGAAATGGCAGATGAATTTTTATATCAACAAGTGTAGTACACTTCACGTAGGTAGACACAACACAGGAAATAGATATACCCTAGAAGGAGTAGATATAGATAAATCAAATTCGTAAAAAGGCTTAGAAGTGTTGGTAAGTCAGGACCTGAGACCTAGAGAGCAGTGTATTAGTGCCAGGAACAGAGCTAACAGGTACTGGGTTTTATCACCAGGAGCGTAAGTAATAGGTCAGATATAATACAAAGACTTTACTTAGCATTAGTTAGGCCTCACTTAGATTATGGTTTGCAGTTCTGGTCTCCGTACTATAGAATGGATATTGATAAGCTAGAAGCAGTACAAAGAAGGATGACTAAAATGATTCAGGATGATAAGGAACTTAACTTACAAGGATAGATTAAAACACCTCAATCTACACTCTTTAGAAAGACGTAGGGTAATGGGAGATCTAAAAGAAGTGTTTACATGGGTCAAGGGTTTCAATAAAGGGGACATAAATAAGTTTCTCATAGTCAAAGAGAAAATAAGAACACAAACAAATGGTTTCAAGCTAGACAAGTTCAGACTCAGGAAAGATATAGGTAAAAATTGGTTCACTAATAGGGTAGTAGAGAAGTGGAACAAACTCAGCAAGCATGTGGTAAGTGCAGGCACAGTAGATACTGTTAAGAAAAGGTTGGACATTTCTATGGATAAAGAAAACAGATGGTAAGTGTTAGGTGCACAGGAGCTGTCTTGTGTAGATCAATTGGCTTTTTGCAGCCTCCTTATTTTCTTATGTTCTTATGTCTATCTTTTGCTATTTGTCTCTATCTATATAGCAATCTATTCATGTTTCTTTATCAGTGATTTGTGAATCACTCAGTTATATTAAAAGGTTTTTAGATATTGATTGGACTTAGATATGGGAGTCTCTTGAACATCACATTATTATCTGAACCATTTGACCCATAATGACTCTACTGTATCTGTTCCACTCCTAACAATAATATAGATTTTGCTATCTATCAATAAAAGTCTTTTATACTTGGCTAAATTCATATTTGTAGTCAATTAATGTCTGGAAGAAACTCATTCTTTGCATACAATTATATTGCAATTGGCTACAAATTGCTCTTTACTACTGCAAAGTATGTGTATCTTTACTAGATATTACACATAACTATTATTTGATATTGCACAACACTTTGTTGATAAATAAAAATTCTGCATATTTTCGTTACAACATCTTGCATTTAATGCTAATAGAGAACAATGCATATTGGCCATATTACAAAGATGCAGATATGTATGTAGTGTTTGATTACAATTTTCTGCATATTTTAGGAAAACATAGACATAATTTGGTCTCTATATTCAGATAAGAGGTTGCTATTCATCTTTTCCCCCTTGTGTTGCAGGATATCTTTTCATTATGATGTGAAGTGTCAGAATTGCCTGAACTTATTGAGTTCATACTAACATTCCTTTGGTCATTTTCTATGAGTTTACCTTTATCCTTAAAACAGTTGCAACAGTCTTGTTGATAACAGAACAAAGTTCTCTTATTGTACTTGATGTCCCTCGACTTTTTATAAAGTTTAAGAAAAAAAAATACATTCATATACTTTTCCTGCAAGTTTGGATACATTTAAATCTCACTTGTCCGTAGCACATTTATAGTTCCAACTGGTTTCAAATGTCATGTGTAATTTATTTATGGCAGTTAAAAGTTTTGTTTGCTTAATGTCATTTTAGCTTATGATTCCTGATCATATATTTATTTCCTTTTTTAAAAGTATCATATAACATGTAAATAAAATGAGTAGTAACACCACAGTGGTCGTGCATTTATCTCGTCAACTGCCACACTCCAGTGCAGTCCCAGTCCCCTTGCAAAAGTAATTATTTTTTTCTCCCCATTACCTGTTGCGCCTGAGATGGTCGGCCTCACACTGTTAGTAGTGCGGGTTAGTTTTTTATAGTGACGCCTCATTTCTTATTGAGAGGCTCATGCTGCCAGCGGAAGCTCCTTGAGCATAAAGCTTTGCAGTCTTTTCGAAGATAATGTTATGGCAGCATGTGGGTGATCTTAGGCCACTTGGCGGTATTACCAAAAGAAAAGTGGCCAGCTCGTGCCTGGGCTCGAACTCGGGACTCTGAGTTGGTATGCCCGACCGCTAGCCACTAGGCCACCGCCTCCCCATGAACTTACAAAAAAAAATGTATGGTGGACATTTTTTCATAGAATGACACAATCTTTTATTTTTGGAGCTAGTTAGTAAGCTCATGGAAGACCTAGTATATGTTGGTAAGCATGTTAGATGTACTCTTTCTTTATTTTTGTTATTTACGGGGTGTGGCAAAAATAGTTTTGACTGAATTGATGTATCATTTCTTTATTGAAATAGCAATATACTACTTATTCATCCCTTCAAGATAATGGTCAATATACTTATGCATTCTTCTCCACACCTCAAAGCACCCTTCCAAATCCTTCTTCAGTAAGCTGTTCACATGTGCCATGATGTCATTCACTTTTCATCTCTGGAGAGCCAGAAGTCACATAGTGCTGAATCTTGTGAATGTTCTTAAGTTGAAATCTGTTTGTCTGCCATAACTGGCAAATGTTGAGGGATGTGTATGCATGAGTGTTGTCATGTTTTTGTTCTACCAGTTGTGTGTTGGATTTGTGAAATTAGGTGAGTTAGCACTTTTCTGTAGAAATGCTGGTTGTCAGTTTGCCCAATCCAATCCTTGTTAGTTGAAGAAAGTATTGAGTATAAACTTGATCTTGGACTTTGACATGTTTTTTAGTTTGAGTAAATCTGATATCTTCCACTGGAGGCTCGGCTGTTTGGTTTTGGGATCGTATTTGAAACCCCCCCAAGCCTCATTCTTAATGACGCAATTGTTGAGGAATTCAGAGTTGTCATTTAGCTACTGCAAAATGTTGCAGGACATGTCCATGTCATTGCTTGTGGAGGAAATGAAAACGGGTGTGACTGGTTTCTTAAAGTCTTTACTTCTAAAGGACTGTTTGTTCAATACCCATCCATATAACATTTATTGTATTTATTGACACTTAATAAAGTGTATAAGCATGGAGGAGAAGAATGCTTAAGTGTGCTGCCTACAAGGGAATTAATGTAAAGGTGAGAATTAGTATCTTGTTATTTCAACTAATAAAAGTTATATTGATGTTGTCTTGTTTCCTTTTTGCTACATCTTGTACTACTAGCCATTTAATTAATGTGCATTTGAGGTAGCATCCAAAAAAAAGAATAACAGAATCCAGTCAATCCAGTTGGCTATATCATATAGTTGAGTTATGTTTTTTAGAAGTCTATGTCACACTGGGCTGGGTGCTGTAAACTGCAGATAGGACTGCAGGTCATGTTTGGAGGCTGGATAGATGTGTCTTCTCTACTCTCTAACTTTGCTTTCAGCATTTATCTCTAAGATTTTTCTATAGATTTTGGACTGAAATGCATTTAAGCATCATAATTTTGAAACCAAATACCATAATTACATGTTACCCTCAGTCACCTCATGCCAGTTTGCCAAGTTGTCTGTATATTTATATGCCACTTGTTCGTCAGATCTTCTAGTTTGTTACTTCATTCTGAGGCTTAATCTCATACTGTCTTCAGTCTATCTGTGGCATACAGTTATTGAACCATTTATTTGGCTCCGGAATAAACAAAAAACAGT